>JBBMKE010000002.1:19206176-19231475 GCA_037834125.1 Lippia alba | reverse complement strand
ATATTATAATTTATAAACCAAATCCACAAGTTGGCTAACTTGAGATCTTTCCTTCACCATTCACAAAATAGAAATCAAAAATTGTATTATCCTTTGTAGTCTCTCCGGAACTCATTGTACTAACATGTAATAAAAAAATAGGGATGAATGTGAGTTTGCCCAAGAAGGGGGTTGAATTATCCCTTAAAAACTTTTCAAGGATTTTATAAAATTTTATGTAACACAGCGGAAATACATTAAGAAAATCGTTTATCGGAGTTTAAGTTTGTGTTTTGCTTTAAATGATTATTGGTACGAAATAACGAAGTACCAGACAATGCAATAATGAAAATATGCAAAGCAAGTAAAAGACACAATCATTTATCCAGGTTCAGTACAAAAACCTACGTCCTGTCCCAAATATTTTCACTTAGGATTTGGAACCTATTTCACTCAAATATATTAGTGCAAGTACAATAAAGCTCCAAGACTAAAATAGTAAGAAGTAGAGAGTTAGAAAAACTCCCTAAGAGAGTTGATACAATATAAACGATCACCAATCCTGACAACAAGATAGTGTGACTCGTTCTGGCGAGAGTATCGCGACCACTCAGTTTCCACGACCTCAGTGTAGTACGCTTAACATCACTCACACCTAGTTGGAACTAGTTATCGATCGACTACTTCCATGATCCAGCAACCCTGCACAACTCAACTTGCTCCAAGTGATTCTTGAGCTTAAGTTTGATCTCTTCACCTCCAAAGTCCCTCGAGATAACAAACAAGCAAAACAAGAATTAGAAGAAAACACCAAACCGTATTTGAAACTCAGTATTCTCGTTTTTACTATGTTAGTTTAACGCTCTTTTTCTCCCTTACGATTTCTCACGAGTTTTTTCCCTTAAATACAAGGTACACAACGGATATGATGTGTAAGATAAGGAATGAGTTGTTTAACATTGATTACAGTACAAAAGGAAAGATTTTCTGCGAAATACCACATAAAATTCAAAAGTATCAAATCAACATTTTCTATAATGAAGATTTTATGCATGTGACAAATATATGTATGGCAAAAATGAATCGAATGATGCATAAAATTGTGGAATGTAATCAAGGTAAATAAGGAATGATTTTATGCAATTCAAATAATCTTTCCATGCTAGAATTAAACATGTAATACAAGAATATATGGAAAGATGCACAAATATATCAAATATTTTGGAGGCATCAAAACTTACCTTTTAAGTACCAAAGAGATCAACAAATAGAAATGTTTATTTGTACAAAAAAATGTATACATTTTCACTGTGACAAAATATCCCAAAAGAAGAAATTCAAAAATATAATGTTGTACATGAAAGCTAAATGGGCGGACTCCTAGACCATAAGTCGAGGCAGGTGGCAAATATGCATACTTTGTTGGATAATTTGAGCAACAAAGGGGCGTGATTTTACTACGACAATTGCAACGGTCGAGGCGAGAGTTCGACTCTCTTTCCTTAAGACGAAATTGTCCCGCTCAGGTGCTTACGGATTAGCGGCAATCGTCTCCCAAGATACAACGACCACTTCTCATAATAGGAGCACTCAAAATTACGAGACCCACGAACTCTAAGTGTTTTGAACTCTCTTAACCTTAAATGCTAGAACAAACTCTAGTATGTAATTAAGTACTTGTATGTATCTATCAAATATGATTTGAATGATTGGATGATCAAAAATGCATAATGGTGGGGTCTATTTATAGATGACAATGTATATACCTCTTTAAAAGGGTACCTTTTAATTTATAGTTCATAATTAATAAGACACCTTTTCGGTTATTACCCAAAAAATGCAATGTTACAACACACCTTTTCGAATAAAGTGACAACTATTCACCACAACTATTAATTCGAAGGGTCGTGTCTTTTGGAAACATTGCATATATTGAACACACATATGTTCTTATTAATTATTAACTTTAATTATAATTTTCTTATTCAATAATTATTAGATTTTGTTAAATAAATATATCAAAATTCTAACAATTAAAACTAAACAAGTTAAGATAGGACCTAAGACTATTGATTGTATATTTATAGGATACGCTCTTAATAGTAGTACCTATCATTTTCTTGGTTATAAATCAACAATTCCTTAAATAAGTGAGAATACAATACTTCAAATGGGGTAATTTTCCATTCATGTGGGGGATTGTTGGATTTTGGTATATATATATATATATACACACGAAATCTAATGATGAATGAGAAAATTGGAAAATTGAAATGAATAAAGACACAATGTAATAATTCAGTTGGTTAAGACATATTAATCAACACAATTAACGAAAGGGTATGAATTATTGAGGCATTCTTACAGTTAACGTAATCGGATGAAAAGGTGGTTTAGTTAAGGTATGTAATATATGCATCCCTTCAATTGATGTCATTAATTAAAGTATATAATATATACCTAAATGACACAGACACCTTTTCATAGTTTCGCAAATTGTTAAGACAGCTTCACATGAATTAATGCACCGGTTCGACGTTTGAGATTTGAAAGTGTATCACATTTCCGAAATGTTGTCTTATGAAAGACTGCGAAAATTGTTTCGGCAATTTTGAAATTGTGTCTTCTTAATTTGATAAGTTATTAATGAATGGTTATACGCCTTGAAAAGGTACTCTATAAATAGACCACTACACTTTGCATTTTTTACTGAATAAATTTTTTTAACATTCTGTACTATGGTCGTTTTTACATTTTGCATCCCGAACTATAAAAAGTCTGCGTTTGCATCCTAAACTGTTGTTTTGTTACAAATTGTAACCTGGTTCCACTCATCATGTGACATGTGGCAGAAATTTGGGGTACGTGTAACACATCCATTGGAACCAGGTTGCAATTTGTTACAAAATAATAGTTTAGGATGCAAACGGAGACTTTTTATAGTTCGGAATGTAAAGTGTAAAAACGGTCATAGTATAGGATGTTAAAAAATTTTATCCCCATTTTTATTCATTCAAATCATATTCCATAGATACATACAAAAACTCACAAATACATACTAGAGTTTATTCTAGTATTTAAGGTTAAGAGAGTTCAAAACACTTAGAATTCGTTGGTATCGTAATTTGGAGTGCTTCTATTACGAGAAGTGGTCGTTGTATATTGGGAGACGATTGCCGATAATCCGTAAGCACTTGGGCAGGGCAATTTCGTCTTAAGGAAATAGAGTCGAACTCTTGCCTCGACTGTTGCAATTGTTACTTCTTAGTATTCGATTTTCATGAACTTTAAAAACCTCCAAGATATTTTCAAAATTGATAGCGTAAAGACTAATAGTGAAATCACGTCCTTATTGTTCAAAATATCCAACAATAGAAACCTTAAAAATATATAATACAATAATATATATATATATATATAATTTAATTATTATAAAAGAGACTTATGTAAAGCTTAGGACAACAAAACAAAAATAACATCGACCCAAATTTCCTTTATCAACTCATTTTGACCGCTCACCATAATCTAGATAGCCAACAATAACCGAAAACGAAATTTTTACCTTACAGATAAAAACTTCTATCTTGCCTATGTTCCTTCAAATCCAGGGGCCAAAAAACTCGCCTTTGAGTATCTCCAATACATTTTTCTCATTCATTTCCACGAATAATTTGATCGTATTGAATGTTGTTTGTTATTTGTCGTTCTTGATTGATCCGCACAAGCTAGCTAGGGCTTTTATGTCCCTAATTACACGGATCTCTTGTTTTGGCATTGTGATTTTCAACTCTGGATTATTTACTTAATTTAAGGGCATGCAATTTTTATTATTTCCTTGCGTGATTCGGTAATGGCGTGCACATTTGGTAGATGGGAGAAAGATCAATTTTTTCCTGTTGCTGAGGAAGTCCAGGAATCAGCGGATAGGTACTGTTTAAAGAAATTCTCATTTTTCTCATAAATTATTGTGATTCGAAATTTAGAATGCATTTTTTTTTTGCTCGATCTTTTCCCCATATTATTTGTGTAATTAATTTATCTATTTTATTTTGAAGAATGGAATCAACTTATAGAACATGGATTCATGCATTGAAGGAGAAAACAAGTGGTTGGAATATTGATGAACTACGAAGAGATCTCCAAACAACCGTAGGCACTACCAAATGGCAGGTTAATTTCCATGATGTAGTAGTTATAGTTCTGCAAATAAATTAAGAAATTCCATTTGGTTTTCCTGAATTATCGTTTTCTTGGTTTGAGTTTATGCTTATTTATGATTTTACAATGTATTAATACATGAGAGTTGAAATCATTGTGGGTGTAATTTATGCAGTTGGAAGAATTCGGTCGTGCTGTTAAACTAAGTTACACCCACACTACTTTAACGAATGATGCAGAAAATAGGCATCGAGATTTCATAATTGCAATCGAGAGCCAAATAAAAAAAATTGAAAACTCACTAAATGAATCAACAGTGTCACAAGGCAAACCACCACTGCCTTGGGTTCGATTAGATGAAGGAGAGAGAAACGAGCTTGCATTGTTCCTATCAGGAAGACCATCATCATCATCATCAAGGAGTTCATGCCATTTGGTTGACTTGGATCGAGTTGACCGTAAGGCGGAAAATCCTCCAGGTCATCGAAGAACGGCTAGTGCTAATGCTGATATTGGTTCTTGGAATATTGCGGTGGCTGATAATGTTTCGCCGCGTAATTCCTCAAGTGTAAAATTACATGATCCGCGCCCACGAAAAGTACCTAGTTTTTCAGGGTTTTTGGATACGATGGAATCATCCATATCTCAATTGAAGTGGTCAAACAATGGTTATAAGAAACTTAATCTTGCAGATCGGCCTCAAGAAGTTGATACTTTATTACCTAGACCTCAAAAGTCGGCTAAAGTTAGTATTTTATTTTCTTGATTATATGAACATATACTTTCTTATCTTTATTTAATTATTAGTGAAAGATATAATTTTTCCTCTGAAGGGTGACACTTTTTGGAATTAGCAATAAGATTATCATCTAAAGTATGTGGGTTTTGTAAAACAACGTATAAAGGTATGTCATTCCAAGTGGAAAAAAAGGAAGAGGTATTTATCCTCAGTTAATACTTGTGGAGGAGATTCTGATAAAAGCAATATGTATTTTTCATTGCTGAAATTAGCTGATACTTTGCAAGAAGACCTGCATACTTTAGATGCTAATGTGTAACAATATGAATAAGTCATCATTAAGTCAGGAAAACGCCATACTTTGAATGACAAAATATTTTTTCCCCTAATTATTACTTGTATTATGCAAAAAATAATAATATCTTACGTGGAATATGAAGGGTATTGACCAGAAGAATAAGTGTTCCCTTGATGGTCGTGATGATTCTTACGACAAAAGATTTTATGGTTGGTATGGCACCATCCAGAGACAACTGCAGAGGTCCCAATATTTTATACAATATAGTCGACCTGTTCAAGTGGTTTTCTCCATTATTCTCCTGGTTTCCATGATTGGTGAGTCTTCTTAGTAGTTATTTCTTATTTATATCATGATCATTTTTTACCTTATAGCTAGTGGTTCTTGGGAGTAAATTTCAAATTAACTATATTTGTGCATATGCTTTATGGGGGGTCTATGTATCAGGCATTCAAATTAATGGAATGTTGAAAGGTTGAAATAGGTTTCTCTGTGTTTTCTTTCCTCTTGATGTTAGCTTTTGATGCTTTGCTTCTTTACCAATAATGAATTTGTATGAATGATAATGTCCTATATCGTTTTTTTCCCTGCCTCATAATGCTTTTTCTTCCCACATATAAATTTTGGACATCCATTTATGCCTCAGTTTGTTTACCAATAAAAGATTTATGCAAATGTGGATACAACATGTCATTTTTCACATCATTTGCTAGCTTCACCGGAACTTTGTTATTATTAGGGAAAATTTGTCCCCAATTTTTATGATAGGTTTCTTAGATGTATAAGTTAGCGTCCCTTTGTTGGATAAGTTATATAATATTATTTATTTTTTTGGGGAGGGGGAGGAAGATTTACACATAACTACTATGAACCTGAGATCTTATAACACTTGTCTTATATTGAGTCCCATAATTCACATTGATGGCATTCCATCAAATGGAAGACAATTCTGAACTTTTGGGATTCATCTCATCTTGATGAATGGGGTTAAAAGGAATAAACAAGGCCTGAATTGTGCGTTAGAATTGGTATTTTACCCTTTGTTCATCTATGATGAAATACTTACTGTAGTTGATTTATGGTTTACATTTCATAAGTAATTCTGTGGCAGTCATGATGTTCTTTGATTCATGATATCTTTGTGTATTATTTTTCTTGCAGTTTTATTGGCTTCATGCGCAAATTGACAAGGAACTGACTTCTTCATTGTGTTTTGCGGATTAATCAATTTGGAAAAGTTAAGAGACTTATTTGGTTATTCTTTCTTTAGATGGGTAAGTTGCAAGGTTGTGCTGTATGCACAACCTAGTCCTGGATACATGCTACGTTGCCCTTGTCGAATGGTTTTAAATGTCGATGAAAATGGACATATGCCTTAGCTTGGTGCACCGGTTATTCCCATGCTGTGTTTAGTAGATGCACTTATGACGACGAAGATAATGGTCAGATGCATGCCAATTTTGCCGACACTTCTTAGAAGGGAAGGGATGCTTGCGCCTTTGTGTGTTAATTGTATTTCTGGTCCCATAGCTTCACCCTTATTTTATTTTAGTCATTCTAATTGACTTTTGCAATTTTCATCACATAAGTAGAGTTTGGTTGCAGCTTCAGGAGATTTTCAACTTATGAAATGTAAATTGCAAAAGTTGATTCTCCAATTTAATCCCATTGTTACATGAAAAGTTGAAAATCTCCGCAAATACCATCAAACATACAGTTATAGGATGGAAATTGCAAAAGCCCGTCTCTATGAGATGTAAATGAAAATGAGGTGAAGTTATGCTACAAACTACAATTATTCCATTAACTCCTTTTCTTTTCCTAAAGTTTTTTATTATACCTACACCCTTTACTTCGTGATATTGTGGGAATTGGGTTGTGCAGAAAAATTGTGTGGTTTGTTTTTAACGCGGATCCTACATATTTCTTGAGAAAATTGAGTTTCAAATTTGACCTGTCCCTTATTTGTTGAAGTCAGAAATCTCAACTAACCTTTGTTGCAAAATGCGATTTATTATCTATTTTAAATTTTCTAACAAAAAAGCTTATGGAATTTATATCATTTGTGATACACAACATCCACATGTTATGGATCAAATTGTACGTTTGCATTTTATGTCAAATAATTAGTTGTAATTAAGAAAACACCGACAAACCGTCAAGGAAAGTTAATGATTATTTGAAAAAAGATTTACAAAATGTGAATCTATTTTACCTATTATTATTGCTCGTAACAAAAATGCATATTTATAATTTGCGTAAATATACATGTTAAAATAGTAGACTGACCAATTTATTCACTTTAAAAAATACGAAAAAATCAAACTATACATATTGGGGAAAAAAATGAACCAAACGGAAATAAATATGCATTATTTTATTGGTTATATATATAGTTGTAAAAAGTTGAGACATACTTTTTTGATTTCTTTTAATTTTCTCTTATTCAATTGAGCAAGAGGCGATGTGCTGAATGTACTTTTTTTTTTTGGGACTTATCTTAACATAATTCTTTACATATATAAAGTTGGAATCGAAAACCTTAATTGAGTGAATTCAAGCCTCGTCCATTTGAACCATCTATTAATAGCTGAGACATACAATGACTGAGAATTTGCTGTGATTGAATTTGACTTGAAATCGCACACTAATTGAGTAGCGATTTTAGTTGAGCGGGGATAAAGAAAATCCAAATTCGAGAATACAAGGCTATAAAATCACACTCGCCCTCACCAATCTGGCGGGAATTTGACAGATTATTCCCTCCTAAATCCCTCATTTCAGCCACCATGAGCGCCACCGGAAACACACGGAAACGACAGCCGCCGCCGCCGGCAACTCCATCATCTCAATTGAAACATCAGGCGGCAATGGAGGAAGAGGAATTAGACGAGGACGTATTCCTCGAGGAAACCCTACTTCAGTACGAGGAGGAAGACTCGCAGCGCCGCGCCCTCGCCGACCGTCTAGCCAAGTGGAATCGTCCATCGCTCTCCCCTTCCTATCTCTCCCAGTCGCAGAGCATTGGTATTTTCTGCAATTAAAACTGGCTTGAATTTGCTCCTAGTTTGGTTTAAAAGTATGAATTTTGTGAGTAATGCTGGTCGAATGCACATTAAAGTTTGTTCTCAAGCCAAATTTGTCTCTATGAAAAGTCATTGTGCTTATATGTCCCAGATGTCTGCTGCAATTGCAATTGAGGTTTTTGAACAAAAGTGGATTCCCTTTTTTTAGTTTTGGCTATTGATTTTCCTATTTGATTTCCTTCTCAAAGTATTTCAGCAATTGGAAATGGATTACATTATTGGAGACAGCCACAAGGAACTACTGCCAACTTCTTCAGGCCCGGCTGCAATTATAAGAATTTTTGGGGTAACAAAAGAAGGTAGCTTCTCTTTCTCTCCCTCCCTACCGTTCCTGTCTAGGAACTAATGCTTTCTTTTTTATTTATTTCTGAGAATCCTTTCTTGGCTAGGACATAGTGTTTGCTGTCTTGTGCATGGATTCGAGCCATACTTCTACATCAGCTGCCCACCAGGAATGGGTCCCGATGATATCTCCCGTTTCCATCAGATTCTTGAGGTAGTTTTCCTCTGTTGTTTCTAAATGCTGGGAACTTCGTCAACCATCCCAATCAATTTCCTTGCTGTGCTCATTATTATTTTGTTTTTTCATTTTCTCATCAACCTTAACTGTTGTTACAGGGCAGGATGAGAGAATCAAATCGAAACAGTAAAGTTCCTAAATTTGTTCGTAGAATTGAGCTAGTTCAGAGAAGAAGCATCATGTATTATCAACAGCAAAATTCTCAGCCCTTTCTTAAAATTGTGGTGGCACTGCCAACAATGGTTACCAGCTGCCGTGGTATGAGTTATGATTTTTTCACTCTCTTTCAATATATTCTTATCAGCCTACCACCCCTTAATATCTTGTGCCAAATATTATAAAATGGCCTTTAATACATGATTGACAGAGGTAATAGGTATTGTAACTGCTGAAAGCATATTTCTGAATTTTCACTTGGCAATGTATCATATTGGTTTCCATGATTTACATTAATCTGAGAATGCAATTGACAGGCATCCTTGATAGAGGAATACAAATTGATGGACTGGGCATGAAAAGTTTCATGACGTATGAGAGTAATGTTCTTTTTGCTCTCCGTTTCATGATCGACTGCAACATAGTCGGGGGCAACTGGATTGAAGTTCCTTGTGGAAAATACAAGAAGACAACAAGACATCTCTCCTATTGTCAGTTAGAGTTAGACTGCCAGTATCCTCATGCATGAGAATTAGCAGTGTCTTTTGAAATGCATCATAGTTGCTATTTTTTCGTACATATTTAATCTTGTGACAATGCTTTCCCCTTTACACACCATAGTTATTCAGACTTGATCAGCCATGCTCCTGAAGGGGAATTCTCAAAGATGGCTCCATTTCGCATACTAAGTTTTGACATTGAATGCGCTGGGAGGAAAGGCCATTTTCCAGAGCCCACTCATGATCCTGTTATCCAGGTCCGTGTACAATTAATCCTATGCAAAGCATAATAAGAGTTGCTGCTATTCTTGATTTCCAGTTTCTTATTTCTGGTTCATTTTTAGGTGGCCAATCTAGTAACCTTGCAAGGAGAAGATCAGCCTTTTGTTCGTAATGTGATGACCCTTAAATCTTGCTCACCTATTGTTGGTGTTGATGTTATGTCATTTGACACAGAAAAGGAAGTTCTTTTAGCTTGGAGGGTAATGTTCTGATGCCCATAACCAGTAGGCAATATACTCTTATGGGTGATACTATTTATCTGTTAATTGTAAGGCTGTTCCAAAGATACTGATTTAGATGACTATGATAACTCTAGTTGCAGAATTGCTGGCTTGAACTTACGTTTTCTTCTGCACTCATGTGCTTGATTAATCTGTGTCTACTGTAATGATGCACAGGAGTTAGTCCGCAGAATCATGCTTTAGTTTCCTATGGTTCTAGTTCTGGCCCTGGTTCTTCTCTTCACGCATTTTGTCATTCATCTTTTATTTCAAAATTACTATCGTCCTAATACCGGGTTTAGAACCCCAGAACAATTTCATGTACTCATAGCAGTTTTTTAGCCCTTTCAAATTTCACCACTTGAACCGCAGACTCCATTTCGTTGGCCTATAAGGTGCAGAACTAGGATCGCATGACTCTCAGCTGCATGCAAAGATGTTAATTGTGCAGAAATTTTGCTGATTATACTTTGAAGAAAAGTCCTTTCATCTTATTTCATATACATTAGCTGTCTCCAGTTAGCATGCACGGCATGTTGACCAATGAAATTGTTTTTTTTTCTTTACCATATTTATTTTGTGTAAATAGCCTGCCATTTTCTGTATTTAGTAGATATCGTTCTAGGTTATGTTCTAAAGTGTCCACTTTTTAATTTCTAATTGTAGGACTTCATTCGTGAAGTGGACCCCGATATTATAATTGGTTATAACATCTGCAAGTTTGATTTGCCATACCTCATTCAGGTGAAAATTTCTCTGTACTTTTTCTTGCACGTCCTTTTTTAGTACATCACTTCAAACAGTTTGTAGATTGTTTCACCTGCTGACCACACCCCAAATAGAAAGGATTTGTTTTTTTTATTTTTCAAACTTATGCAGTAAATGCTTATGCTCTGTTTTTCATTTTTCTGGACAGAGAGCTGAGGTTTTGGGTATAGGTGAATTTCCAATACTTGGACGTATTCGAAACAGCAGAGTTCGTATCAAAGATACAACATTTTCATCAAGGTCCTGAAATAGTTTCTCCTTTTCGCCCTCATACCTACAGTAGCAGAGAGTCAAAATCTTGGCTGCTGAGATACAGTCATGAAAAATCATTTGTTCTAATTGTGTCTCGCTTTGTTTGGTTTCGTAATCTTTTTTCTTGGAACAACATGTTCATCTCCATGGTTGGAATGTGCTATTCTCTTCTTCGTTATGTTTGTGCAACACTGAAGCATGCAAGAATGAAGCAAAACCTAGTAAAAATCCAAAATTTTACGATTAAATAGTATTAGAACTGGGAAGGAAAACATCAGTATTATTTTGGCATAGAAGAACTTTTATTTGCATTGTTTTGTACCAAGTAGCTGCTGTATCACATAGGATCTTAGGCAGTTTTGTTCTTCATTAACCCCTGTGTAAAAGCATTCGCAAAATAAAAGTTCTAAGCTACCTTAATTCGAAATTATTAAAGCCTCCATTGAGCTAAACTAAGCAACAGAGTAGCTTGATTTTTCCCTGTGTGGCCTGGTTTTCTGGGTAGGCGAAATATTTTTCTGAGGTATATCATTACCTGCAACTGATGCTCTGCCTGTGCATTTGATACCGTGACATGGGTTCTTTCAAGGTTCTAACTTAGTAACTTGTGCTAACTCAACTGATTAAAACTTCTTTGTTCTGCAGACAATATGGCACCAGAGAAAGTAAAGAAGTTACAGTTGAGGGAAGGGTTCAATTTGATCTGCTACAGGTTCTTTTTTTCCTCATGGAATTGTGTCGGATATTCAGTGGTTTTCAGTTTGACATCCAAAATATTTTTCTGGAAGTCTTGCTTTACCATTCTTGAGCATTATTGTATAATTTATTGCCTTCTGGTTCTTGTTTGTGCAGGCCATGCAAAGAGAGCATAAATTAAGTTCTTATTCGCTAAATTCTGTTTCTGCACACTTTCTTAATGAGCAGGTGACTATTTCCTGTTTTCAGTTCTCTCAGTTGATTTCTGCTGCATTTTGATTTACTTCTGGAATCTTAATTACTTTACCATGTCATGGTAGCATTTTATGCTATCATAGGCTTAGGTTTTTCTTTGTGTGCATGTGCTTCACTTTTGGAATGTAAATTTACAGTGGCTTGAAATAATATTATGTCCATGATAGGATCTTAGTAGTGGATATAGCTGATAAATTCTTCTCTCAAACAATTAATTTTCTGGTAATGGTTTGAGTAGAAAGGATTTGTACATCCGGGCTGTGATCATGCTGACTCTTAAAGCTTCTACAAATAAATCTGTTGGTATTATTAGTTGCTTCTAATTTATGTTATCAAACTATTATAGGTCTCCTATTGGACCGTTCATTTGTCCTGGTTTTTCATGTTTACTGCCTTCAATATATCCTTAGACGGAAAATTCCATATATATTTTAACAGTATATATGTGTAAAGGGGTGATTTTCGTTGCTATCAAGAATGATTCTGTGCATTATCATTTCACCTCGAGATGTAGAACTATCCAAGGTGCTCTACAAGCATGTACTTGGTTCTCTCCATGTGGGACCCCCTACCGTCCATGAACAGGCCTTAGGCTAAGGAAGAAAGGAGAATTGTAAGGAGTACTTTAGTCATGCTTTAACTAAGGGTATTGCTTTTAGTGATTCTTTTGTTGGCTGAATATAGTTGTCTAAAATAGCTCAAAAGGAATTATGAAGAATTTATGTATAATTGAAATGAATTACAACTGACACATAAATCTTAAACATCATAATGAATTGGATCTGCTGCAATTTTTGTAATCAGCTTACAGCCACTTGAGCTGCGTAAAAAATGCTAATACAACCTGGTTACATTAGTTTCTGGGAAATGAAGTAACAGAAATGAACTTAACATGACAAAGGTGCATTTATCTCCTCTGGTTAATCATGATTTATATTTGGAGTTCATAAATAGTAATTGTCTTCAGGTTAAATGGATAAACTCTTGTTTGCAGTTTTGAATTCCACCTTTTTAAGGAAGTTATTACTCATTTAGTGCATATATATGATGTTCATTTGAATAATGTTGCTGCATAGTTGATGTTTGGCCTTCTGATTTATTCATCGGATGATAGGATCGTGTTCACACTGAAACTTTCTAACTCATGCAGAAAGAGGATGTCCATCATTCGATCATATCTGACCTCCAGAACGGGAACTCAGAAACCAGGAGGCGTCTTGCTGTGTATTGTTTGAAGGTGAATGTATTCTGAGGTTCAAATATGTGCCTGTAATTTCTTTGTGTTTATCAGAATATGGATTCCTATGTGGATTCTTTTCATTTTATTCTTTGGGCTAGTAAAATTAATCAGGCTGTGTATAAGGTTGACTCCATCTTGAGGCGAAGTATTCTTTTACAATTTTCTCTCTATTTTATTATTATTAGCTCTTGTTATTTATTTGTATACTTCCTTTATCTTCTCTCTCTTTCTTCGCAATTCTTTTTTTCATTTCTTTCAATTTAAATTGCCTGTTGTCTTAGAAAAGGCTGAATTGGATGTAGTATCTAGACATGCACTAATCCCATAGTTATTTTTTATTGTTCTACTTCATCCTGCACACAAATTACGAAGTATACATACATATATATATATATATATATGTATACACATGTATATTTTTTTTATTGGTATCCTTGCAGTGTAATTAATTTTATAAAATCGATGCCTGTTTTGCAGTAGAAACAATATAATTGTACCACATTCAACCTACATATAGAGTGACTGATCTTTGCATATTTATGGTCCATTTTGCACATGGAAATTTTAGCTAGTACCTGATTGGTACTTAGGTATAGCGGTACATATTTTAACTAATGTAATGAGCTAAATATGTTTGGTTTCCTTGAGTTCTAATGCATTTTAAACTTTTCAGCATTTGCATGGATGTGTGTTGCAATACCGGCACATTTACAGACAAACTTCTTATATAAATTAAAATGTTTCCAACATTTTGGCAATATTACACTTGTCAGCATGTTTTAAATTATGTTATTGTGTATTGACTAGTATAAATCATCTACGGCTGCAGAAATGTGTTACAAATCCAGCATTAGCATAATAACGATCTACTGGCATGCATCTTAATGTTTTTCAATTGTTAGGCTCACAATGAAAGCTTAGTTTCATTATGCTGTACTATGCTGAAGGGCTTAAATGTTTGTAGGATGCTTACCTTCCACAACGCCTTTTGGACAAGTTGATGTTCATTTATAACTATGTGGAGATGGCTCGAGTCACTGGTGTTCCCATCTCATTTCTACTTTCCAGAGGACAGAGCATAAAGGTTAATTTCAGAGCTCTATTTCTCTGTAAATAGTTAATAATTATGTGGTATGTTTGAGGACTTTGATCTGCAGAGCTAATTTAACAGCCTTTTATCTTCAGGTGCTGTCTCAGCTTCTAAGAAAAGCAAAGCAGAAGAATTTAGTTATTCCAAATGTGAAACAGGCTGGATCCGAACAGGGAACTTATGAGGGTGCAACTGTAAGTGTTGACAATTTTCTTTGTTGGGCCTAGCTAGACTAACAACCCAACAAGAGTATAATGCCTAACCAACATAGCCTTTTGCTTATTGTGTTATGTAATGTGGAATGTGATAGTGGAAGTGTTAGATCCAGTCAACGTTTCTTTCTTTTTGGACTACATTTAGGTGCTAATTTTTCTTCTAAGAGTATCCAGGAATTTGGGGGAAGGAGAATAAAACATTTCTCTTATAATAAAGGAATTTATATGCAGGTTCTGGAAGCCAGATCAGGATTCTATGAGAAGCCTATCGCGACGCTGGATTTTGCGTCTCTATATCCATCAATTATGATGGCATATAACTTGTGTTACTGTACACTGGTAAAAATGCATTCTTACCGTTCTTGATTTTCCCTGTTTATTTTTCTTAGTCTGGCGTGTGGGGTTGTCGATTGGTGAAGTCAGATCAAGCTATTAATCTTTATGGAGATGTATGTTTAATAAGACGTTTATCAAAATCTTGTGGTTCTTGCGTAGGTGACTCCTGAAGATGCCCGTAAACTTAATTTGCCTCCAGAATGTCTCAACAAAACGCCATCTGGCGAAACATTTGTCAAATCAAGTTTACAAAAGGTTAGTTCTTACATTTTTGTTGCATGTCATATTTGTAGTCTCTAAGCTCAACAATGTATAAGTTTCTTTCTCATCTTTTCTCCTAATGATTAAATCTCACTTCAGGGAATACTACCAGAAATTCTTGAAGAACTTTTGGCTGCTCGTAGAAGGGCTAAAGCTGATTTGAAGGTTCTCAATTAACTTCTTTTGAAATCATTTCCTTTTTGTGCATCTACTTCCTTTTGACATGATATTGGCTTTACTTCAATGTGATTTGTTTGGCATACCCAAGTTCACCATGCAACTGAAATACCAATTTTGACTATTGAATCATTTTAATAGTTGGAATATTCAAGCCTCGTGGAGCTTGATTGTGGTCTCATGGTCTTAGGCTTAGGTAATTGGTACTTAAAATCTAGTAATAGTTTGACGGACTTGATCCCAATGCAAGAAATGATAATCAAAATTTGTAACCTTACGGCATGATTGGTATGATGGAATGGGGTGGGAATGGAGCATCTATTCCCACACCTTTTGTTTTTTTTTTTTTGCCCCTTCGTAATGCCCATTCCTACAAGCCTGGGATTACCCATTCCTTTGGTCCTCCATTGTATTAGCGATTCCCAAAGTTCAAAATTTGTTGTTATTTTTATATTATCGTCACATATTTGTTAAATACAATATTATATTTTATTATTTTTATAAATAAAAATTAAATACTAATAAGCACGTTGAATTTTAAATAAATTATATTAAATATATTTAAACATA
Source organism: Lippia alba (assembly GCA_037834125.1). Taxonomy (NCBI): domain Eukaryota; kingdom Viridiplantae; phylum Streptophyta; class Magnoliopsida; order Lamiales; family Verbenaceae; genus Lippia; species Lippia alba. The sequence goes on along the minus strand of JBBMKE010000002.1, from coordinate 19,215,676 downwards.
AATAAATTTAAAAAACATGTTCAATATATAATTTTATGATAAAGTTTTATACATCCAAATATTCCAAAAAGAATGAATTTTGATCCTTATATTAAATTTATTTTTAACTATCATACATTATATTAAATACAACAAATAATTAATATATAATCTATGCTCGAATACGGAAATAGTAATACATTTCTTAACATTTATATACATATGTAAATCATAAACTCACTCTTAGCCTGCGTGGGTGCACGCGCTTACGCGCACACACACATATATATGGTACATAAATAAATGTCATATATGTAACACACTTGATATAATAGTAACAATATATTTACATACGAAAATATAGTATTGCACAAACTAAAAAATTTAAAATATATATTTGATAATATGAATATGTGTAATCATATATTTAAAATTTTTGTTTCATTCCTAACTTTATTATTGACATACCAATCATAAGAACACTATAATAAAGTCATTCCATTCCTTTATTCATTCCATTACAAAGTTCATTCCTTTGTTGTCTCATTTCATTCAAGCATACCAATGACCAATCATGCCCTTAGGGCTTTTATAATTTTTACTTCTTCAGAAATTTTTGTTCAATTGGCTTTATGAAGAATTTGTACCTGAATGATCAAGTTTGATGTAAAAAATAAATCACTGAACTGGATCAACATAGACTTTTGAAAGAACCATAAAATCTCGGAAAAGTTGATGTTTCAATTTATCTCATTCTTGTGTGCTTTATATGGGTATGAAAATTTATATCAGATACTTTTGGGTATACTTTCCATTTATTTTTAGATAAACTCTTTCTTGACATCTAGAGGTAACTATACATGAGTAACATTTTCTAATACCTTTTATCGCATTTTACAATCGAGCAGTATCGGCATTATGTACTAGAAGTATATATGCTTGACTATAAACATTTATTTTGCAAAATGTTGACTACTAACTGCATAAGTTCTTATTTGCAATCTTTGATAATTTTTGTTGAATCTGATTGGATTTGCCCGAAAATACTGGTGCGATGTTGTAAATTGAAAAGTCTTTGTTAGAATAATGCTCTTCTCAAGGTTAACCGACTCTGTTTATTTGATTTTTTTTAGGAAGCAAAGGACCCTCTTGTAAAAGCTGTGTTAGATGGTCGGCAACTGGCTTTGAAGGTAAATTTTCTTGCTTTAACTCTTTCATGTGTTTTGTTTCACTTGTCATAATTTGTTCAATACTGTACCACTAACCCATTTAAAAAATAGAAACTACTTTATTTGGCTTCACAAGACGAATCTCAAATGGAGTGAAATCTTCTACTCATGTTTTCCAGATAAGTGCGAATTCTGTGTATGGGTTCACTGGGGCTACGATTGGTCAGTTACCTTGTTTGGAGATATCTTCAAGTGTTACCAGCTACGGTAATAATCTCCCTGAAATAGATGGATGCATGACTTTCTTTGTTCTCTTAATTAACAACATAGACATAATTCTTCAAATGCATATGATCTCTAATAGTAAATGACAATTTGAAGGTCGACAAATGATTGAACACACAAAGAAACTCGTGGAAGATAAATTCACTGTGCTGGGGGGCTATGAACACAATGCTGAGGTATATTGTCCACATCATTCTCTAGTGAGGCACTTGTGTGCATGCTAAACATGCCTCCCTTCTGACATAGAAAGTTTCTTTGTTGTTATTCTATTATCATCAAATATCATGTTATTCAGAAGTGATGAAAAATGTGTGCTTTTTCATGACTCTAATTCATCTAGGACTACCCTTTCAAACTACCTCCTCGTTATCAATTCCATGTCCTGTAGTATAGCCTGAACAAAACAAAATTGGTGATATGAAGCAAACAAACCAGCAACTGTACCCTAAATTTTTATTCTCTAGAATAAGTTTACACTATGAAGTTAAATGAAGCTGTTATCTGATTGTAGATAATAAAGTCATATCACATAACAGCTTCATTTAACTACAAATTTTACAAGCCACCAGAATATTTTGTATATTCTCATTCCAAAATATTCTGGTGGCTTGTAAAATTTGTAGTGCATTTAGTTGTCTAGCAGAATATGGTGGGTGTTCCTGTACATCCTCCGTATATTTTTTCTTGGCATATTTTGCTAGTTGAAATGGCATTGGAATTTCTAAAGTATACAAAAACTAAAAAAGTGGAATTGAATTCAAATATGGGCCTTTAAGTAGAGAGTAAACTAGTAGCATTTACTATTTTAATATGGAAATGGTTGCAGCACTCCATCCGTTAATTATGTGCAGCAATAAAATTCTAACTTGCGTCTTGCTTATATAGTTGATGTTTTCCAAGTTATTTTAAAATTTTAAGGTTTGATCATATTTTGAAACGACCAACTAGTTTGTGCTTCTTTCTTCTCTGATCAACTACTGTCCGTAATTTATATTGGGCTTCTGCAGTATTTTCTTTACCGGCGCAATCTTATTTTGAGTAAATGTTGATACTCTGATGTCAGGTCATATATGGAGATACAGATTCAGTAATGGTGCAGTTTGGTGTTTCCTCAGTAGAAGAAGCTATGAATTTGGGTAGGGAGGCTGCTGACTATATTAGTGGTACTTTTATCAAGGTAGCTGAGCTTATAAACTTGTTTTGCTTCCTCCTTTGGCTTTTATTTATGACTTGGCCCGGGACACTTTGCAGACTAAAAATTGGAGAATAAGAGTCGCTGAACAGGAGTTGTACACTGTATTTACTATTCATCTGCCAACTTAATGCTTGGTGATAATAACTTATTCCATATTGCGCTAGTCTGCTATTTGCAACTGGAGCCGGACATATTAAGCCACTTTATGGTCTCATTTGTTCATAATTGTTTTTTGTCATTGAGAATATATATATATATATATATATATATATGCTTCTGCCTGGTATTCAGTTGATTAGTGTCCCACTAATTGTGAATTGTTAGTTAAGTTGTTCTAGTTCCATAATGTTCAATGCAGTGTGTACCTTTCTGGGGACATCACTTGCCTGAACTTTTTGGCTTAATTAAAATCTATGCAATTAAACCTTGCTCCTTTGCTTGTTTGGCAAATCAAGCAGCCTTTTAGATCTGTATCTACCTTCATTGAGATTTTGGTTTTCCCGAGTTCCCCATAACTAACATTGTTCTTAAGTTTTGTGTGAGATTTAGATCGCCGAACAGTTCTCTACATTTCACTTATCAGATTTTACATTTTTATACCACATGTTTGTTGTTTTCTTTTCCTGCCTGCCTTCGTTTCTCTTGCTTGCCCTTCTTACCTTTCATCACATTCTTTTGCCCTTCTTTTGTTCTTTTCTTGTTCTTATTATTGTGATACATTCTTGTTGTCAGCCCATAAAACTGGAGTTTGAGAAGGTTTACTTTCCATATTTGCTAATCAGTAAGAAGAGATATGCTGGTCTTTACTGGACAAACCCGAAAAAGTTTGACAAGATGGATACTAAAGGTGAGCTTCTGCTCACTTCTGTCTGGAATTTCTGTTAATTTATTATTTTCGTCATCTCCATGGCTATATTATTGCATTCTAGCATATTACTGATGTTGGGATTATCCTACAAGAGGTTTTTTGAGTTGTGTTTTTTTTTTTTTCCAAGGGATTGAAACTGTCCGGAGGGATAATTGTCTGCTGGTCAAAAACCTGGTGACTGAATGCCTCAATAAACTACTGATAGACAGAGACATCCCTGGTGCAATTCAGTATGTCAAGAACACAATCTCAGATCTTCTTAAGAATCGAATGGATTTATCCCTTTTAGTTATAACCAAGGTAATAAACATTTCTTCTCTGCCTTTTTTAAGTGCTTGATATTGTGATCTGTTTGACTGTTCAATCCTCACATCAATTCTTCTTCCACTAAGGTTTTCCTATTTTAACAGGGTCTGACTAAAACAGGAGACGACTATGAAGTTAAAGCAGCACATGTTGAACTCGCAGAGCGGATGCGCAAGGTTGGAATTGTTTCACCAATCTAGTCAGTGTTTTACATGATATAGTTACCTATAGAAGCAAGTTTGTGCTGGAAACAACACTTATTCTCCTTACTACTAATTTTTAAAAATAACACGTCCTTTCTATTTACTTTCTGAAAAATAGAGAGATCCTGCTACTGCTCCAAATGTTGGGGATCGAGTTCCTTACGTCATTATCAAAGCAGCAAAAGGTGCCAAGGTAAGCTTTTCATAGGCATCTCTGTCCAATCTTCCTAGTTCCCAAAACGTGATACATAAACTAATATGCTGATCACAAACAAACAGGCTTATGAAAGATCAGAGGACCCCATCTATGTGCTAGAAAACAACATCCCTATAGACCCTAACTACTACCTTGATAATCAAATCAGCAAGGTCGGTTCTGTAATATTTATGGTTGTTTCGTTGCTTTTAACAGTGCGCTTTAAACTAAATTCATTTTCATTTCACACATTCGCGCATGCAACTAACAAATTATATTTTTTCAAAGCACTTCTGTCCAAATACCCAAAAACAAAGTAAATTATTCTCATGTTTATTAATTGGAATGCCTGTTTGCAGCCACTGCTGAGGATCTTTGAACCCATCTTGAAAAATGCTAGTAAAGAGCTTCTTCAAGGAAGTCATACAAGATCTATTTCCATATCTACCCCATCAAACAGCGGCATCATGAAGTTCGCTAAAAAACGACTAGCTTGCATTGGATGCAAGGCTTTGATTAGGTAAACCTCAGATTCAGCTCTTCAGTGTTTCATTATTGAAGACTATATTCAAAAAAATCATGTGTCTTTCCAATTATGTTTTTGTCTTAATTCCCAGTCTTATTGTTACTTGCACTACAACTTTTGCAATGACAGATTGACAAATATAGGGTCGTGTTAAAAAAAAAAAAAAGACTATAACTGAAACTGATATAAATGTTCAACACCGAGCAGTTTTGATGTTGGTTATTAGTTTTAAAATATTGATTTCGGTAAATAACCATTCAGTTTATCGGGAAATCAATTCTACATTTCTATACAGGAATAATTACACCAACATACACCGTATGTTTTGCCTAATAACGCAAATTTCTCCTGGGATTTGAGAAATTACGGAAAATTCCCCAGCCAAAGAATTTACGTTACATGATGAGTTTTTATGAAGTCTATCTCTAATTTCTTATGAATATCTCATTTTTCCCTGGACACTTACTAATCAATATGTCATGCGCTAGGGGAAGTTTTTATAGTATTTCAAAGGTCATGGGAAGTTGTTTAATTAGGCTGATCTGACGGTATGTCCGTGTAATTGTCCCTAGTATAAATTATCGCAAACCAAATTAACAAGAGATATTTTGTATTTTTTCCTAGCCCAAACCTAAGTTCCAGTATGTTTGGTTATTTTTTGTTGTTTTTCCCAAAGGCCAAAGCAAATTTACAAAATATCAACTCAAATCTCTAATTCTCACTCTTACGATTCTGCCTCAAGCTTTCTCTGATCTGTCCCTCTCTAGTCCGCCATTGTTCCATGCCATAAAGTTATTATTAACCATTTCTTATCCTGGTCCAGTAATTCAAATGATACTCTATGCTCCCACTGCAAAGGAAGAGAAGCTGAAATTTATTGCAAGTCCGTTTCTAATGGTAATAAAACCCTACTTTTGTTTTCACATCTTCATGCTATCTCTCTGGTGCAGAAATTTCTAACTATGAAAAAGATGGTTTTATGGTTTTTCAGTTGCTGATTTAGAAGAGCTTTTTGGTCGGCTATGGACACAATGCCAGGAGTGCCAAGGCTCTCTTCATCAAGATGTACTCTGCACTAGGTAGTTATGTAATCTCTTACAAATACTGTTTGTAACCTGGTTATCTCTTGGATTGGTTATAATATTGTGTTTCTTGGTGATAGTCGTGATTGTCCGATATTTTACCGGAGAAAAAAAGCACAGAAGGACATGGCTGAAGCTAAGCTACAATTAGACCGATGGAGCTTCTAATGTTCGGCTAGCTTGATTGAAATGTTGTGGGAATTATGTACATATCGTGCAACTTGTAGCAATTTTACTAGTTTGAGATTAGGATAAAGCGTTATAATGAATTTTCGAGGATTTAACTGCGGGATGGTTAATTTTGTAGAAGCTGTACTGGGATATTTAGCACCTTTTGGATATTCTTTTTTTTTTTTTTTTGACACTACCTTTTGGATATTCTTACTACGTCGTGGACTCGTGGTTTGTAAATACTATATTTAATTAAATTATTGTATTTTGTACACGCTCCAAAAGTTCCTCTCTAGCAGCATGTTCTTTGCATCAGAAGACAATGTGTGACACCCCGGTTCTCCGATCGACTGAACCGGCGCTACATGTTGTTTTCTTTGTGTACTTTAATTGGTTAATTTCCGCTTTCTCGTTACTTTCGTGTCCTTTTCTGTGACTTCATTCGTTGCAGGACCCTATTTGCAATTTTCTATTCTTGGGGTCTTTTGGTCATATTTTATTCGGACGGGAGTCTGACCCTTTTGACCCTTCCAACTTGTCCGTGACAACGAAAGGAGTCCGTAGATTCTAAGTTTGCCCAATTCTGACGTTGTTTACCCCTCAGTCCGTTCGTTTCGCGCGTGAGAATCCGTGATAAATATTTTAAATTCTAGAAGTTCGTGCCAAGACCAGCCTCAGTCTTCTTCCTCCCTCTTCCCTGCGTGATACCAGACCCACACACACACTCAAGGTGTAAAAACACACACCACCCAAACTCCGCCGATACTCGACGCGACAAACGAATAGTGCTTTTCGAGCATCTCGACGACCCGACTCAACCATACCATTTTCAGGACCTGAATCCCACCGGTGGTGGCGCAGCAGAGGCACGACGGCGGCGGTTTTCCGCCACCGGTCACCGGCGACAGTCATTTTCGGCCTCGGTTTGGCCGGAAAACTACCGCAGGTGGCGGTTTCAGCTAGCAGCAACGACGGCGTCACTGTAGCACGGCGGGATCGCCGTGTCGGTGACCTTCTCCGACTTAGCTTGGTGGTTTTCGACTATTTCTGACGTCCTGGTTCCATTTCCGGCATCAAATCAGGTCGAATCGCGGCTGAGAATGGCGTTTCCGGCGAGGCAGTTGGCGCAACTTCGACAGCGGATTTGGGGCACTTCCGGCGAGTTTTGGACTTCGACCCTGTTATGAAAGTTGCTTAGAATGTCGAGACCAAGCTTCCAGTGTAGGCGGCGGCTCGAGAACCGGCCGGAGGCGATGGACAGGCCGGTATTGCTCCGGCGATATTTTCCGGCAATTGATCAGGGGCTTTCGTAGCCCTCATTACGAGCTTCACAATGGTACGTTCGGATTCAATTTCCAATGCGCGATTTTCGTTTAATTTTGATTTTCGTCTTTGAATTCGTATTCGTTTTTCTTCAATAGAATTCTGTACGTTCGTCGTTTTCTGAAATTGGTTGGGGGCTTTTATTCCTTAGGCCAGACGTACGATCCTGTCCCTCCGAGGATTTTTTCGGCCACCGGAGGGTGCTTTCCGGCCACCTGAGGGTGCTTTTCGGAGACTGTCAGCCTTGTTCTGGCCACCTCCGGCATCGGCATTTCGATATCTCTTAGTTCAGCTGATTCCTTACGTCGTGGTGAGTCCAACGCCACTTACGGTTTGTCAATCGGATGTCCGGTTGATTTTTGGTGAATTTTTGAAGTTATCATAATTATTTTTCGTTAATTGTTTTAATTGCATAGTTTGCTCTTGTACCCGCGTTGGTTGGAATTATGAGTTGTATGATTGACTAGAAATATGTTACGATATTTGGAAATGTGATTCTCGATTATTAGAATTATTTGTCCCGTTTATGCCACTTCGTGAATATGGAATTATGTATTTAATGGTATGTAATTGGTATTGATGGCTATAATTGTAAATTGAATCCCTATATGTCGAAATTTGGATTATGCAGTGTATGGGAAATTTGATATAATATACAAAGGTTATAACTCATTTGAGTATTGAATTTTGGTATCTCGTTATATACCTATTTGCTTGAGGATATTGTTCTTTAAATATGTTGGTGTAATAAACCTTGACCGAATACGTCATAATTAATTTGAACGAATTGTTAATGTATCAATTGTTGGAAAAGATGTGAGTTTCACAATAAATAATTTTGGATAAATTGATATGAACCCTTGGACAATAATTGAATTGAATTAATTTTATATGATCTTAATAGGAACTTTTGCACGTAAGGATAGTTCAATTGTGCATATATGAATTTATTTTGTAATGTATGAATTAATAATAAATTGATTATGTACTATGTGGATCAATATGAAATAATCTGAATTGTTTGTCTTTCGATTTCCTTTATTTACATTTATTGTGCACATGAACGTGTCCTAATATGCAATATGGTTATATTGAATTATTTGATAACATGCCCTACGTGAATTGAATATGAATTTGATATCTGCGTACGTGTTTGCATCTTTTAAGTGCTTGAGCATTGTCGTGCGTCTTTGTGGTTCTTGGTTAGAGTCTGAGTCTTGTTTTGGTGTACTCAGTCGTTCAGGGGTTCTTCTGCGAGGGTCTGTCAGCTGGTTGGGTTACGTGGGTTGAGTGTTTGGCCCTACACACTCCAGACTGGGCATTCTTTAAGGTGAGGTTTTAGGATTTTCTTTTTAGTTACGCGACCTACAACCCTATGTGCTCGTTTTCAAGCCTGCATGCAAATATTCTATTATATTTATATAATAGATATGTGTTTATACAATATGTGTCTGGATTTGTCATATTTGAAAGGTTTTGAACTATATGTACGAGCGTATGCAAGCTTAAAATGTTTTGCAACGAGGCTATGCTCAAAACCGTGTGTCTTCGCGGCAGCTTCGGATTGGATGACACGGAGATGTACGTTTATAGCATATTCTTAGTTGCAAGGTAAGCTATGCTCGATCAGGTACGCAAGTTTTATGTTAAGTTCTGATAAGTTATGTAGCGAGGTATACCCTGAAATATGGGATTATGTTACGATCAGTATGTTGGGCCCCGAGAATTGTGGATAAGGATCCCCGGAACGCCAAGGGGCATCGGGATAAGCCTGTGCATGATTCCCATTCGTGGTGACACGCGCGATCCAGGAGGCTGGTAAGGCGTGGATCTTCGAGCACGTGGTGGGAGCGCTACCCCCGTGCATATATTATGGGCGAATTGGGTTTGACCCCCGATTGCCATGGTTATGTGGAGGATTGATTTATGCTTATGTTATGTTTTATGTTATTTGAGAAGTTAGGGGAGACTCGTACTCGCCGGGTATAAGTTACGTTATGTTACGATACGTTGATTATGAAACGGGATAGGAGCTTTCTTTAAGCCATAATACGTTAAGATAATTTTTGAATAAGTTTAAGTTATGTTTCTGAATAAGTATAAATTACGTATGAATTAAGTTTGTTTTAAAATTGGTTTTGGTGTGCAAAACCCTAATCCCGGTTCATAATCTTTCTTTTGATACGTGCTCTGCTCC
>JBBMKE010000002.1:19151245-19174819 GCA_037834125.1 Lippia alba | reverse complement strand
TCATGTGTGGACTACCTATTTCACATGTGAATTAGACTTATAGTGCGGGGGATGTGGTGTCTGTCGTCCTGGGTGCTTCAGGATAAGCCGACAAAGAATGGTGCTTTAAATAAGACGGAATGGGTATACACGAAGGAGTCTCTAGACCACCTTGGGGGTATTATCTAGACAGACCAATGGGAATTGCCAAACATTCGTATTAGACGACGAAAGGGCATTCCATATTGTTGCGTGCCTGGACAAGTACTTTTAATAAGTTGATTTAATTTCTTTTCCACAACTGGTATGATCCTACAGGTATTCGAGAGAGTCCAATCATATAGCAGGTACTTAGTTCCAAGACAGGAGGGGAGCTAACGGACTGACTACATTTGTATAAAGGATTTAAGTATCCTCCATCGGGGGTACAAAGAGTGTTTTTGTTATATTCAAATCCTTTCTGATGATTTAACTGATGCTTTTGATGCTTGTCTGGTTCGGTCTTTCTTAGTTTTGCAGATAGTCATCAAACCTCGCGGCGAGTTGATAAATCATCTTAGTCACTAGAGCCGAGTTGAATTAGTCCAGTGGCTAGAATATTACTGTGTAATTGACGGAATCCATGTACATATTGCCCGCATTCTTAGTCATCTAAGCTTCATTAATGACAGCCCTGAGGACACTTTCGCATGGAGTGAGGTTATCCGTTGTCGTATGAGAAATACCCTGTTTCTCATCATTTTTCGGTTAGCTGGGCGTTCCATTTAGGGACCAGCGGATGACCCGATAAGAGCGATTAGTATGAGGGGCGTTTTATTCTATGATAGAGATTCGAGACCTATTGTTCGGCCTAATCTTCTGCTCTATCAGCTGCTCGAATTTATCTTTTATTAATTATGGTGCTCTTTGGTTATGTTGTGGCTTCCTTTTTCGTAAGCATCCGGGTTCGGTTAGTCTGAACGACCCTTGGATTATGAACATTTGAATTTTCTTCCTGTGCTTGGTTGGCAATAAATGAGGTGGGGTCCTTGTTAATCCCCTACGGCACCTTGCCGGTTCTCCCTAAAAAAAAAAGTTTATTCGATATTATAAAAAGGTTAGAACTTTTTTTGTTAGTCATATGCAATAACCAACAATAAGTTTAGAACTTTTTTGGTTACCCATATGCAATAACCAATAATAAGTTTAGGAAATTCTATTGTAGAGGGTGCAAAACGAACGGGTAATTCTAACCCGAGTCTGGCTCGGCCAAATTAGTAAAACGAGGGAACGAGTATTTTGTTCTTGTTGTGTGGTTGGTGGAAAATTTAGGGAGAGTGACCAATCATTATACTTGCCTTTTTAATTGGTTGAGTTCGGTCAAACCGGGTTTGGGGTAGAATTTTCCCGAATGAATATGCCCTTAACACTACTATCCTAAGAATTGTGACAATTTTATTTAAGGGGGTGAAATTATAAAAACATAAAAAATTGGGTTAATTTTTTTTTCACCCTAAATTTTGGAGTATTTTGTACTTTAATATTAAATTCTTAAACCTTACTACCCAATTTCTGAATTTTGCTATCCGCAAGCCTGGATTTGAAATGATTACTTAAGTGCAATAAAATTCAAAGGTTGGATACTAAAGTATAAAATAACTCAAAAGTTGGAAAAAAATTAATCCTAAAAAATATTAATATTTGGATTTTTACTTTTCTATTTTAAAATAAAGGGAAAAATATTTTTTGCCATGTTAACTTTGCGCATTTTTGCAATTTACCATCCAAACAAACTTTGACTGCAAACCAACATCCGATCTTTGCATTTGTAACAAACCGCCATCTAAATCTTTTTTTTTTTGTGGTTTTGGGAAAAAAATTTGACACGTGGCATGTTTATAAAAACATACAGGTCACACCAAAATCAGCTTTAGATGACATTTTGTTACAAATACAAAGATTGAATGACGTTTTGCAATGAAAGTTTGTTTGGATAATAAATTACAAAAATGCTCAAAGTTCGGGTGACAAAATTTTTTTTTACCTAAAATAAAATATGAACAAAGAAGTTGAGTTGGGCATCGGGATCCCAGCTCACAGCCTTGACAACACATTTAAATGTTATAGTTTTAACATGATTTCAAAAATAAAACTAAAATAAATTTTTTTTTTTAAGAATAAAATTATTATCGTTAAAGTATGTACTCAGCCTAACTCATCCTTAGTTGATGAGATGAAGGTATGATTTGATAAATAATCAATTTGGGACAAATTTACACACCCCTTATATTAGGCTCTAATATCAGGATCAACTTGGAGTGCAAATTTAAATATAAGATACAATCTATTCTGATACATGTTAAAATATATATTCGATTAACTCACCTTAAAAAGTAATTGATTGTCCAAAATTATTAAGGTGGCATTTGATTTGATAATTAATTAAGGAGTTTTTTTTTTACATATTTCATCCCTATGTATGTTAGATGAAATGGGGAAAAAAAATCTGCTACAAAAATTAATACAAAAAAGCCCCGTGTTTTCAAAATATTTGCATGGCGAACCTTGAAATTTATTGTGTTGGAAGACACTAAAAGCGCGACTGGAACATTAATTTTCTCTATTTATTGGATGCAAATGACTAATTTACCCTTTTATATTTTGATAAACATCATCTCACATCTCTCTATATACCTTTTTATACTTATTTATAGGGGTTTTCATGCAATTTTTATTATGTATAGGGTCTTGGTGCATATAAAAAAGGGATAATAATTTTTTTTTATCTTGTACTATGACCATTTTTACACTTTGCATCCCCAACTATGAAACGTCTGCGTTTGCATCCTAAACTATTGTTTTTGTAACAAATTGCAACCTGGTTCCACTCATCATGTGACATGTGGCAGAAATTTGGAATACGTGTCACACATCCATTAGAACTAGGTTGCAATTTGTTACAAAATAATAGTTTAGGATGCAAACGCAGACATTTTATAGTTGAGGATGCAAAGTGTAAAAATGGCCATAATATAGGATGCAAAAAATTATTATCCCTATAAAAAAGTATTGAACAATATAAAGAGATGTGAGATGATGTATATCGTAATATAAAAGTGTAAATTAGTTATTCCACGTCTAATAAATAGAGAAAATTAGTATTCTATCAACACCAAAAATTTTCAGGGTTCACCATGCAAATATTTTGAAAACACAGGATTTTCTATATTAATTTTCATAATACAAATTCTTTTTTCTATTTCACATAGGGATATAATGTAAATAACTCATTAATTAAGCATAACATATTTGTAATCATACATTAGATTATGATTAAAACCCACTCGAGTATGTTTCTTAAATAATTTATGTTTCATTTAATACGGGAAGAGTGTGTTTCATACGTCAGATAAGAATTTTTTTGAATTAATCAAATTGTAGCGGATTAAAACATTAAGTTATCTCATTTGAAAAAATTAAATCATTTGATGCGATTGACTAAAGTATTCTCAAGGATGCTTTTACATATTTGCCCTTTGCATAATATTAGCTTTGTTCAAATTCCAATTACTGGTTTGCCCCGCCATCCCGTTGGTATTTACAACAAAGCTGGTACTAACAGTCTAGAGCAGTTTAAAGAAATTAAAAAGAAAAATTACTGGACCAAATAGTTTTAATTTGAACCTTAACATGTTTACTTCGTTGGATGAATGAGGATTAGATTAATAATTTTACTTAAGTTCATATTTACTAATATATTTGTGAGTCCGAGATTGATGATATGACCCGAGATGATATTAAATAAAACGTTGATTATTCATCTCACATATCCCATGGGTTGAATAATCAACCATCACATTCCACCATCCATCCCATCACTTATTTATCTCATCTGATCCTAACCAACAAAGTAAATATTAACGTATAGTCAGGCTGGACGAAAACATAAAAATTGTATTTAAAGGATATCGGAAAAAATTAAACATTGAATTTTTTTGGAACATCCAACAACCCAGAAATTAAAGAGCTCCATTAATGACTACGCATGAAATAAGCTCTTAGAGTAAAATGGCCAGTAAGATACATTCACAAGAATGTTAAGCTCCACCCACCGATCTTTGGAAGACATAACAATTGTTCAAAAGCTTACATAGTAATAAACAGATAAGCCATATTGAAATAAAGAATCTTAACTAGAAAAGCCTATCAATAGACTAGGTAGGTACTTAGAAAATAGTCAACAAAACGTATTTCATGGACAATGCACAACATGACAGAAAATGGGGTTGGATTTTATGTTCTACTTTTGTGTTTATCTTCACTTTGTTTTATATAGTTACGTCACGAGTAAAAGAGAAAAATAATTGTAATGCCGAAAAAATTAAAAAGTTACCTCCTATAATTTCAACCACCGAATTGTTATATAAAAAAAGTAAAAGATTCTCTCATATACTCTCAACCGCCTTTGAATACATTTTACATGTGTGAATGAATTGAGTAGAATGAAACATACTGAAAGTGCATCTACTACTAAGTCAATCAATCCAGATTTAATGAAATGGACAGTTTCCCCTTCTTATAATAGGCAAAGCCAATAAAGAACCGATTAATATCCTCTTGATTACTGTCCTCTGGAGTTCACAAAGAACAAACAAAAGTTACAAGACTAAAGGATGCAACTTACATCACTTACATTCTGTCTTTACCACTTAATTCACTCTAAAATATATCATACAAAGTATATATAATCCAACAAAAAAGTTACAAAAATTTTTTATGAAAAAAAAAGAGAAAAAAGCACAACAAAAAATATTAAACAGTATAATCTGAAGTATAATTCGCCAATCTACCCATCATACAGTTTCGGAAGGCCTGTGCGGTTGTTGAAAACTGGAAATTCAACAACATTTTGAGCAGGTACGGCGCCAGAAATTTTTACAAACTATAAGGCATTTATATAATATATAATCACGAGGGGCCGACTGCCCCCATTGAACCCGTGTGGCTCCGTCCCTGTATTACTTGAAGGCCCTGAGAGTATAACAATAAGATTTTGGAGACGTTTCAGGTTCTAACATAAGCAAATCCATCATGCCTTGTTCTAGTAAGGCAGGAGAGAAAGCTATTGCCACGGAAAAGGAGATAGACAAGAAATGCAACGTATGAAGCAGCTCCGAGGCAGGATACAATCCCAAATAGCCATCCATGAACTTCTGATATGAAGAAATCCACCAACACATATCCATTTATTAGCATTACCAATGCAGTCACACCCCAACCAATACACTGCGACATAAATATTTTAGTTAAGATATTAACGAAAAACAAATTTCAAGATTGAAAAACAACACCCTTCTTGAATCCTGGATTGTTTTAATATTTATCAAGCAAACTACTTTTCGGAAGACTTTTCTTGGTACGAGCTATAAGGTTTTTGCATGTTGCAATATAGTACTATTAAAAGAAATTTCAATTTCATCATATGATATTGCAACATGTAAAACATGGAGAGTGAATGATAAGGTGCGGTAGAAACATATAATCAGAGTAAAATGGTAGATCATTACATAAAAAATATATATAGTATGGAGTAACGTCTTGCAGGATGAATTCTAACCCGAAGAGTTTAAAAAAGTTCATAGTTTGGACGATGAAGTACTTATTTTACCTCAAAAATCTTCCCAATCACAAAGCTCCCCATGATACCCTCATTCGCCACTAAATGAAGAAGAGGGATGACCGCGAAAGGAATCTGCATTGCTTGAAGCACGTTAAGCCATTCATTGAGAACATCAAGCAACTCTTCTGACCTATTAAAAACAACAGCCACAATCATAGTAGGCACAATAGCACAACTCCTTGTGATAACCGATCTTGACCATTTCTTTATCTGAAGATTAAGAAAACCTTCCATAATAAACTGCCCTGCATAAGTGCCCGTGATGGTGCTACTCTGCCCGGCTGCAAGAAGGCCGATTCCCCATATTTGTAAAACTGGGAAAAACCCGCCACCATATCTCTTTTCAAGATAATCTCCTGCATTCACTAAGCCTAATGTGTCGGCTTCTGAGGTCCCGTAGAACCCTTTTGCAAATACGGTCATGACGAATAAATTGATAATGAAGGAAACGAAAACAGCAAGGCAAGATTCAATGTTGTTGTAATTTAGAGCCTCTTGCACTCTTCCTTTCTTTTCTAAGTCGATTTGTCTGGATTGGACCAAAGCTGAATGGAGAAAGACGTTGTATGGAGTTATGATACAACCGATAATGCCAATGGCCTTTGGGATTGTCTCCTTGTTAAGCTTAGGTACCAAAAGTCCTGTAATAGATTTTGGAAAATATTAAATGAGTGGGCAAACTCTTAGTGCTAATTTCAAAGCAGAAATTAGCCAACGTTTGAACCATCTAGGGACAACTTTCACTACTCAAAATTTAACGTATACATCTACTTCTTCAAAAGCGGAAGAGTTTGCATAGTCTCCACTATTAAATTTTATTAAGCAAGAAAAAAGGAAATCCAGAAAAAGCTATACAACACCTCTTATGCTATTTATGCAGCTTCTTGTAATTTTTTAGTAACCTCTCAAGTCTCAACTCTTACTCTCAAATTTTGTGAATTTTATAAATGATTTCTTTTTTTTTTCCGGGTTCTCTAAAATTAAGCTTTTAAAAAAGTGGAAGCTCTTGGAAAAAGCCCATGCATTTATGAATAAAGGAGAAAATTTTGGAAGAAATAATATAAAAAATTAAATGTGGAAGAAAAATAATATACCTCACCTTCTACAAGTTCGCTCCCACTAGGTTTGGTGTCAACAAACATCCATGCAAACGAGATTGCCATACTTGTTATAAGAACAGCAAAGAAGGCTTCAAGCATTCTAATTCCATAGTTCTCCAGAAATAAAAAGATGAAACTGTTGACGGGAATACCATCTCAATTAAACAAAAATATCACCCTTAATTTCATTAAAAAATTTAACTCATAGATTCAATGCTTACGTCATACATTTCAGCAATCTTTGAAAAAAGTATCCAAAGAACTTAAATACACGAGTTAATGAAATTGAAATTTAAGAAAACACTGACCAATCAAAAGCAGTGATGATCACACCAGCCCAAACAGGGATAACTCCATTACTGAGAATCTTGATGGCAATGGCGCTCCCAATAACCTCCTGAATATCAGCTGCAATCAACGCGAGCTCCGTCATGAACCAAAGCATCAGCGTCGCCCAATAAGGGTACTCGTCTCTGCACACCTCCGCCAGGTGCCGCCCGGTGGCGACCCCCAATCTCAGAGCCAAGAATTGGACCAAAAGGCCCATAATTGTGGCCCACAACAGAAGCCACAAGAGGGAATAACCGGCAATGGCCCCCGCCTGCAAATCACCTTCCAAATTTCCTGGATCTAGAAAGGCAACGCTCATTAGGAACCCGGGGCCGGTGAATTTCCAAAGCTTTTTCCACGAAAATGGAGGTACGGACAGGCCTGGGGACGAGGTGTCGAATGCATCGATCTCCACCGAGTGCATAAGAATACTGTTTTTTGGAGATTCATTGGAGGAGGAGATGGCAGCGCGGGTGGGGGAGGACGGTGGAGGAGATGACGTTGATGTGGCGGGGAGAAAGGGGCTGGAAGATTGAGGGTCGGCATGGCGATGGTGGTGGGGAGGTGAGAATGAAGAGGTGGTGCCAGTGTTGTGTTTGGGAGAAGAGTTCATTGGAGGATCATTTGCATGTGCATTGGCTTCTTAATGTTTGATATCAAGTATTCTATTTTTGGAAAATTATATTTTTACTATGCCTAAGAATGAGTTTTCTACAAATAAATCAGGGCCATAAAAATTAATATTTATTAATTAATTTAATTTATAATTGATTCTCATATTTTGAAAATTTTTGTTTTATTACTTAAGACAATAAAATATTAAGTTGAATAAGTTACATCTGAAAATACCTATTCATACATTTTAGAATTTGACGTTATAGTTTGTGAATGAAATTTATTTTTAGGGATGTCAAATCTCTCGCTAGAAATTTATAGAATAAAGTCTATAGAATATTATTAAATTAATTAGAAGCAACAAAGATTGAAACTCTATTATATTCCACATTATATATTAAAATATTGGGCTAATTTCGGACACTATATCATTCATTGGTTTGTAATATGCTTTACTTCTTAATTTTTTGATTAGTGCTATTATCCCTTTTAAGAAAGTCTGACTATCGACTTCTCCTCCGTCATGGCCACCCAAACTTCAAGACTACTGCCATCCTAATCGTCTCTCCATGATGAACAAAGCCCATGCTTTTGTTGACTCTATTGGCTGTCGGAAGTCGCTGCAAAGCTCTGCTTATCGTGTACTATCTTTGACCAATGATTTCTTCTTCATCGATTGTCGGATTTTGGTTTCGAGACAACCGTTGTGTTTGTTGCATTGAAAGCTTCAATTTGACATATAATATCGGCATATTTGAAATCCGTTATGTAATAGATCTACTCTTTTGAATGAGGTTAACTGTGACATTTTTAAAAAATTAGGCAGGCAGTTGCATTAATTCAAAGGTTAGAAGGTAAAAGACACTTAAAAAAGCTAAAATTTGATGGTTCCAATAGTAATGAACAAGTCCCAAACCCTAGATAGCTGGGGGGGTTTTCAAATCCTTCTCCTGTATAAAGAGAATTTGGAGTTAGAAAATTATGTTGTCTAACATTATGTGGGGTTCGAACCCCTCCTTTAAATAGTTAGGGGGTTCGAACCCATCTCCTGTGTGGGGAAGGAATTTTTTTCTTTTTTGCATAAGATTTCTTGTTACTTTTAATATTTTGATTAAAATTCTCTTTTAATTAACATTATCCACAAGAAATCTTATCCAAACCTTTTTGGATACTTTTCCACATTATCTATTTATTTTTAATAAATAAATATTATAATAATTAATTATTCTAAATTAATTATTTTTTGAGTAAGTTCTGAATTTGGGCTTAACAAATAATTCTCAATTAACTCAAAGCCCATTAAGGAGTTAACAAAATTAACTCTTTAATTCCCTCTCACACTTATGACATGTGTCACACGCCCCACATGTCTCACCGACACGTAAGGGCCTCATCGGCCCTTCATGGTTGGTTCAATCAACTCTATTAATTGATTTAGACTAAAACTTTGTGACCCGATATTTGTATGTGATCATCTAGGTTCATTATTCAGCAGTGAGACTGTGATAACCCATTCATCCGGCAGGTCAAGTATGACATTATCGAGAGCGTTTATCAAGGGTTATGTGTTTTATTTATTTAATTTCATAATTTAAATTACTCGCTGGCATGCTATGTGCCCAATTTGAATTATGTGTCCTTAATTGTCACATCTAGAAATTATAGGACTTAATTGAAATAATAAAGGTTAAGCCTAATTAAATAAATTGAAAACTATGTGGATCAATTGAATGAAATAGAAATATAGGGACTTGTTTGCAAAATGGTCACACGAGCACTCATTTGCATTTTCGAACCTCGTAAACTTATTCTTAGTATTTTTACGAAGTCAATGACTATCTTTTTATTGAACTCTGAGCTTGTCGACTTTGAAACCAGTATTTTAAATTACCCGGTAAAATAATATTTTAAATTACCTTAAAATAATTGAAACCCGCTATAGGTAGAAAATATCTTTCTTGTTGGGGCTCATACCCTCATTTCTCTCTCTCCCTTAAAGTCGGACCACATACCCTCTCCTCTACCATAATTATCTCACCCTCTTTACACTTGAAGAAAGAAGAAGGAAGAAGAAGAAGGGGCAACTGCCACCACCACCGACGTCTCCTCTCCGGCAACCACCTACGGCAACCATCTCTTCCTCCTGTCCATCTCTCTCCTCTACTTCAAGCAAAACACGAGAGGAAGAAAAGTTAGGGCAAACTTCCACCACTATCATTCTCTCCAGCAGTTTTCCAACTAGCTCCGACCACCGCCAATCATCATTCTCCTTTCCTCTTCATCTTCTTAAGCTTTCTCTCTCATTTCTTGCATACATGTATGTGTATATATATGTTTGTATATATATGATTTTAATTGAAGTGAGTTTGTATTTAAATGTATGATTCTTGCCTAATACTTGCTCCCAATGTGTCATATGTGCATTATATTGTGTTTTTGGAGTATTTTTGGTGTTTGCTTCGAATTTGGGGGTGAAAGAATTCACACACGTCCAGTTCAGGCTGTTGTAGCTCTATTTTGCTGCTTTTGGGAGGCCTTTCGCGGCCACAAATGATTTGACGTGTACAAGTTTTGCGCCCACGATCCACCAAAACATATATACTCTGGTTGACCTAAAATTTTAAATATAGATACCTCTTTTAGTGTAAATTACTCTCCTTTTTACAGATTGTCAAAATTCATTCTAGTTTGTGAGATATAACCATTTTAATTTTGTCCCTCCTCTTCACCAAAATTCTTCTTTTATTCAACTTCAGAGGAAGAAGATAAATGAGCAAAGGCAGCAACAAATTCAGGTATAGCACAAAGAACTCATGCAAATTCATGCCCTTCAAATCTCATACGTAAAGGTGCAAGAAATCTCCAAATTTCCAAGTTTTAAAGCTTCAAACCATGAACTCATTAATGGTTAAATTAATGTCAGCCAACTCCCATGAAAATTGAGTTCATAAATGCACAAAAGACGCATGAGAGAACAAGAATTCATCTATCAAAGTTCATATAACAAGAGTTCTACCAAAGAATTCAAAATAACTATTAAAACCTAACTATTCATCATCTCTTTCACACATATTCAAAACCTAGCTCAAAAACTGAAATTCATGGATGAAAAGCAAGAAATAAACATAGAGAATTCAAACCATAACTTACCTTGAAGATTAGATGAAGGGGGGAGCCATTTTGAGCTCAAAATCAACAAAAATGGCAAAAGAACTCTTCTTTCTCCTTTGTCTTAAATTCTGCGTATGTGGGAAGTGAAAGGGGAAAGATATGGATTGACCTCATCCAAGAAAAGGTAAGGAAATGGGTCAAGCGAGTGGGAGAAACGGGTTAAAGCCGTCAAAAAGGGTCAATTTAGGCTAACTTAGCGCAATGACTGAAATTTAGCTCGTCGGAGGGCTAAACGACATCAAAATTGCACGAGATCAGTTCCATTGGATCCAGATCATCGAGTGAAGTCCAGTGGCAAAGATGGAGCTTGATTTCAAATCTCGTAGCTCAAGTTATAAGCAAAACAGTTCAGGTATCCGTTAAATGAATAAAAAATGACAGAATGGATAAAAAGGGGCTGAAATTACTTTGTCGGAGGCTCAAACGGTATTGAAAAATTACAAAATCAGTTCTATTGAGTCTAGATCATCGAAAGGAGTTCAACGTTGAAGACGGAATTCAAATCCGAATGCTGTTGCACGAGTTATGAATTAAAATGGATTAAAAAGGGTTGAAAATGGCCTAATTCAATTAAGCCCTCAAAACTTTTAACAAGTTTCAAATAAATCCAAAATTCATTTTCAATTTAGTCCTCAAACTTCCAAATAAATAGCAATCACATCCAACTACACATAAATTGTGACGCCCCGACTTTTCGGCCGTACAGGTATGACGTATGTGTTTACCAATTTGAACGAATTATTTGTTCTGAAGTATTTTTTTTTGTATATTTAAATTTCTTAATTTACTTGTTATTATTTGAATACTTGAAATTTATGAATATTTGGAAATATGAATATGAATTGAATGCATGTTGGAACGTATTGTTCTTGTGTGTTATGATCAAATGTCGTTTCTATGAGAATTGAATTCGGAATTTCGTGAAATTTGAGTATGTTGTGAATTTACGTGTTGTGAACGTGTTTATGTACTTGTATTTAATTTTTGTACGTGTTTAGCATGCATACGAATTTTATTTTGGTAATGTGACCGAAAATGGGGCTAACGAGCCACTAGCGCACCTTTTGGTCCGGCTTGCATATCTTGAGCTCGGGAATTCAGATTCGAATTTTGTCACCTCCATTGAGCTTGTATTGACGATTCAGACTTAATGGGACAAGCCTCATATATTTCTAGCATTGTTTGGACCCTCAAAATTTACCCGGAACTCACTTGACTCTCTCTCTCTCTCTCGGGGCTAAAATGACCTAACCACACTAAAATGCCCCTAACTAGAGTTATACTAAACCAAATGAGGTGTGGTTTGATCCCTTCTGTCCCTAACTCAGCCCTTAACCCACCAAGACCAAAATTAGGCCATTTTTACACTAATCACTTTAGCATATTCAGCAGCAAACTGAGTTGTAGCACCCCACAAGTAGGGGCAACATCTCCCGCACCAAGACCCGAATTCGGTCATGAAATAATCCGTACCGAAATCCTAATCCTAGCGAACGGGTGACCACACACACACTAAGCCAGACGGAGCTAACTAACAACAACTCAGAGTGCACGGAAGCTGTAAATTAAAATCAAATAAAGCATATATACATTCATGTATTGTAACTCCCCTGCTTTTCGGACCTTCAGGTATGACGACACGTGTGAGTTTAATTCAGTAATTACGTGGATTATGTGAATTGCATGCTACGTGTCAACGTGAATTTAATTTTATTAAGTGCGCTTAGAATTAATTAATTGTCTTGAGCTCAATTGCTCAGTATTTGCTGAATTAGGATACCTAATTTAATTAGGGTGTTTTAGCCTCGTGGCTATTCGAGCTTGGGAATTCGAATTCGAATTCTGACCCCTTCATTTAATCCGTTTCGGTGATTCGAATTTTATGAATTAACCTATTTAATTTCATAAGCAGTTTGATAGTCCTATCGTTTTAGAATCCAATCCTTTCGGACCGGAGTCTTTGACCCTACCCATTTCTTATGACCCGACCCGGCTTATTAGCCAATTAACCATATTTCCCTCTTCATTCTTAGTTCAAGCATTGAAGGGAAGAAGAAGAGAAAGAAAGAAAACCCCCATTCTTGGCCAAGCTTTGAGCTCGAGCCTAGCCGACTTTCTACCAATCAATTAACAATCCAAGGTAAGATTTGTATCCTATTCGTTACGTGCTTTATTTCTACGTACCTTTCGTCGCTTGAAACGTGCTTAATTGCTAATTGGGGAAGACGATAAATAGTATGTGGGTTCAGGTTCTGGGTGTTTGGGCTCGTTGTGAGGGTCAATACTTGTATATATGTGATCCACGTGTTATGTATGCTTCCCGGTTTGATTCTCATGTGTTGGGGCGTTGTGTGTGCGTGTGTGTGTGTGTGTTTGGTGTTTGGACCCGTAGCTTTTCTGCCATAGTTTTCGAGCAGGTTAGGCCGAAACGGCTGTTTGGGGTTTGTTCTGTTTTTCCAAATGGCCGATTGGTATGCTGCACGTGCTGCGCGTAGAATATGACACCCCGACTTTTCGGACCTTCAGGTACGGCGACACGTGTGAGTTTAATTCAGTAATTATGTGAATTATGTGAATCGCATGCTACGTGTCAATGTGAATTTAATTCGATTAAGTGCGTTTAGAATTTATTAATTGTTCTTGAGCTGAATCGCTCAATATTTACCGAATTAGGATACCTAATTTAATTAGGGTGTTTTAGCCCTAGTGGCTATTTGAGCTTGGGAATTTGAATTCGAATTCCGACCCCCTTCATTTAATTCGATTCGATGATTCGGATTTTATGAAATTAACCTATTTAATTTCTAAAGGCGTTTGATAGCCCTACCGTTTTAGAATTCGATCCTTTCAGACCGAAGTTTTTGACCCGACCCGGCTCTTATAGCCTTAAACCCATATTCCCTCTTCATTTTGATTCAAGGCAAGAGAAGAAGAAAGAAGAGAAGGGAGAACCCCATTCTTGGCCCCAAGCTCTTGAGCTCGAGCTAGTCGGCGTCTCGCCCGATCAATCAACGATCCAAGGTAAGATTTGAACTCTACTCGTCACGTGCTTTCTTGTATTGCCCCTCGTGTTTGTGTTTCGTTGCCTAAATGCTTATTGGGGAAGATGATGAATAGTGTTAGGGTTCGGGTTTTGGGTGTTTGGGCTCATTTTGAGGGCCATTACTTGTACTTTTGTGATCTACGTGATGTGTATGCTTCCTGGGTTGAGTTTCGTGTGTTAGGGCCTTGTGTGTGCGAGTGTGTGTGTTTTTGGTGTTGGACCCGTTGCCATTGTTGCCCAGTTTTTTGAACAGGGCAGGCCGAAACGGCCGTTTGGGACTTGCCTTTTTTTTCCAAACGGCCATTTGGCTTTGTTACGTGCCACGCGTGGGTGGCCGAAACGGCCATTCCGAGTTTTGGCCTTGGGCCAAATCGGCCATTTCGAGGATTTGGTCTGGGAACAGACAGTTCCGAAACGGGCCGAAACGGCCGTTTCGAGGGTCTGGTCTGGGAACAGACAGCCCAAGTTTGCTTGTGATCGTATGTTTAATTTCTGTCGGCCCGTGGTCATTGCATGTGAGTATGTATTTAGTTTCCGCTTCTGCACTCATTATGTTTGGTTTTATTTGACAAGGTCTAAGTTCCGCCTAGCTTAGGTTTGTTTTTGATTTGTCACATGTTCGCTACGGTTTGATTCGGGTGCGAAGTTCTATTTCGTTACTCGGGTCAGGCCATGGTGCGGGGGATGTGGTGCCTCACGTGTGGGGTGCTACATAGAGGCCGAAACGGCCGTTCTAATTTTTGGCCTTGGGCCGAAATGACCGTTTCGAGGGTGCCCTGGGAGGAAGAGTTTTGAAATGGGGGTTTGCCTTTTGCTCTATTTTTCGAAACGCCCATTTCGTTTGTGTCTGTTTTCTGCCGAGGGCCTGGAAACGGCCATTTTCGTTTCCAGTTCATTTCGGAAACGACCGTTTCCAGCTATCTGTTTGGGTTTTGAGTTTTTCTTATTTGCTATGTGATTCGTATGCTTCTCGTTTTTACTTTTATGCATTATATGAATATTATTTATGAGTTTTGCATTGCATATGCTTGTGTATGCTATTCGTATGCATGATTTTGTATAAATACGGTTTATGTGTGTATTTATGTGATTAATTGCATCTCCTACGTGTTAAGCATAAAGTCGTGCGTCTATGTGGTTCATGATTGAGTCTAAGTTTTACTCTTGTCTCCAGTTTGCTCAGGTGCACCCGGGGTGGTGTTTCGAGGTTCTTCGTGATTCCGGGGTGAATCATTCCTTTCGGTTTTGGCTTCTTCGATGTAAGGTGAGGTTAGGATATAGTTAAACCTTAATGCAATGTGCTCGATTTTGAACGCATGTGATTTAATAAGCCCTATATGTATGTAAATAGATGCGAGTTATGTATTTGTTTGATATGTCCAAGGTTTATCAGTATCTGAAGCGATGTACAGGCCTATGTATGCTTGTTTTGGCTCTGATTTGTTATGTCTTGCCACATGAAGCTATGTTTTGGATCGTGTACCTCTCATGAGCCAAGTTGGCAAGGAATGAGCATGTATGAATAAACGGATGTGGTATGTATACGTATATGTATAAGTTGTGTCTGTCGGTCTCTGTTGCAGCGGGTTAAGTTATGATATGCTACGTTTATGTATATATCAGGCCCCGGAGACTGTGGGTCAGGAATCCCGGGATGGCATCGGGCCGTCGGGCTAAGCCTGGGCATTGTCTCCATCTGTTATGAAGAGGATCACCCCTGAACTCACCAGGAGGTTTGGTGAGGGATGGAATCCTAAGGGTTCGAGTGCTTGCGCTCCCCTCGTTTGATTGGATGGCTAGGGTGTATACACCCTTCCATCACCCGGAGGAGAGGATGATATATTTTGTCTGTAAGTTTTCTGCTTTATTTATGTTATGTTATGATTTGAGGAGTTGGGGGAGTCTGCGCTCGTACCCGCCGAGCCTTCTGTTATGTCTGTTTTGTTAAGGTTCGTGAAACAAGGGTAGATTCTAATAATTAAGTTAAAAATGGAATGTTTATAAATTAAGACAAGATAAGTTATGTATATGTTATGTTTCGTTAAGTATGCTCCGTTTTGATAAGTTACCCGATTAATTTAGTAGTTTGTTTTCTTTTGCTAAATGACCCTATATATACGTATCACGGGAAATGATTTGGAGTGCAAAAACTATCCCTGAGTTCATGAACATTATGATTTTTGTACATGCTTTGCTTTTTATACTTATGTAGCGTGTGTGGGTAGCCCCTTACTCAGTCAAGTGGATCGACTGATACCTCTCCCTCCCCAACTTTTTAGTTTGCAGGTCTCACTCGGAGGTTGGAGATAGGCGGAGTTGTGTCGAGTCCTCTGAGTCTGTCTTTCAAGTTGTTCTAGAGTGTCTCTGCATTTTGCATTTGAATAAGATTTGGATTGTATAAGATTTGTATATGCACGTTTATGAGTTTGTTATTTAATTTGCCCTTGCCGGGCTTTGTTATGCATTTAAAAAGAGGCCTGAAGAGCCTAAGTCTGTATGCGTTCGTATGTTTAATTTCTACAGGCCCGTGGCCAATGCATGTGTATGCGTTTTAAACTTCCGCTCTTGCACTCTGTATGTTTGGTTTATCTGATAGGGTCTAAGTTCCGCCTAGCCTAGGTGTGTTTTTCTTTGTCACCTGTTCCCTGTGGTTGGATTCGGGTGCGGAGCCTCCATTTCGTACACGGGTCGGGCTGTGGTGTGGGGGATGTGGTGCCTCACGTGCGTGGTGCTACATGTATCAAAGTTCCAAGACATCATATACAATAGCCGACGCGGCCTACAAAACTCCGTATAGCAAAGTCCAAGTATTCGAAACAATACAAGATATAGAATGTAAGCAGTGATGTATGCACTAAGGACCTAGACTCATAAATGCACACGTGCTGACACTTCTCCGCCCAGCTCCCGACAAAAGAACCTGCGACTGAAAGAAAAGCAACGGAGGGAATCAGTCAACTGACTGAGTGAGAGGGCTAACGCATACCCACACACACTATATACATAACAGAGCATATATCAAAAGGGTGGATTCATGAACCGGAGATAGGTTTTACAAGCCAAAACAAAATATAATATACATTTTCACAATCTCTATTCCGATTCATAATTCCCATAACTTAACAGAAAAAAATGCTCGGTGAGTACGAGCTTCCAACCTACTTTTCAGAATATAAATAAATACCAAAATCATAAACATATCCCCAACTCCAATGATGAAGAATATGCCGATTCTAGCTATCCATACATATACAAACCCCAGAGAGGTTGCTAACCTACTATGGGTCCTCCCCAGATAACCGAAGGCATCAAAATACCACGCCTTCCTTAGCTCCCGAGGTCGCACGTGGTATCTTGGGTGGAAACTATGCACAGGCTTAACCTCGATTGCCCTATACCGTCCCGAGGGTTCCTTACCCATAGCTCTTTGCGCTCACAAGCACAGAACCTGTAACAGAACCAATCTTTCTTGGCTTAGCTCGCTAACCGAACAGAAATTGAACAAAAGTAACTGGAAAGACTCATATATACCTATATAATAATTTTCTGTGCAAACTTGTTTCACAAGATCATAAACATACTAAATCCAACACTTAGTTACATATACAAAAAATATGTTCACATGCGGGGCAAGAAAACATCACAAAAGGCCTTAAGTCGCTTAGCTATACAAAGGTCCTAGCATCACCTTATAGAATTAGCAAAATGTGTAGTGAGCGTGAGAACTTAGGCCTCGGGCTCGACAATCAGATCCTCCTCTAAAAAGAAAATCGAGACTTAGACTCTATATGGATTGAGAATGATGCACGACAATTGAAAACATGCATAAGATACAACTGCATGTCACAAATAATCCATAAAACCCAAAAAGTCACATATTATCACTCACAAACGCAACTCATGCAAGGAAAAGTCGCACCTCTCAAAAAAAGTGCAAGAATTACTTAATAACGTATAAAAATGACATATCAAAGCATTTAGGGGTCAAAGGAATTGAACCGAAAAAGTCAAAAAATGCAAAAACGGACAGTAACATTTCACACGGCCGTTTGGGTTTTCAGAACAAAGTCCAAATGCCCGTGTGGGATGCGTCTGTTCCCAGAATATGCTTCCCAAATGGCAGTTTCATTTTTACAAAGGGATCCCAAACGGCCGTTCAAGTTGCTTTTGTAATGATTTTTGGCTTCTCAAACGCCCGTTTGCTAAACCAGAACAAAATCCAAACGGGCGTTCAAAAACCTTCTGTAACAGATTTTTAAAACCAAATTGTCGTTTCACTTTTCTTCTCAAAATCCAAACGGTCGTTTGCATTAGACAAATTTGAATCTGGCACCCTTCGAAATGAGCGTTTGCAAAAACAATTGAGTGGCCAAACGCCCGTTTGGCATGTAATTTCTGGGCAGAGAGATGCGGGAAAACAGGGGTCCAATCCCAAATCAACCAAAACAATTAAATTTGTCTCAACAAAAGCAACACTCACAACAACAATAATGCAAGGGACAATTATACATGCACATGAAACAAGAAAATCAATAAATAAATGCTTCGGTTACAAACCCCATTCTAATGCATATATGATCACATTTGGCTACAAGCCATTAATGCACACAACCACCAATCACATGCAAGAAATACAATAAATGCAACAGTTAGCACTCATATATAAAGTCCAAATCCATACGCATGCATTCAAGTGATCAAAACCAAGAAATATGCAATATGACCTAACTATTCAACTATAAGCCCAAAATTATACATGCATCAAACTTCATGAAGAAATGTTCAGAGGAGATGATAGAAGACGAAATGGGGTTTCCAAAACTTACTTGGGGTCAAATTTGGTGGAGAAACGAAAGAGATATGACATTGGGAAGATTGATCAAAGACTTGGGCGCTTAGGGCTTCTTGCTCTTATTTCTTGGGATGGAATGGAAAATGTGTAAGTGTGGGAGAAAATGATAGGGGGTTCAAGACTTAAGGGCTGAATCGGTTCGGTTCATGGTGCCCGGGTTCGATTTTTGATTTTCTCGGTTTAAATGTTTCTGTTCAAGGTGGTTCCGGGTTCGATTTTCTGACAATTAAAATAAATGAAATGCAATAAAATGCAAGTAAATTCACATAAATCACATAAATTCAAATAAAATTCAAACTTAATTTAAATCACACATTTTTACCTGTCGGCTCAGAAATACGGGGTGTTACAACCTCCCCCCTTCGGAGAACCTGGTCCTCAGGTTCACTCCTCAATATGAGAACAACTCCGGATATAGCTGTCTCATCTTCTCCTCGGTCTCCCAAGTAGATTCCTCTGACTTCTGATCTCTCCACAACACTCGGACCAAGGGAATCTGCCGGTTCCTTAAAGTTTGCATCTTCCGGACTTGAATCTCAACTGGCTGCCTTATAATCGTCAAATCCGACTCAAATTGTACCTCTTCAACTGGGAGTATGGTTGCTTCATCGGGATAGAATTTTCTGAGCTACAACACATGGAACACGTTGTGTATCCCAGTTAGATTCGGCGGCAAGTCCAACCTGTACGTCACTTCTCCAATTTTTCCAAGTATCTCAAACGGTCCTAAGTACCTTGGGTTTAACTTTTGTCCTTGACCAATTTGAGAAAATCCCTTCCTTGGAGACGCTTTCAAGAAAATCCGATCTCCCACTTCAAATTCGAGCGGTCTCCTTCTCTTATTGGTGTACTTCTCCTGTCTATCCTAAGCTGCCTTCATCCTTTGCTGAATAAGCTTTACCTTCATGGTAGTTTTATCAATCTTCTCCTGAGGTGTCACTCGCTCGAGCTTACCCTCTTCGGTCCATCGCATATCCTCGATGTCCCAAAATAGAGACGACCTACACTTCCTCTCATAAAATGCCTCATAGGGAGCCATTTTTATCGAGGCCTGATAACTGTTATTGTAGGAAAACTCGATCAAGGCTAGGTTCTTGTCTCTATCCTTGAAATCCAAGACACACGACCTCAATAAATCCTCTAAATATCGAATCACCCTCTCTGATTGCCTGTCGGTTTGAAGATGGAAAGCCATGCTGAAAAGAAGTTTTGTCCCCAACTTCTTATGCAATTCTTGCCAGAATTTAGTTGTAAATCTAGGATCTCGGCCTGAAACAATACTCACAGGCACACCATGCAGTCTCACAATCTCATTACAATAAATCTCGGCTAGCTTAGGAGTCTTGTAGGACATCTTGACTTTGAGAAAGTGAGCAGACTTCGTAAATTTGTCGATGATCATCCGAATTCCATCAAAACCTCCCCTAGACCATGGCAAACTGGACACAGTCCATAGTCACTTGCTCCCACTTTGATTCGAGGATCGAAAGTGGTTGGAGAGTTCTTCCCGATTTCTGGTGCTTAGCCTTCACCATTTGGCATACGAGACACCGCTTCACGAAATTGGCGACATCCCTTTTCATGCCATTCCAGCAATAATATTCTCTTAAATATCAGTACATCTTTGTACCACCGGGGTGAATGGAATATCCCGACCGGTGTGCTTCCTCAAGTACTAATCTTTTGAGCTCTTCTGGCACACAAACTCTCGTGTTGAATCTGAATAAACCTGAATAATCAAACCCGAACTTGCTATCTGGATCAACTCTTGAGCGAGCAACTAACATTTAAATTTCTGGATCCGTGCCCTGAGCCTCAATTAATCTCTGTTTCAAATCAGGTTGAACCAAAATATTTGCCAATCGAGCCACCGACGTGCAACTATAGAACTTTACTCTGAAGACCTATTGAATGGTTCAAAAGTTAGTCCCGCCAAGCTATAGTACTAATCAGGTTAATCTCTATTGAATGGTTCAAAAGTTAGTTCCGCCAAGCTTAGCGAGTGGGTTGTGTCCCCGTTCGCCCTTGATTTGGTTCGTGTATGGATTTCCCATTTCATAAGAGGGTTGGGTCTTGGTGCGGGGGATGTGGCGTCACGCGCCGGGTGCTACATAAATAAATCTGAAGCATAAATTCACTCGCATATCATCAAATTCAAGTCATAACAATTACGAGCATATAATTTCATAATAATTTCAATATCCAGGGGCATTTAAATCAATTAAAACAAGTAAATGACAATTAATTAGAACTTAAGTAAATTGTAAATGAGCGATTACTTAATCAAACACACATATGACGTCATGCCTGGCTTGTTGAAAAAATGAGGTATCACATCCCGGAGAGAGGTATTTGCCAGGGCGACCCTTTCTCGCTTTATCTTTTCCTCCTTTGTACATAGGCCTTCTAACTTTGTTTTCAGGACTTGGAGAGCAAGGGGATCGTTAAAGTCATATTTATTTGTAAGAGTGCCCTGATCATTTCTCATTTATTGTTTGCCGATGACATCGTGGTTTGTAGGTGTGCGGATTATCGAACGTTTGATGAGATAGCTGGTGTGCTTGACTTATTTTCAAAGGCTTCGGGTCAAGTAGTCAAATTTCAAAAGTCGTTCCTAGTTTTTAGCCAGAATGTCAGTCCCGTGGTTGGTTTGTGTTTAGCTGGTTGTTTGGGAGTACAACTTTTGGATAAGTTTGATCTCTATTTGTGTTTGCTGGAAGTGGTAGGTAGATGCAAAAGGACCTTATTTGCTTCGCTTTACGACCGTGTTAGGAAGAAAGTTAGTGGTTTCTCGAAAAAGACTTTATCTGCAGGTGGTAAAGAGATCTTAATTAAAGCTATGGTTTCCCGTAGATGATGCATTGTTTTGCATTGCCCAGCTTGTGGGGCTGAGCCGGAGGACGTGAAGCATATTCTTTTTGAGTGCCCCTTTTGCTCGTCAATTATGGGCCATTTCGTTCCTTCCTTGGACTACCATTTCGAAGTTTACGGGGAGAGTCCACAAGTGGATCAAGAGAGTATTCTCTTCAATGGATTTGGGCGAGTGTGTTAGATTCGCCTTGATTCTATGGGGCTTATAGTGGTCTCGTAATAAGGTGAGATCAGAAGGATGTCGGTGGCAGCCGAATGAATTGCTTGATTTCGCACTTTTCTTGCATGATTCCCCTCCTGCTATTTCTAGTGTTACTTCCCCTGCTGGTAGAAGTGATCGGGCTAGCAATTGGGGTCTCCCGCCTTCTAGGGTGGTAAAGATGAATGTGGACGGGGCGTTGTTCTTGAAGGAGGGCAAAGCAGATATGGGAGTTGTGGTGCGCGACCAACATGGTTCTTGTGTGGGCTGGTTGTGTGATAGATTCGTGAGTTGGAACCGGAGGTGGTAGAGGTTGTTGTTGTTGCTCATGCATTGGATCTTGCTCGTGAGAATGGTTGGCAGAATATCTGGATTGAAAGTGACTACCTAAACCTTGTGCACAAAATTAATGTAACAACGGAAGACTACTCAATCATTGGAAATTTGGTCCAAGATATCAAGTTGTTGCAACCTCCTTTTCTTGTTGTTTCTTGTTCTTTCGTCGGGAAGCCAATATGATGGCTCATACTCTAACTCATAATGTAGCTCTGACTTGTGTGGGTGGCTCGATCTTTCTACCCTTTCTTCTGGATTTTCTTTTAGCTGATTGCAATGCTTGATTTCTGCCCTCTGTTGAGGGGGTTGCTGACACAAAGAAGTCCTGCTCTACGAGGTCTCTTTAAGGATCTAACTACAAAGATCTTACCTTATCTTTAATCAGGTCATAATTCCATTCTAACAAGTTAATTAATTAAGGTCAATTAGCCCATTTAGTCCTTAATTGGTCAGCCGCAAATGCCAGCAAAGCGACGCATGGCATTGACATCTCAAATAATTCCCGGACATTAGATATAGTTTTTGGTCTTTAAATATATAAATTTAAAAAATTGTTTGTGCACAAACGCCGTCACATATTATTAAATATTAATAAAATAGTTTTATCAACAACATGCGTGATTGATACACGTCTTATAGAATAAGGGATAATTATAAACGGAAGTATGATAAAATTACGGATTTTTTCTTTAAGGGGTTGAGAAACTACAAATATCTCCTGATATTTACATTTTTTTATAAATTGCATTAATAGTTAATTATATTATTAAATTTTGATAAGCCAGCAAAATTATTTTTAAAAATTTTAATTCTACCTTTAGAGATTACACTGTGATAACACTGAAAGTATGATAATGTACCTATAATGTTATTTAAATTTGTATTTCTTAATTTAAAAATTCATACTTCAATATAATATTTATTTTCTCTATAAGTATAAATCGAAATAGATATTTCACGTATATTTATTCCATATCATATTATTATGCTTTAGTTTTATTTTTTTTTTACTTGAAATTTATTTAAATCTATTCTTTGAAATAATAAATATTTTTTTAACAAAAAATTATAATAAACACACAAGTATCAAGTATTATTTTTTTTTTTTCGGTCCACAGTATCAAGTGTTAGTGATCATTAATGTACTTAACTTTACTTATTTAATAATATAATTTAAATTTTGTTAAACTCGCTCTATTATTAGAATATTTAATCAAGGTGTTTTCGAGAATAATTGCAGCGTGCTAATAAGGGGAAGTCGTGGTTTAAAGACGCCAAAAAAAAAAAAAAAAAAGGTATGTCTTTTATGTTAGTGTGTGGCAGAATCAAACACCTAGGTAGGGGTGTAAACGGATACTAAACGGATCGGATGTATGATTACCATATCCTTATCCGTTTATGAGTCGGACGGATTCGGAT
>JBBMKE010000002.1:19119149-19141723 GCA_037834125.1 Lippia alba | reverse complement strand
TAATATGATTAAAATAAATATTATGAGAATAAGATATTAATTATTATTTGAATAATTAATATTCCTAATATTTATTAGGAACTCTTTTTCTAGAAGAAATAAGAATATCTTATTTTGAATAAGAATTCTATTTCTTGAAAAAACCAAATAGAAGAAAAGTCAAAAGTTGGAATCCGATTCCAACTAGAAAAGGAAACTAGGGTTTCGAACCCTAGCTATAAATAAGGGCTTGGGCGTGCGTTTTTCCTCACGCGTGACTCGGGATTCACGCCCAACCTACACGGGTTCAAGAATTGGGATAATTCTCTTGCTCTCTTTCTTCTCTCGTTTTATGTTCTTTCTTTACACATGTTACATCGCTAGCACTTTCCCTGACATGATTTGTATCTAGGTTGGCGTGGACTATTTCTCTAGAGGAGACCTTTCTTGGAATCTAAAGTTGAGAGAACTTTTCGAGGGACGAGGGTTGCCATTACCGCCTGAAGAGCGTTCTTGGGAGGCTAGAACGTGTCAAGAAAGACCCCCTTAATGTAAGTTCTTGACCCCTACGAATATGGGAATATGTATTGCGGGATTCGATCTTGCTTCGTTGGGAAATTTTGTTTAAATTTCCGCTGCGTTTCTGTTCTGTTTTTCCCAATATTGACTTGGTGCATGTGGGGACATTCCATTTCGTACACGTGTCGAGTCCTAGTGCGAGGGATGTGGTGCCTTTCGTTCGGGGTGCTACATGGTCCAATTGTAGAATTGGATCATGTGTTAATTAATTAAAGAATTAATTATAAATCCCTAATATAATTAGATAAGAGAATTAATTATAAAGCCAAATAAAATTAATTAAAGAATTAATTTTAGCTCGTTAGAATTAATTAGAAAATTAATTCTAAACCCTTCATAGAATTAATTAGAGAATGGATTCTAAGTATTTAATTATTTAGTTGTTCTAATTCGATTATAATAAATAAATAAACACTAAATATCTTCTATTTATTATTCTAGTAGATATTAATTCTAATATGATTAGAATAAACCCCGATTGTATTTCCACTTTGTACTTTTCCTATAAATCACATACAATCTTTGAATATAATAACGAATAAAGGCAACACTTTTTTATATGCTCTTATTTGATTATGTGAGTACTTAAGTCATTCTGACCAAACTCTAATTAATTTTTTTAACTTATTGAGGGGTATTTCAGCCATTTTAGTATTTATAGACTTCGTATTATTTTAATTCTCAATCTTTTGAAAGTGTCATTTAAGTTCCTAAAATTAATAATAAGCTTCAATTTGGTTCTTTTGACCAAAATTAATGTTTTTAGTCATTTTATTTATTTTACATAAAAAAAAAAGAAATAATATTTTTATAAAGATATGAACCTATGAGTTAAAAAAAAATTAAATTGTTGGAAAAACGAGAAGGAAACGCAGCAGAAATTTAAATTTTTTTCCAATTAAGCAAGATCGAAACTCGTAATTCTTACTCCTAGATTTGTAGGGAACAAGAACTTTCTTTAATTGGGTTTTTTCTCGAAACGTTCTAGCTGCCCAAGAAAACTTTTCAGAGTATCCCTGTACTCTTGGCAGTTCCTCTTCCAATGCCTTTTATTCCCACAGTGGTGGCAAATGTCCTCTCTCTTATCTCTTTTTTTCTTGGTCTTTCTCTTTTTAACCCCTCCTTCGGGTTTAAGATATTCCTTCTTCTTGGGAACTTTCTTCCCTTTGCCTTTTTAAACCTTAGAAGAGGATGTGATCATCATTACTTTGTTGTCCCTTTTGATCGTGTGTTCAGCAGTCACAAGTTGACTAATCAACTCAGCTACAGTAGCATGAGTGTGATTTACGTGTTTAGCACGAAAGGGTTCAATGATGGTGGAAGCGATACGAGTAACAAATCCGCAATAAGTTCTTCACTCAGCGGCTTGTCCATGGGGTAAGTTTCTTGTTCAAAGAAAGAATCTCAAGTCCATGCTCATGGACACTTGTACCTTCTTTCATTCTAAGATGAAAGAGCTCCCAAGACATATTGTACCTTAAGACACCTTTAGGGCGGTACAATTGCTTAAGGTGGTCATAAATCTCTCAAGCATTTTTCATTGACTTTTGTTTTGTTGCCTTTGTATATCCGGAGACATGTTGGCAACATGAGGCAACGAGCTTGGAGATTATCTTCATTCGATTTCGCTATCGCTTCTCTTTCGACCCGAGTTGAAGTCTCGCCTTCAGCGATAGGCTCCGCGCCTCGAAGAGAACATATCTTCTCTTCTCATAATTTAAAATTATCTTTAGATTTTGAAACCAATCAGAGCAATTCGGCCCCGTCAACTTGTTTGATTTGAGGATGGATACTAAAGGGTTTTTTAGTTGCCATTTCAATTGTAGAGAATCATATAAACTACAACCTAAATGAAAAATAGAGAAATCATGAGCATGTTGAATAATAACGATTATACATATTATCAAGGTTGTTAGAAATATGTTCTCCCACCATTTTTAGAGGTTTATAAATCCCAAACAACCTTAAAAGAAACTTATTTTCTCTCACTGTTTTATATTATCAAGTGATTTAATTTTAATGATTCATTATATATATGATTCAGAATATGAATGATAATAATAATATTAAATTATGTATTTTTAAACGTTGAAGACTACAAATATGCTTAATATATTTATTTTCATTTGATATTTATAAGGTTGCGAATATACTTTATATTACTGAAGTATTAATATTAAACAGTATCTAAACTATGTTATGTCCTTTTTTCTTTTTCTTTTTAAAAAAAACAATTTGAGTCTCCCTTATATTGCATCATTTAAAAAAAAAAAGAAAAACAATTTGAGTCTCCCTTATATTGCATCATCTTTGTTGTTGTCTCCATGTTCATACATCATTATTTATCACCAATAATATTTCTATAATTTATCGACAATAATTAGACGACAATTAAGACCGTGTTTTTATTCAAAGCTGAGAAAGCAATTTCCCGAGCACGACCCTTGGCCTACATTTCGCCACAAGCGGCTGAACCTTAGGCATAGTAAGCCCCGCCCCTTCGCTCATATCCACCATCTCTCCACCGACTCTGCCCCACTCAAAGCATTGAATCATCGATGCCAGCGCCAATCCGACCACCCGCATCGCCAAATTCTCGCCCGGACACCCTCTCCTCCCGTATCCAAAGGGCACGAGCACGAACCCGTCTCTTTGCCCTTGAAGATTGATGAATCTCTCGGGCTTGAACTTTCTTGGCTCGTCCCAAAACTTAGGATCGTTTTGTATCGCCCACATGTTGATTAAGAGCATTGTCCCTCGGGGGACTCGGAATCCTCCAATAGTGCACTCTGCGGATGATTCATGTGGTACCAAAACGGGAGCTGCAGGGTATATTCGAAGGGTTTCGGTTATGATCGCGTGTAGATAAGGGAGGTGGGGTAGGTCGGAGTCGTCTACAAGTCTTGAATTCTCTGTTCTCGTGTCGATTTCGTTTTGGGCTTTAGTTAGAGTTTCAGGATTATTCAATAGCAGCGACATTGCCCACTCCATTGTTCCTGCTGAAGTGTCTGTCCCAGCAGATAACATCACCTACAATGCAGTATACTATTTGTCAGTTTTAATTAGATAGCTTTGTAGGTATATATCAACAACAACATGGACGGAGCGAGCCTTGAACTTGGCTCGATCAAATTGGTATAAAAAGGGAGTGTGACATGTATAATATACTTACTTTTCGACTTAGTTGGATTCCATGAGTTCTTGATAAAAAAATTCCGATTTTTATAGGGGAACAGTGGGTGACTTTTATGCTTTATGAGAGTTTCCAAAAAGAAAGAATATGCATTCAAAAATTTTCAGGGCAAAATGACAAAAAATCTAAAAGTTAGGATGCGTAGTATTTTGATATTTTCTTAATTTATCTTTCTAACCTTGTCATGAGATCAGCAAGACAATTATCAGTAATAAATATAATGATTAATTGATTATTGTAATTCATATAATACATGTAATACTATTTAATGAAATACCAAAATCAAGTATTTGTAATTTAATGATTGAACCTGTTTTAATTTTATTTGAGGTTTTAAGTGTTTGAGAAAATAATTAATTACTATCCCTAAGAAGACATTTACATTTAGGTGGTCCCAACAATATAAGGAAATACAGAATCAAAAGAGAACATCTGAAACCAAGAAAACAATCAAAATTAAAACGTTTTGTGTTTGTAGTGGAAATCAAGACAATCGTATCTATTATCCCGAAAAACTTATACCTGCATCAGGCCCTTGATAATTTCATCAGTGTAACCTTGTGGATCACTTTCTTGCAACGACAAAAGAACATCAACCATAGTCCTATTAATCCTCTGCCCCTTAACTTCCCGGAGTTCATCAATCAAATCCTGCATAAAATTATCCCTCTTAACCTTCAAAACCTTAAGCCTTTCTTCTAATTTATCCACTCCAATCCACCTCAAGAACGGCAAGAAATCCCCAACATTCGTCACTCCACTTACCTCAAATGTCTCCTTCACGATCTCCTTAAACTTTCTCCTCTCCTCAGAATCCCCCAAATCACCATCGCTGTAATAACGTTTTCCTCCGATCATTCTCATCATCACGTTCAGCATCATCTCGAACAAAGCAGATTTCATTTCAACCACTCTGAATTCACCGTTTCCCTCTCCACCCATGAGGCACTTGACAAGTGAGCGGACCTCGCTTTTGTGCATGTCAGCGAACATATGGGTCCGGTTCGATGAGAGGATCTCGACGGTGGCCATGCGGCGGAGGTTGCGCCAATGGTCGCCGTAGGATGCCCAAACGAGGGTTGTGTAGTCGTAACCGAGGTGTTTTCCGGCGAGCAACCGAGGGCGGTTGGCGAAAACGACGTCGTTCTTGGTGAGGCATTCCTCCGCCGCGGCGGGAGACGCGACGTGGAGGACGGGGCGAGAACCGAAGCGGAGTAAGAGGATTGGGCCGTGTTTGCTTGAAATATCAGCTAAGGATCGATGAAGAGGTTTCTTAAAGAGATAGAGGTGTCCGATTACTGGTAAGGAAATCAGGGGACTTGGAGGTAATTTTTGGAATTTTTTGAGGATCAAAGTGGAAAGAAGATAGAGAAAGGTGAGGAGGAAGAACATGTGTGAGAACTCCATTAGAGAGATCAGTAAGCTTTAATTGTGAATGGCCACTGAAATGTTAGCCTATTGTATCATTATTGATGATGGGTGGTGTAGTTATTCTATATATTTCTATATATATCTCGTTTTCGAAATAGTGTCTTTTTTATTTTTATTTTTTTATTCGAGTAACTTCACGTTTCTGTATTTATGTTTTGAGTGTACGTTTGAAATATAGGATTGTTAGTATGGGGGTTTCATTATTTTAGGGACGAAAGTAGGATTTTGATTAGGGTGGCGACAATTAAAAATTTAAAAAATAAATATTATTTTATTATAATATATATATATATATATATATTATTTTATTTGATGTGTATCAATAAAATAAGTATAAGTTAAAATTTTAAACTTAAAATAATTACTTTTTATATTATGTATAAAAATAAAAAAATACTTAAAAAATGAAAAGAAAAATATTAAACTCAATTTGCATTTAACATCCGATTTCTCAAAAATATTGAACTAATTTGAATTTAACAAATTAATTATAATTTTTATTTAAATAATCTACTCATTATAAAATAAAAAACTAAAATTAAATATAAATTAAAATTATCTTTCTTAAATAATTTGAACTTGGACCACAATCTTTCTTCTTCTTTTTAATAGTGTACAATTTGAATATTAAGAAAATATAGGGTTTTACGATGAGAAGAAAAAAAAATATAAAATATAAAAGATTTGGCTGAGAAAAGAAGATGTCTTCTTTGAAGAGATAGAATAAAGGATTAAGTTAAGATTTTTTGAAATTTAGAATGAAGTTTAAAAGTAGATTTGGATTGGAAAAAAAATTAAAATAAATTAATAAAAAATTAAATTATTTAAAAATGTATCCTAATTATTACGAATGATGAATTTTAATTTTATATTAGTAGGGGGATAAAATTAAAAATTTAGAGGGAGCAAACTAACAAATATATTAAATTTATATATCATTATAAATTTTTCAAAAAATTTGGGGGGACCGGGGTGCTAGTAATTATCAAAAGTACCTTTTATATCCTTAATCGGGATTCTGCCAGTAATTAACTTGAAATGATATAGAAAGTACCGTAAGAGTGGTAATATAGACCTCTAGCTCTATGCAATATCATGGGAAAAGTGCATGTGTAGAGTGTGCGTGTAACATTAAATGGATTTGACATTATGATAATTTGATTAAAACTATCTTGTTTAAGTTTTGATTAATTATACGGATCCCTTATCTTTCGTCCTTTAGGCGAATTGTCCCTTATCCTTTGATTTTGGTCGATTTGCCCCCCTAATCTTTGAAAACTCGCTTACTTGACTCCTTCGACCGAGTTTGACTATTGATTTCTCCTCCGACATGACGATCTAAGTTTCAAGAGCACCGTCATCGTGTTCGTTTATCTAAGGAGAACAAAATTCATACCCATCCGAACCCTATTAGCCGTCAAACACTTCGTTTATCGTGCATCACCTTTGACTGATGATTTCTTCTTCATCGGTTGTCGAAATTTTGATTTCAAGACCATTGTTGTGTTCCTTGCGTCGAGAGCTTGAATTTAATATATCATATCAACACATTTGACATCAGCACCGTACAAATATACTTTGTTAAAGTTTTTTTCAAATGGGTCAAGTGAGCGATTTTTCAAATGTTAGGGGGCAAATCACCCGAAACCAAATAATAGGGGGCAATCCACCCAAAGGCCCAAAGGATAGGGGGTCCGTATAATTAACCTTTAAGTTTTTCGATGCACAATTATCATTGATAAAAATATAAATATATATATTACACTTTAATTGTATGATCCCAGTCGATCTATATAAATGAATAATAGAAAAAAGAATTTGTCAAAGTGTATATATCTCGTCCCACCATCTTTTAACTCGGTTGACAGAATTGTCATCTATAGCGTTTGTTTGCCATTGTATTTTTATTTTTTTTTATTTTTTTTGCAAGAATAAATATAATATATAGTTACATACGTTTTGGAATATAACACATACAAAAAAGAATTATTATCATTTAGTACTATTTAAATTATCATATATATTACAAATAATTTATTTTAAGACTCAATTATAGAACATATTATATTATTTAGAGCAAATTGCATTTTTAATCTCACACTATAAGGTCATTCTCACTTTGGTCCCATAGTTTTTAAAAATGGTTTTTTTAGTCCCACAATATTTTTTTTATCATTTAAGGACTTCCGTCCAAAAACTGACGGAATTACAGTTCATCCGTTAAAAAAAAATTGAGCAAATTGCATTTTTAGTCCCACACTATAAGATCATTCTCACTTTTTGTCCCACAATTTTTAAAGTGATTTTTTCAGTCCTGCAAAAAATTTTTTTGGTTATTTTAAGAACTTCCGTCCAAAAATTGATGGAATCACTATTCATCCGTTATATTTTTATTTTTTTCATATCCATTAATTTCATATGTTATATATTTATTATATATAATATATGTGTTCTGTGTTGCTTCGTGGGCATTTTTTCTTCTTTTATTTATCTGATCGTTGGATCATGAACACTTGGTTGTATGCTTGGGTTTGGTTATATATGAGGAGGGGGCCTCGGTAATAACCCTACGGCTTCGTACCGGTTTCTTAAAAAAATAAAAATAAAAATAAAAATATATATATAATATATGTGTTATATTTTATATAATATGTTATACACGATGTACACATATTTATATGTATTATAATAATATATATACATGTATATATGCATTATATATAATATATATACGTGTATTTTATATTATATATAATATATGTATACAATAATATATGTACACGTATATTAATATGTATTACACATATTTATTATATATAACATATATTATAGGGTTA
This sequence comes from Lippia alba, assembly GCA_037834125.1. Taxonomy (NCBI): domain Eukaryota; kingdom Viridiplantae; phylum Streptophyta; class Magnoliopsida; order Lamiales; family Verbenaceae; genus Lippia; species Lippia alba. The sequence continues at coordinate 19,133,704 of JBBMKE010000002.1, read as the reverse complement.
ATTATATATAATTGATGATGCCGAAAATTGGTTTGCCTTGAACGGATAGGTTCGGCTCCAAATCAGCCAATAGATGGGTTCTTTAACCTGCTAAGACGGTGAGATTGTCTTAGGTGGGAAAAAAAAAATAATTTGCTCTTAATTAATGAGAATGACCTTAGAGTGTGGGACTAAAAATGTAATTTGCTCTATTCCTTAATATATATTTAAACTAATATTTGTTCTATTCCTTAAAAAGTGCTTGCTCTATTCCTTTAAAAAACACCGCGGGACTAAACAAACAACTTTTGAAAACTATGAGACCAAAAGTAAGAATAAAATTATGGTGTGGAACTAAAAATACAATTTTCTCTATTCCTTAATATATATTTAAACTAATATTTGTCTCTACACTTCATCCATTTCACGTTTCCAAACATTTTTAGTCAATTTTAGCATTAAACATCATTTATTATGATATCATTATTACAATTCTAGTAAACTAGGCATGCAAAAAAAATTTCTTGAAATCTAATATCTTTGAGTAGTTTGAAAATTGATTAATTATTTTCTTCTATATATTAGATTGAGAACTAATTTACATTTTGGATTTTCTTTCCAATTGAAATGGAATAAGAGTAGATCAATTTTCATCTATTTCTCCATTGCAAGTGTTTATAATCATCGGTTATTTGTCTTGTAATCTCGTTATACTACAAAAAACCATCTTTTGTTTATATTAATATTTTTTGCCCAACTGGGGTGGTTTTTTTTTTTTTTTTAAACCAGCCTACTCGACCGATTACATCAAATCACGAGAAATAACATCTGAAACAAACGGCGGAAAATTCGAAGGACCAACGCAAGCGTTAGCGCATTACGAGCAAAAGTGTGGGCTACGACATTAGCACCAAGACGACAAAACGAGAACTGAATCTTCTCGAAACAACTACTAACAGACTTGATATCCGCAATGATGTTTCCGATATTCGAAAATCTTCTTCCACCTTATTGAGCTTGTTGACAACATTCAGACAATCACTCTCCACAATCACCTTCCTCCAACCAAAATCTCGACCAACCCGCACCACAGAAAGAACTGCCCGAACCTCGGCCACCAGCGGATTCGTACAACCCCGTTTCCTATCGGTTTCCCACCCGACCACCCATCCTTCACTAGCCCTAGCCACCATCCCATTACCGATTGCCACCGTATCTTCGAAAACCGCCCCATCCACATTAATTTTAACCCAACCACGTTGTGGCTTAGCCCACCTAACAACAGCAGAAGCCCCACTCCCCGTACCACCTTCCTTGTCAATCGCCCTCACACAACCAATCTGCCTTAAAGTAAACTGAATAACCTCATGGGCCTGCCAAACTTTGTCCTCATACCTTCTCTTATTGCAAACCATCCCCAATTCATTAACCAAGCTGACAATTCCATCGCAAAAGTGTTTCGGGATTCGACTTATAATCCGCCACGGAAGCTCCGACAACGCCCAAACTTGTCATGTAAAGGGGCACAAGACAAGGCATGCGCTAAATCCTCCTCAAATGACCCGCAATGCACACAAACCACTTCCTCAACACAATTTCTACGAACCAGATTCACTCTGGTGGGAAGAATATTGTGACTATATCTCCACAAGAAATTCTTCAACTTCGGCTAAAACCTAAAGCCCCAAATCTTCTTCCAATATTGATGGAAAAGCGATGCACTCGTAACACCCGCTTCCTGGTTTTCAAGATCAATTGCCAACTTATACGTACTTTTAACTGTAAATTTACCATTAGTATCAAAATGCCACACTAACTCGTCACGCTTAGGGACGGAACCAAGGGGAATGCTCAAGATCAAATTCTCATCTTCCTCATGAAACGAATTACGAATAACATCCTCATTCCACTAATTCAATCCTGGCTTAAACAAGTCTGCCACCCATTCCAGCGTAAGACTCGCCCTTTATCTAAACTTCGGACGAAAATCTAGCGACCGAGGCAACCAATGATCCCGCCATACATGCACCTCCCTACTATTCCCAATCCTCCACCGCGTACCTGCAGCCAATAAGAATCCTGCTTCAAAGAGACTTTTCCAAGTATACGATGAAGAATGTCCCAGCGAGGCCCCCCACAAGTCTGAATTCGGGAGGTACTTATCCTTGAGCATACGACTCAATAAGCTGTCCGGATTCCGAATGATTCTCCACAACTGCTTGGCTAGCATAGCCAAATTGAACTGCTTGAACGATCTAAAACCCATCCCTCCATCACCCTTCCTCACACAGAATTTATGCCACGCGAGCCAATGCAGTTTCCTCGTATCTCGATTATTCCACCAGAACCGAGCAATGGTAGCATCTATGTCATTCAAGAGACCATCGGGTAGAAGAAAACAGTTCATTGCATAATTGGCATAGCCTGTAACACTGCATTGATAAGAACCTCCTTCCCCGCTTGATAAGAACTTCTCAGAAAAACCACCCACCTTCCTCCTAATCTTATCAAGAATTTCGAAGAACACCTCGTTTCGAAATTTTCTACTACAGAAGGTAAACCCAGGTATAAATCAAGTTTCTCCACTGCTCTATCCTCCAACAAATCAACCAACTCCTTCTGCTTACCCTCCTCCACATTCTTACTAAACATAATTGAAGATTTCTGGAAATTCATGGTCTGACCAGAAATCTTACTGTAACGCTCCATCACCCCTGTAACACAATTTAGTACATCCGGTTTCGCCCTTCCACAAATTATCGTATCATCGGCGAGCAACAAATGCAAAATAGAGGGCGCCCCTCTGCACACCGAAACCCCCATTAATCTACCACTCCGCTCCTCCTCCTGCAACATCAGGAAAAGTACCTCTGCACAGAAGAGAAACAAGTAAGGGGAGAGGGGGTCGCCCTGGTGAATACCCCTCTCCGGGACCACAGACCCGAACTCACAGCCATCTAACAGAAAGGAAAAGAAAACAGTATAAACACAGGTCATAATGTGGGAAACAAAATGGGTGGGAAAAGCTAACCTGATCAGAAGCTACTCAAGAAACCTCCATTCGACACGGTCGAAAGCTTTGCTCATATCAAGCTTCAGATTAAAATAACCTTTCTTTCCTATATCTTACACTTCAAGAAATGGTTAATCTCAGAAGCTATTAGGACATTATCAGAAATCAGGTGATTAGAAACAAAAGCAGACTGACACGGTGAAATGAGAGTATCTAACAGAGGTTTAATGCGATTAGCTAACACTTTAGAAGCCACTTTATAGACCACATTACACAAACTGATATGCGAAATTGGGTAATAATCTCCGAATTCTTGCATTTAGGGATTAAGACTATATGAGTGAAGTTCAATTTCGACCAAAATTCCCCCTTCAAAAAATCAAGAACACACGCAACCACATTACGGCCCACTATGTCCCAATAATGTTGAAAAAAATACTGGGAGGCCATCAGGACCAGAATATTTCAAAGGGTACATGTTTTTAAGAGCACAAGTTACCTCATCAGTCGTGAATGGGATGAGGAGTTGCTATCCCATGTCATCACTTACATGCCTCGGCACCAAACGAAGACCCTACTCAAGCACATCATCCGAACAACAGTTGGAGAAAAAAATTGCCAAAGTAAGTCTCGATAACCCTACGAATACCCTCCTCAAAATGGCATTCAAACCCAGCATCGCCCCTAAGTGACTTAATATGATTTGTTCTCTCTCACTGTTTAGCGTTAACATGGAAGAACTTTGTATTACGATCTTCCTCTCTCAACCACTACATCTTAGCCCTTTGTTTTCAGGTAATTTCCTCCTTAATAAGAACTGACCCAATCTTATCCCGTAAGACTTTCATCTCAGCCATCACCTCTGGAGTAAGAGTACGCTCCCGGAGTAATTTCAATCTATCCTCCATCTAATCAATTGTAGCACCTTCTTTTTGTCTCAATTCCTTGCGCCAACGCAGCAACCCAACTTTGCAATTTGCCGCCGCCTGAATAACATTGCCCACTACAGAAGAGGCAAGAGTGCCTTCCCAGGCATTAGTAATAATGTGACGACAGTCATCCGCCCGACCCAATGCGCCTCAAATCTAAACGGTCAAGAATTCCGCTTTCGTCTTCGAGAAGGAGGAGAAAAAGAAGTCAAGATAGGGACATGATCCGAACAGCTGGCTTTTAAATGGCAAACACTATCGGCTGGGAACATGGCTCTCCATTCATCTGAGGCAATAGACCGATCCAGACGCCCTCGCATAGTGAATGGGGCCCCAAAGTTTCTAGTCCATGTAAAGAAAAATCCAAAAAAGCCCAAATCAGATAACCCCATGACAGCGTTCGACGTTGCCACTCCAGAACTCCATAAAAACCCGATAAATCTCCACGTATCCATCGACCCAAAATCCTTAACAAGCACATCTATATGATTAGTAGATAAACTCCTAAGAGTAACATCAATATCTTTGTGCTAGAACAGCACCAAACCACCACCTTTACCAACATAATCCACTCCAACACCATGCATATTCAAAGTCAATTTGAGGCGCTCAATATTCCTTGGTTTACACCTGGTCTCCAAGAGGAAAATAATCGAGGGGTTATGATCCCGAATTAAGAACCGAAGATTGTGAACTCGCCAGGGATCCCCCGTGCCCTTGCAGTTCTAGCTTAGACAACTCATTGTTCCCAGGGGGTTACCTCGCAACCTCTGTCGATACATTTGTAATATCCGAGAGAGTGGTAATTGGAAGAGAAGAGGAGTTGGGGACAAGAGGGGAATATATGGTTGGGTTTTATTTCTTATCACTAGTCTTCTGGTGTTTGCTTCGGAACTTGCGAGTTTTAGGTGAAGGGTTGGTTTGCATAGAAGGCAGGTTCAACAGCAGAGAAATGTTACCAAGTTTTCGTTCAATGGCAACGTCTATAAGAGAAGAATTTTGGGGATGAAGGGAGCTCCAGTTTTCATTTTGAAATATGAGTTTGTGGGGGGGAAGAAAGATAATGGTTGAGAGTCATGTTTAGCTCGTTGTTTGATCGGGCTGGGAGTATCATTGGGTTATCTGGGGTGCATGGCATTCGTTTTAGAAAAAGGAAATTCTGTGGGAGTAATTTCGTGCAGATTTGAGTGTGGAGAGAGGGCCGAGCTGGTAGAGGTATTATGGTTCTAGTTATAGATTGTGATAGGGAGTTGTTGCCGGGTTTGTGTGGTAGACTTGGACTGAGTAGATGGGACATTGGATGGGGGATGCGAGGGATTGAAATGGGGGTTGTCTTGCTGATTAGGATGGGAGAAATGAGTTTGGTTAACTTTGAAATTTGTTGGTGTTTTAGTTGGGAGAAAGGAATTTGGTTAACTGGGGGTGTTTTTTTCGTTTTAACCCTAATTCCAAAATCCTTTTCTCTCATTTCAAAGTCGATTTTCGGAAGCCAATGGTAATTTGATAAAAGTAAACTAATGAGTTAATTTTACAATAATGAATATATAACCTAATTGTTTCTACTCTAACTAAGGGTCTAGCATTAACATAGAACCAACAACCTATCAAAATAGAGGATTAATTACATTTTTCCATCAAAAATATTGTATTTTTCGCGCTTTGCTATCTTAACTTTATAATATTACCGATTCCTACCTAAAGTATGACAAATATTACAGTTTAGTACATGAAGTTTTCCGACCATTTTAATACTTTTCTTAAGCACAAAAGGTAATTCAATAACAATTTTCACCCCAAAAATAAGTTTATAGGGATGAAATTAGGACAGATGTAAATTAAGATTAAATCCTACGATTAAAAGGTCCATTTTTTTGTTAAAAAAAGATATTTTACAACACTGATGAGTACTCGCCGAATCTACTCTTCTTCTATTCTCTCATATTCTGGGTCATCCCTTCTAGCAGCCTAGACTCCTCCTTTTATATACTTGGAATCCTGCTAGGTTTACCACATCTCCCAATCCATATTGGATTCTGTCTTATCGTTTCATCCTTTCTCATACTTATCCTTAAGATCTCGTTCCTTCTCCATCACGTCATCTCCATTATTCATAACCAGCTATGTATCCTTTTGTTAACAGAGTTCTAGGAGCGAACGTATCAAGCGAGCTCTGAATATAGCTCTCTGCACCTCAGCTCTGCTCGTGGCTTCCAGAATAGCGAGCTCTCCCCGCGAGCTCCTTAATAGTAAGCTGATTCTGTTCATTCTAATTCTCCTAAGGCTGGCCACTTGTCCTAGGTGGGTAGGGCCCCATCACTACTCCCTCCACACATCCGAACCAACTTTTAAACATGGGTTGGATAAATGGTATCGGGTCAGCCTTCAACCCACTGGCAAGTCGATGGGTCACCAAACAAGCAGTCAAAACTATTAATGAATAAACTACTGTTACCAGTGCACAAAAATATTACCATTCGCACCATGCACGTCACGAACGACCTATAAAATCTTATCAATGTTTAAATATAATTACTATAATGCAGCCGTCATACATTCCCATACAAACTAGTGGTGTAGAATCATACAAAAATGAGCGAACCCACTCAACAACCCAAACCTACGATCACAATATGCACAACGAAATAAGACTCTCCATAGCACTTCCCAGGCCATATCAAGCAGATAGCTCACCGCGAACTCAGCTCGCACGCAAAAAACCTTCTCCGCGGATCCAGTGTGCGGTCAACGTTGCTCGCCACGAACCCCAACTCACGCGCAGCTAGCCGAATCCCCTCATAGTTCGTCACATCCCTTACGGTGACGTAGCTCGTGGTCCCTACAAAGAGCTCATCATAATCAAGTCGTCATAATGTGCGAGCAGCAATCTTGGCGAACAAAACTAACAGGGGCAATACTATAGTGTGCTAAGACACGGTACCGCAACCCACCTTGGTCTAACCCAGGTCGCGCGCAGACCATATATCAAATTACTCATAACACGATCAGCCAAATAGAATACGCCTTAAATACCAAGGCCAACACGCATAAACGGGTACCATATCGCAGCTCAGATTACGCGCTCTTACGTGAGCCACCTGCTCGTTGCAAACCCAACTCGCATGCACCTCGCCGCGAGCTCCAGCATTGTCCACGGATCTGTCATCATGTGAATGAGGGCGAATAGAACAACTTGCCAACAAATAATACCCTTGTTTCGAGCGACGCAGCTCGCCACACCTGCAGACAACTCGCCTCAATACTCAACTTACCTTTTATAGTCACACCCATAATGATTTATCACATATATCGCCATACATACACCCGTGTGAACGATCTATGAAATCAGGCTCTCACGGTATGCAAACTGTGATACCCTGACTTCTCGACCGTACAGGTACGCGCGCTACGCGCGAGGGTTTTGAGAGTTAGACATTTATTTAATTTTTTTGTACCCTTCTTGCGTATTTTAATACCCTCGTTGCGTATCTTGTGCGTAATTCTTTTGTATTTCCTAACCTGTATTTACGTGACTCTATTTGTTAATTTTCGAAATTCTTGTGCATAACCATTTCATGATCAATGTGTAACATTTCATACTATGCATACCATATTGCATTAATTTAAATTCATTAAGGACCAAATTGCAAATACCCACACTCACACACACACTCACACCGATTAAAAACACCACCCACACACACACATAACTTCACTTCTTCTTCTTCATTTCTTCTTCAATTCTAAGAGACACAAACCCTTGTTTTCCTCAAAATTGTGATCAGGCCATCCAAGAACTAAAGGGCCAAGTGTTTTCATCTCATATCATCACCAGAATCAAGCCAAGTCTACTTCCCCATTCTCTCCATTTCATTCCATATCATACAAGGTATGTTTCATATATATGAGTTTGAGGTTTTGATGTATATGTGAGCTTGAGTTTGTGGGTTTCATTTACTAAGTATTGTGGAGCTTCTTGGCATGTATATGATTGAATTTGTGCATAAATGAGTGTGGCTTTTGGAACTTCGAAGCGTGTGTGCATATATGTTGAATTGGGGGTTTCACATGAGAATTTGAATGAATTCAAGAATGCCTTGTTGTGTTTCTTGATCCCTATTTGTGTATGTGAGTGTACATAATGTTACTTGATTTATTTTGAGACTTGTGGTGCGTTGGTTTTGTGGCTTTCTCATGGACATCCCCTATTTTTCCCCTATTCTTCGCACCCAGGGCTTCCCAAATGGGCGTTTGGGTTTTCCGTTCAAACGAAAAATGCCAGTTTGGTTAGCGTCTGTTTTATCCAGACGGGTTTGAAGCGGGCGTTTGGGTTTCCAGTGTAAACTGGAAACGCCCGTTTCGCTTTGTGTTTTTTCGGCCTAGGGTTGATGAAACACCCGTTTGCATTTCTAGTTCAAACTGGAAACGGGCATTTCAAAAGTTACTATCCGTTTTTTCATTTTCTTTGTTTTACGTGCTTTCTTCGTGTTTGTGGTTTCTACACCTTCCTTGGACCCCGTTGAGTGATTCTTTGTGTTCGATTGCTTACTTTCACTTCTCGCATGCGTGGTTTTGCCTAATTGTTCATTTTTACCAACTTTGATGTATTTTATGGCATTGTGATTTATTCCTTGTGCATTTGAGCTCATAATTGACATCTTATTATATATCTATTTAGTTTTCAAAGCTTAAATGTTTGCGAAAACTATCCCTGTCTCCTGTTTCCTGTCATTTTTTGGCAAGACTTACACAATTTCTAGGGCCCAGGGGCTGATGTATTGAGAGAACTGGGGGACGACTATCTCTTGCATTAGTCCCAACCAAACCATGGAGTAACCCGGAGGTTCACTAGAAGGTTTAGTGAACCGACGGATTCCGGTCTTTGGGATTCATGTACCCACTGACCACTTTGTCCTGGGTGGGGAGTAATAGCTACCCGAACCACCAACCGGCCTGAGGAGTAGTTGAGCACTGATTTGATCTGTTAATAAGTGAAACCTAAATTATGCATTCTCACTAAATAAGAAGTTTTTACACAGCTGGAGTTATAGAGAGAGCTCACTCGCCGAGCTATTGTACACATTTCCTGAAAACTAATTCACCTAATTGTAATTCCATTCATTGAAGCCCGGTTTAAGTCTTTTCTTAAAAACCTTAGATGGAATTATGAGATGCATGCTTTTACTGCTTTATATACTTTATTTATGTCATTCACTCAGTCTTGTAGAGACTGACCCCCTCCCTCTTTTGTCCATCAGGTTTCGTGGCGTAGCTGGGCGGGGAATTACTTTTTCTAGCTTTGTAATTTGGTGTCTAGCTAGGAACACTCATCCTGTATCACACACTTTGATATATTTTGTTTTGTATGTATTATGGATACTTGGAGATTTGTAGTATGTACTTTTTCTATGTACATCGATGTATATTATGTTTTCTGGATTTATTTCATTCCTGCTTCCGCTTTTATTCCTGAATTGTTGGTACAGGGTTAGTCCCGCCTAGCCATGGTGTTTCTTTCTTATTTTGTGTCTTCCTTCACTAGGATTAGACTTGTGTACGGTCTATAATCGTATATGAGTTCAGTCTTGGTGCGGGGGATGTGGTGACCCACGCTCGGGCGCTACACAAACAAACCAACCCGCTATCACAATGCCACTACACGCACCTCCAACAGCTTACCTCGAGCCGACATAAGTCGAGCGTCTCTCCACGCGCCATACCCTCGTGACACAATTGCCTTATTGGTCCAACATGTAACAACTCTCATATGTGTCTGCTTAGGCATGCCACATTTGGTGATCGGTTTCCTACAGTTTGCCATATTTGCAGTAACGAGCAATTAGCTCGCCTCAATGCAACTCAAGATAGCTAGTTGATGTCCCTAGTTGGTCCTCGTAAAACTTTTCACCAACAACGAACCAAAGAACTTGCCACCCTCATCAAACGGATCACTACAATAATTTAATACCATCAATCACGTAACCACACCTTCATCGGAATGAGCAATCGGCCCATTGTGAAAGCTAGTACCAACGATGGTCCTATTATCATGTGAATTAGGACAAATAGAATAACAAGTCACGTTGTTGAAACTCGAGCATATTCTTGTCAATCAGAGTGGGAGTCAGACACAATTTGGCAAGCAGGACAGCTCGCAATACACTCATCTTTTGCGAAGCTTATCAACAAGGCTTATCAGTAGTGTAGGTCGTAGTATACTCTTACCAAATTTTGAGTGAATGCAAACCCTTTTTGTGATGCCCGAGCATGGGTCACCATATCCCCCGCACCAAGACAAAGCTCATATACGATTATAGACCAGACACAAGCTCAATCCTAGCGAAGGGAAGACATGACACACTCTCTGGCTAGGCGGGACTAACCCCGAACCAAATAATTTATAAGGCTAGCAATACAATAACCACAAGTAGCAGCTAATCATCATTCACAAACATAACTTAAGTTCAAACTTTACAATAGGAACAATAGCTCGGCCACATGGCCTCAATAATTTACAAAGCAAAAGTATGTTATGTAGCGTGCGATACAAGACCAAAATACTAACAAGCTAGACTCAAAACTACACCCCAACTATGTAGTTTCCCGCCTAGCTACGCCAAAACCTGAGGGACAAAGAAGGGACGGGTCAGTCTCTACAAGACTGAGTGAATGACATAAATAAATATATAGAAAGCGATAAAGTCATGCGAGCCATAATTCCACACAAGGTTTTAGGCAAAGAACAAGTTGAGCAATGTATGGGATTATAACTTAATCCATTTAATTTGATAAATGACCAGTGGCTCGGCGAGTGAGCATCCCTTCACTTCAGTTGTGTACAAATGGGTTATTCAGTGGCCACACAATCAATTAGGTTTCACTTGGTTCAATAATCATTCGGTGCACAATCAAATCCTTCTTCTTCGGGTGGTGGTTTGGGTAGCGAGGCCTTACCACCCAATCAGTATGATCAATGGGTACATGAATCCCAAATGATCTGGAGCTCCTTCGATTCACCAAACCTCCTGGTGAATGTCGAGATAGTCCCACAATGGTGGGATCTATGCAAGAGATAACCGTCAGCCCTTGCCTCCTCGGTTTGTCTCAATACACAGACCCCTGGGCCCCAGTCATGTGCAATAGTCTCGTCAAAACACTTCATTGTCGTAGCAATGACATTTTCGAAATCATTTGAGTTTTGAAAACAATTAAGTATAATAAATACGTTTTTGGCCAAAATTTCACATTAAGTGGTCGTAGGGTTTAAATTAAATAACCTACCAATTTCCTCACCTGTACAAACCTAAAAGAACACAAAGAACGGCGACCGAAACCTCAAACACCCGGATCGGCCTCCGGAGGAAACTCTGGACAATAAAAGACAAGGCAAAAGTGAGCCATGACTCAATATGAACCAATTATGACGCAAGGCAATGAATAGAATGCATATGACGTGCATATGGTATCACATTATGCCAAATAAATGCTCACATGCTCAAAGAATGCATCAACTTAGCATAAAATAATTCAAAGTTGATAAATAAATGTAAATTAACAAAACCACGCATGCGGGGCGAAAAATTAAGCAACGAATGAAAAGAATCATTCAAAGGGGTCCAAGAAAGGGGTAGAAACCACAAACACTAAGAAAGCACGCAAAACGAGAAAACTCAAAAAACGAACAGAAGCATCTGGAACGGCCGTTTCCAGTGCAGCTGGGCAAAATAGACAAGGCCGAAACGGCCGTTTCCAGTTTGAAATGGAAACGGAAACGGCCATTTCGGGCCTCTCGGGAAGAAAAATAGGGCGTCCAAACGGGCGTTTCCAGGCCCAACAGGAATCCCAAACACCCGTTTGGGTTGCCCTGGGACGAAAAACAGGGCTGTAAAAATAGGGGAACCTCGGCAACCACCCAAAATCACCAATACAACACCCCACAACCCTCAAAACACTTCAAGAAACATATTTCCCACTTCATACATTATATACACACGTAAAGCTTCCAAGAATCATGCTCAAAGACAATCAAATTCATCAATTAAACCCCCAATTTATCATATATACACTCATGCTTCCAAATTCCATAAACCACAATTATGAATGCATACAATCAATCATGATCATGCCATGAAGCTCCACAAAACTCAACAAATGCCCGACATGGGCTCAAGACCATTATATGCATCAAATTTCTCAAACCCCATATATGAAAATATACCTTAAATGAAATGAAATGGAGAGAATGGAAGAGCTTGATGGCTTGAATTCTTGTGTTGGATTGGAAGTAAGTCTCTTGGCTCCTTGGTTTTTGGATTGCTTGGTCAATTATGGAGGGAAACAAGGGTTTTGGATCTTGGAAAAGTGAGGAAGAAGAAGAAGAAATGTGGTGTGTGCAAAAGTGTGTATATATCGATATATAGTGTGTGTGAGTGTGGGGTAATTGCACAAAGGTCCTTAATAAATTTAAAATGATGCAATATGGTATGCCAAGTATAAAATGTTGCATTTAAGTCATGATATGAATGCACGAGCAAACCCGAGAAGTTACCAAATAAATACGTATAATCATACGCCACGTAATACACAAGAGATACGCACAAAATACGCAACGAAGGGAATAAAAAACGCAAGAAAGGTACGAAAAAGGAATTAAATAAATCCTATCTCTCAAAACTTTGGCGCGCGTACCTGTACGGACGAGAAGTCGGGGTGTTACAACCCTCCCCCCTTAAAAGAATTTGGTCCCCAGATTCACTGTCCGCTTGGAAACAACTCGGGGTGAAACCTTCTCATCTTTTCTTCCGTTTCCCAAGTAGCTTATTCGATTCTGCCGTTTCTCCACAAGACCTTAACCAAAGGAATTCACCGGTTTCTCAATTCCTGAAATTTCTTATCCAGTATCTTAACCGACTTTTGTACGAAGGTCAAATCTGGTTCAACTTCAGCTTTATCAAGAGGTAGGATTTCCGACTCTTCGGGATAATACTTTCTTAACTGAGACACGTGAAAAACGTGGTGTATCCCGGTCATTCTTGGAGGTAAGTCCAATCTATAGGCCACTTCAACAACTCTTTCCAAAATCTCGAAAGGCCCTAAGAACCTCGGACTTAGCTTTCCTCCTTGTCCAATCCTTGAAATTCCTTTGCGAGGGGATGCTCTCAAAAATACACGATCACCCACCTCAAACTCCAAATCCTTTCTCCGGCGATTCGCGTAACTTTTATGTCGATCTTGGGCTGCTTTCAAGCGTTGCTTGATAATTTGAACTTACTCCACTGCATCCTGAGTGGCTTCTGAAAGCTTAGGTCTCCTCACACCCAGTTTAACTCCTTCTTGTTTCGTCCATCTCCATTCCTCAAGATCGAAGAACAGAGGTGAACGACACTTTCGACCATACAGAATCTCATAAGACGTAGCTTCAATTGAGGCTTGGTAACTTTTGTTGTAGGAAAACTCGATCAAATATAGATATTCATCCCATTTTGACTGAAAATCCAACGTACAAGCTCGAAGTATGTCTTCTAAATACTGAATTAACCTCTCAGATTGTCCATCGGTCTAAGGATGAAAGGTTGTACTGAAATTAAACTTGGATCCCAAAGCTCCTTGAAGTTCTCGCCACAACTTGGATGTAAATCTTGGATCCCGGTCGGAAACTATGCTAAGAGGAACCACACGAAGCCTAACAAATTCTCTACAGTACTTGTAGGCAAGCTTCTTTACACTGTCTGACATCCGGACCGCAAGAAAATACGCTGACTTAGAAAATCGATCCACTATCACCCAAATTCCATCCACTCCACCTTTAGCCTTAGGTAATCCCGTTACAAAATCCATGGTGACCTGTTGCCATTTCCATTCTAGGATAGGTAACGGTTGTAACAAACCTCCAGACTTCTGATACTCTGCTTTTACCAATTGGCACGCCTTGCAATGTTTCACAAATTCGGCCACATCTTTCTTCAGACCTCTCCACCAATAGAACTGCTTCAAGTCCCTGTACATCTTCGTACCTCCTGGATGGATTGAATATGCCGATCTGTGAGCCTCTTCAAGAATCACCCGTTTCAACGCCTCAGGTACGCAAATTCGCGTCTTAAATCTGAGCAAACCCGTGTCATCAAATCCAAATGGGCACTCCGGATCGTCCTGTGCCTTCAATACTAGTTTCTGAATCTCCGGATCTCTAGCCTGAGCTTCATACAATCTCTGCTGTAAATCGGGTTGTATTGTTATATTAGCCACACATGCTCTAATCACCGTAAGCTCAATACTCTCTCCCGAATCCACTTCTAAAGCGGATACACTTGCTTTCCTGCTCAAAGCGTCCACGGCCACGTTGGCCTTACCCGGATGGTAATGGATGGTGCAATCATAGTCTTCAAGGAATTCCATCCATCGCCTTTGCCTCCTATTCAGATCTTTCTGTGTGAATAGATACTTGAGGCTTTTGTGGTATGTGAAGATCTCGAAAGTAACCCCGTAAAGGTAATATCACTACTTTCCTAGGGCAAACACCACGGCAGCTAGTTCAAGATCGCGAGTGGGATAATTCGCCTCATGGTCCTTCAATTTTCTGGAGGCATAAGCTATCACTCGGCCATTCTGCATAAGAACACACCCGAGTCCCTCTTTCG
>JBBMKE010000002.1:19034882-19051180 GCA_037834125.1 Lippia alba | reverse complement strand
ATTGTAATTTTCATTTACTTCATAGATTTGTGATTAATAACTGAAATTGCTAGATGATTTTTTAAGAAAAATATTTTCTTAGTGTTATTTCTTTAAATTTAGAATTATCAAAAATTTATATTAAATGTGCATAGCAATAGGTTTATGGTAGGTATTTAAAATTGGATGGTAATTAAATAATCTCTATGAAATTACTTTTCTTTTACAATGTCTCCGGTTAATGAATGACGAAAACTATAATAAGAAACACTTTAACATTAACTTATTTATTATTTATAAAAAGTATTAATCGTATAGATTATTTTCAATTTATATAATTTAGTTATTTATTTTTAAATTAACTTAATTTACAAATTTTATATTTAATGTTATAAATTATAAAAAATGCTTAATATTATAAATTATATTGTGTATAAATATACCGTGCATCGCACAGGACATACGCTAGTAATTGTATAGGTAACGGCTTTAAATTTTTTCTAAGAACTTATATTTAGATAAGAATGTGATGTGGAAAATGTTTGTTCTTATACTCAAGTGGAAGAAAAGCGTTTATTTTAGTAGTGATATTCATTTTAGCTATTTTTATTTCTTTTCTTATTAATAGTTGCATTGGATTTTCGGAAATTTCCGAAAAATTTTCAAAACGGGAAGCAAAATATTTGTTTGCTCCCCATTTTCAATAAAATTTGCCTTCACTCCCAAATGAGAGGCAAAATGTTTGTTTACTCCCCATTTTTCACAAACATGTTATAAAAACTCAAGGATCACGTAACTAAATCTCCAAATGTTGTATATTTTTCGCAATATCACATATGTACATTATTTGGGGATTTAATAACGTGATCCTTGAATTTTTATACCACATTTGCAAAAAATTGGGAGTAAACAAACATTTTACCTCTCATCTGGGAAGCAAATGAATTTTTTTTTTTAAATCAAGAGTAAACAAACATTTTTTTAACTCAATGATACTATTAAAAAAACCCATGGATTTTTTTTAAGGGAAAGGGATAACTGAGGGCACTCTACTTATTTTTGTCCAATTCTTAAGATGATGCACTTTTTTTTTCTCAATCTTTTAATTGTGAATTCATACTTCCTAAAAGTATTTCGGCATGAATCAAAGAATAATTCTTTTAAATGATTTCTTTTATAAATATATTTTCTTGAAATTCTCAATCATTTAATTTCATTAAGTTATAGGTTATTTATTTCAGTCCAAAAGATTCTTGAAATAAATTTCATCCTACCAGTCTAGTTTCCATAATCCACCACACATTCTTTGAGATCCCAAACACAAATTTACGCTCTCTCTCTCTTCTCAATAATCTCGATCAAATATCAAATAAAAATTATGATTTTAAAAATAATAAATATTTTACCTCTTCCACAACGTCTCCATTCTACAATTCCTCCTTTTAATTCTAGTCTAATACATAAACATCTTCTCAAATTCAAAAAAAAAAAAAAAAAGAACACAATGAAAATGAAAGAAAGGAAAAGATACAATCACAAGATTAAAGCAAGACAGTGAAAAAAATTAAACTTTTACCGATTACGCAAAAAACGTTAAAGCACCTTTTGCAAATACCACAAAAAAGTGATCTTTATTTTCCGAAAAAATAAATTGTGTTTTTCTGCGTTAAAATCAGCGACCGACTCCACTAAGCTGCGAGTCTAATCATTCAAAAATAAAATAAAAATAAATAATGAAATACAATCAAAACCCAACTCCAACTATTGGGGCTGCGTTATAACTTAACCGCACGTTAAACTTTGTGGTGACGTGGCGCCGAATTTTTTTTCTCCAATACGACAAAGAACTTCTGCTAGACGTGGGCCCCGCATTCCACGTGGAGCGAGGAATGATACTGAAGTTCCGACAACCTCGCTGCTCAATCATACTGAAATATGTACACGTCATCTTGTGGGACCCACCGAAGCAGATTTGTCCTTTGTTTTCCGTTACGGGCCTAACCGCAGCTTTGAAAATTTATCTTTTATTTTATTTATTAAATTTTATTTTTTTTTGGTTATAAAACACTTTTGTCAATTAGCTTATGCCAGCTACAACGCACTCCTTTCACCACTCCCGATGCACAACCCCATCTTTCGTTTTCTCTAGTTTACTAATTTATAGTTTTTGCCCCTCAACTATGATAATTTTGAATTTTAACCCTTCATTTTTCGGATCTAATACTTGAACCTTTTTTACACTTTTATAGTTGGTTTGAAAGACGTCAAATCATCGTATAACGTGAGATAAATTTTACTTGGGTATTATATTTTTGGGAAATTACAAAAAAAATCCTTAATTATCGACTCAATTTTTAGTTCACTTCTTAGGTCGAATTTTGTTTGAGTTCACTCCCAATTTCACTTTACTCCCAATCTGGGCAGCATATACGCAATATCACGATTTAGACGCGTATCAAAACTCAGGATTTGCGTATAAAAATCATGAGATTGCCTATCTAAATCGTAATATTACGTATATGCTACCCAGATTGCGGAGTAAAGTGAAAATTTGAAACTCAATTGGGGAGTGAACTCAAAAAAATTTCGACCTGGAGAGTGAACTAACATTTTTTCAACATATGGGGAGTTTTATAAAATTGTCCCTTATATTTTTAGTTAACTATCTAATTTGGTATAAAATTTTTATTTTACTCTCTACATTTAGTATGAATATGATATAATGTAATATTTATATCATATTATGTTGTATAAATTTCTCAAAATATGTTGTATAAATTTCACATAATGTAGTAATAAAATATTCTAATGTAGTATTTATATTCGGGGAGTAAAATAAAATTCTCTAAATTGGGGGAAATTTTTTTGAAACTGCCCCTCAAACCATATAGGTATACAAATTTTTTTTATTAATAATTATGCATTTCTAGAATTAAATACAAAATATAATTAAATTAGTATGTTATGGACACGAGTACTTATACGGAATAAAAGATTTAGACAAAAGTATTTGGAAATTTTTATATTGATGATTAACTACATAGATATATAGAGTTCAGTACCAAAAATATTTAGAAAAAATTATACTCTTAATTGATTATAGAATATTATCTTTCAATTTCAGAACGCACATGTTCTAAGTGTCTAACCTTTTATTCAACTTTAATGAGTAAAATTTAGGTTATCATTCTTGTAATATTTAAAATATTATAAAAATCTCCTTTAAAAAAATATTTTAATCTGACTTCTCAAAATATTTTTAGAAATTTCCTAATTAATTTTAGTCAAATATTATATTTCTAAAGCTAAACTACCCTCCTATGTATATATGAATTAGGTTTAAATGAATATTTATATTTTTGTATTGAGCACATATTTATGTTGCTTAAATAGTTTTCTTTTATTCATTTATGTTATTTAAAATAATTTTTCAATTTTGGTCTTTGAAATTTTCTTATTTGGAGTTGAATTATAAGAGAAGAAAAGTATAAATTTTTAATTAATTATTGTTAAAATTACATATTTGAATATTAGTAAAGACACAATCTTAATAAATATTGGGGGAAGATGAAGAAAAAAAAGTTTGTGCTTGGTGGAATAGAAAAAAAAATGAAAATGAAGATGAAGAAAAAAAGTTAACTTAGAAAGAGAAAAAAAAAACATTTTATATTGAAGTAATAAGATATTTTAAATATTTTTATACTAACTATGAATTACATTATCAAATTTGGAGAGTGAAGTTCACGTGTCACCACTAAGAAAATATTTGAAATTTATTTTAAAATGAAAAGAAACCTAATTAAAATTTAAAAAAATAATGTAAAGAGGAATAAAGATTTTATAAAATACATGGAGTAAATTAAATTTTACTCCAACTTTAACAATACTTCTATTTCAATATTAGGTATTGTTATTGAACAGTTTTATACAAATAATTAATAAAAAGATAAATATTTCGAACTTAATGGTAATTAAAATGATATTCTTCCAATATAATGTATAAGAACTTTATATATTATGTTATCTTTCTAATAGAAAAAGGCATATAGATTATCAGAGAATTTATATCTTATTTAAAGCATAACAAATCAGGAATAATCTTTTATTCCTTTATACACTTTCTAAAACGGAATTATCATTTTAGAAGGAGAAAAAACAAATTTATCATCTGAACTTTGCGTATTTTTGCAATTTATCATTCTAACAAATTTTTATTACAAACCGTCATTTAATTTTTGTATTTATAACTGTAGAGGATAAGCCGAGATCTCAGCATAACTAATTGCTCCATCTCAGCGTAACCGATTGATCCATCTTAGGATTTATCTTAGGCTGCATATTTGTAGGGATCAGTTGAGATTGTTAAGATTTCTTTTCTGTATTTATCTCTTGTATGTATTGTGTATTTAAACTCTGTACTCTTCTTCATTGATTCAATACAATATACAAACACTTTACAGAAACTCTTATAATAACAAATCGTCACATAAATTTATTATTTTTTTGTTGGTTTTGGTGAAAATACAATTGACGTGTATGTTTATAAATATGTCAAGCATCAAGTTTTTTTCGCCAAATCCACAAAAAAAAAAAGTTTAGATAGCGGTTTGTTTCAAATGCAAAGATTGAATGACGATTGCAATAAAAGTTTGTTGGAATGGTAAATTGTAAAAATGCGCCAAGTTTGATGACAAATTTGTTTTATCCCTCTTAAAGATATAAATTTTCTTTTAGAAATATCTTTTCTAATTTGTTAAATGTGGTAGGTCTAAATGCTTAAAAATTCTTTCATCCGATCAATAACTTTAAATTTAAATCTCTCACACTATTTTACTAATTTAAAACGATTCAGTAACATCGCAATATATCGTTTAATTGCCGGTGCTATATTTTACAACATAAATGCATATATTTTTCAACTCTTCTTTATGATACGTATACGTAAAAAGTTTAAAAAGTGCTCTCTTTTAAGTTTATAAATTTTTAAAAAGAATATGCAAATAATTAAATTTCATATCTTATTCTCCACAATATAGTGCATCCAATCGCGACATATAGGTCAATCATGTTGAAAAGTACATGGTACTTAAGTCAAATACAAGATTTATGTAAGTTTTAGATTGTGTTTTTCATGATACACAACAATGATTATTTCATTTAATTATGAGGACAGTTGTTACTGAATGATGGGAGTGTTATGGCTTATTCAACACTAGAAAGTGACATCAGATACAACCAACGAATGTGGAGAAGTTACATAATTGCAATTCACACTGATGGTCTATCCACGCAATTACAGTATAGATTAGCCGACGCAATTGGGGATTATTTAATTGCTCATTAAAACCTATTAGTAAACTAATTTTTTTGACCACACTAAACTAAATTAGTAGAGCCAAAAATCTTCATCAGAAATTAAAATTTTAATCAAGAGGGAGGCAATATAGCATGTGTAAATTCTAAAAATAATTAATATATTTTCTAGCTAAAAACTAATTGTTTCATAACTTTGAGTTTTTTATTTTTATCTTCAAATGAGATTTAAATTGAAATTATTATTTTAAAAAATAAACTCATTAATTATTTGAATTAATCGTTATTGACATTCAGATCTCGAATTGATTAATTGGTTTAATGGTTTCTAAAAATCCAGTTTCAAGTGCGCGTTTGTTACAGCAAGGATCTCGCAATTACTGTTTTTTTGTTTCATTTCAAATCCATTTGAAATTGCATTTCTTGAATAGATATTTTATTTTTACCTACAACGGGAGTATACCTAACACTTATATTTTATCGTTTTATTTTAAATCTAATTACATCGAATGGCATTTTTTAAAAAATTATTTTCTCTTCTTATTTTTGCAAGTTATAAAGTGTGTAATTTGTTAAGATTATCCTACAAGATTTTTTCTTTTTTCGATAAACTGAGTTTATGACTTTATGCTACTTTTTATAACCACAAAATAATCCATTTATGCTAGAGAACTTAATTAGAAAGAGTGAAGATAAGTTTCACGCACTCCCGACCTTCTGATGTCGGAACAAAACAAGCAATTTATGCCAAAGAACAAGAAAAAAAGTAACTGATCTCACGCGTCCCGAAGACCATTTGAGTTCATTGAATGCAATTTGAAATTGTATATAGATTACTTCTCGAAATCAAAGAAACTTGATATTTTTAAATTATATCCCGACATAATTTCTGAACTTCTCCCGATGTGGGATAGAAACATAAAATAGTTCTTAAAATTAATCCGTCAAATGATATTGAGAAAGTGTTTTTTTAATTTTAATACACGAATACTTTTAAAAACATCATTTATGATGACGTGTCATGTCCGAAAACTTTTTATGCAAAAATTTCAACAAATCGATGCACCGTAGCTCTCTAATATAGGAGCGTGACTAGTCTAAAACTTTGTTTTAAATCAAAGGCAGTGCGATTTAATTATGTAAAAACGATTGAAGTGTTTGCAAAGATCAAAAATTTTTCTTTTTTATTAATTTTAAATAAAAGTTGTTCGAAACAAATTCAAGAAAAAACAGTACTCCGATACAAGATAGTGATACATTGTGCTTGCATATTATTTGAGTCTTTTCTTTTATGCATTAATTATTAACATTATTTTCTTCATGAAAAACGAAAAGCGAAATTTCCAATTCACCCTCTTGGGGGCAACAAAATCCACATTGTGTTCTCCATTTACTGAGTAAGCTGTTGAAATTTGTTGCTGAATTTTTATTCCCTTTCTAAAGACTGCCCGTAATATGTAATCACTTTCATATATCACGATTGAGGCATTGACAGGTGAAGCTGCGATGTTAGGCAACCGCCAAATAGAAAATTCTTTAGACCAAAGTGAAACAAACGATGTTAAAAGAAATTCGCTCCATCTTTATTTAAATATTTAATAATATTTTTGTTTAACAGTTCAAAATTTAAAATTAGATTACTATTCTAATTTGGTATAAGAATTTCGATAAAAAGAGACCATGTTGTTGAATTTTCATCGTCATTCAAAGACAAAGGAAAAAATCACCCAATTAAGATAAAAATAAATAAATTCAAGACCAGCAAAAAAGTCATCTTCATGTGAGAGGATGTGTTAGAGATATATAAATTCACAAATTCAGGATAACATATGTACCTTTTTTTTTTTGGCATTTTTATAAAACTCCTCATGATTTGAAAAAATTTTAGTTTGCTACTCAGCTCGAAATATTTTTTTAATTTACTCCCCAAATGAGTTTCAAAATTTGATTTTGCTCTCCAATTTGAGCACCAAATACGACATATTGCGATTTAAATACGCGATTCCTGAGTTTTATCAAAACGCAAGAATCGCGTATTCAAATCATGATATCGCGTATCTAAATCGCAATATGTCGTATTTGCTTCCGGAGTAAAGTCAAATTTTGAAACTCATTTGGGAGTAAACTAAAAAAAATTTCTAGCTGAGGAGCAAACTAAAAATTGAGTCTACAATTGGGGATTTTTTCATAATTTTCCTTTTTTTAACCAAATAATATATGTAAATTTACACTATGTATTTATACAATAAGTTAGGTGCTCAATATATGATTGTTGCTTGAGAGCCAGAAAATAAAATCTTTTACAAAAAAAGGCTAAGACAGTTAAGAGACGAAAAGAAAAACTCTAAACTTCATCTCAAGGTCAAGAATTTATGAAGTAATTGTAAATTTAAAAAAAATGGTTATTTTATATTTCTTTTCATTTATCCATTATTTTGACGGTGTAATTTCGGTAGAAATAGTTAGAACTAAACTAAAAGCCAACTTGGAACTTCAATTTTCAAGTTATTCTTAAATAAATTTATATACTTAATATCAAATTCTTTTTCAGTCTTCATATTTTATCTTCCAAGAATTCGTCACTCGTCCTACTTCAATACTCAATTATTTTACAACTTTCCTTTTATGAAAATTAAAATATAAAAAATTGGAAATATCAATGAGGGCCAAGATAATTATTGAGAGGCAGACGTCATCCTTGATATTTTTCCGGCCATCTGTCACACGTATCGTATAGGTTTGGCAAATGGCAATAAATGGACCATAAAAAGTTACAACGTTTTCAAAGTGGAGAGTTCCAATTCCCAACTAACCATCCCTCATGAGGTAAACTTGTCAACATCTTTCGTAGGATAAGAACAAGACGAGCAATCTTCACCAAGAAGTTGTTCTTCTTTTTGACAGCAGTTGCTTTCGAAACCGAATATAAGTAAAGCATGAGTGGTTGTCATAATGATCATTGAAATCTAATAATTTGACAAATCATTAATCCAGAAATTGCAAGAAAATGTAATGTGCTTCCGTTTTGGCTTTATAACTAGGAATTGGGACCATTGATATTGGTAGTCATTGTACATGGGATGAAAGAGAATTGGTCTAATGAGATCTATAATATGATCGAAATAATACAGTATAAAATACGATATAATATGAATATAATAATTTTTTTTATTAAATTAACAAAGATATACAATACGGTGTCCGACTTGCGTGAGTGTCACGAGTATCTATAAAATATAATATTATAAAATAATATTTTTATAAGCTATAGTTTCCTCTAGTGTTTCTTGTTAAGCCATGTATGCGACACATAGGATAAATTACATCAACTTGAGCCTTTCTAGCTAGTTAGCGATATTTGAACTTACAAACATCTCATGCATTAAACTCAACTAAATATTTAGTGTTTTTTCTATTAAAAAATATATAATACTGATAAGTTACCAAATGCATTATATATACCATTACAACTAGCTAAGTACTCAAGGTCTCAAAGTAATACTTGAAGAATTATCAATGTCACGGAAAATTTTAAAACTGATTCATTAAACAAAAATATTCAATTTTAAATTAATATAAAGTCTCTACTTTATCAAAAAAATACAAAAATTACGATAATAATATTTTGGAGCATATTTCGAACTAAAAATCATATATATCTTATAATCTTATCATTTATGAGATTTTAGTAACTGTTTGATTGAAATCTCGACATTAAGGGACTAGATAGGATATTCAATGTAACAGGTATGAAGTCCATTGTAACAAGTATGAACCTCTGAATTTGATCAAATTATGTATAAAAGCATGGTCAGGATAATCCTCGGATCAATTTTTTTTGTATGTAAACAAATCAGTACTATTTACCTTATAAAAAATAATTGCTTCAACCTCATATAGAGGCCACCACACCCTAAACAAAGGGCTAAGATCATTTAGTTTTCATTTTTTTCGATACAACTTACTTACATTCTCCCAGGATGAAACAAAATTATCATAAAATGAATTTCCTTCTTCTTCTCCCTCCTCCTCCTCCTCCTCTTTTTTTTTATATATTTTTTCTATTTTTTTTATTTGTATTCGAGTCGAGTCAAACTAAAATTTTTCTATCGATAATTGTTGTATTTCTATGTAAAATTTCAAATATAAATTTTTTAATTAAATTAGTATAATATTGAATCATTAAGCTATATCACTTGATAATGTATTTCATTCTTCACACATATTATCTACAATTTCATGAGCTGCTGGACTAGTGACTATGTATGCCCGATGATAAATATTTCGGTCAATAAAAGTTTATTAAATCAAACCTTTTCATAGTATATTTTCTTTTTTAAATTTCAATCTTACTTCCAGGAAATCTTTGTTTTGATCCATATGGTCTTCTTCCTTGCAATTCACGACTTAAATCCGAAGTATGAAATGTGCCAACCAGATATTTAAAAACAACACGTCGTGTTGTGATAACCGTGATTCTCGTGGTATTTATTTAACTATCAAAATTTAATGTAGTATATTATAGCCACATATAGGAGGCATATAGGACCCATCTATATTTGACTATTTTAAAGAGAAACTAAAATTAATTATTAATTAACTAAACAAACGGCCGAAAGTAGAAGAATAATCGCCGTTGGGTTGTAATCGGTTTACTAATGATCAATTAGGAAATCATTAGTTTATACACTATCCATTAAACTAATGCTTAAGTGGATTACAACTAACACAGGTTATCAAATTGAACTTTAATGAGGAGTGAAATGATTAATCATTTTCTTTATTTGAAGAATAAAAGATACAAGTGTCCCACACGTCTCCATCTCTATTAAGTTAGTTTATCAACTTCCTTCATTTGAATATTAAAATGTCAAATTTTATTTGGAATCTTAATTTTAAAAATTATTGCTAATGAATTACATATATCCTTTTTCGTCAAATATTACAAGAGATTAAAAATATTTTTCATTGAAATTTTGGTATGATCACTATTGTGAGTTTCATACTTTTCGATGGTCAATTTAGAAACACTATACTAATTTTGATGAATTGGGTTATTTTCGATTGCGTAACACGGTAATCTTGAGAAAGTTTAATGTCATGGATAGTATAAATATCAATGTGAGAAGTTCCAACAATAGGGATTCTTTTGTTTTTATATATATGATAACTTTTATAAGTTTGACGTATAATTTTGTTAGAGAAAAAAAATCTGAATACCTAACATAACAACAAAGAGAGTTCATTAATTTATCACTAATATTTTTAGTAAATTACTAACTTTTTTTAATATAATTAACAATAGTTAGAAACTAAATTTTGGAGAACAGGTCACTAATATAATCTATCCAAGTTATATAAGTCAATTCTTTCAACTCTTTCAACTCTGCCGGAGCCATACGATAAGGAGTCTTGGAATAGGACTTGGCATTCGGATATAAGTCAATCACAAATTCTATTTCCCTTTCTGGAGGCAAAGAGTCTAATTTCTCGGGGAAACCTTAGTAAAATCCTTTACAACTTATGTTTCCTCCAATTTCATCTGATCTTTGGGCTTAGTGAGAATGTAAGCAACGAAACCCGTAGCCCCATCTCTGACTAATTTTGAGCTTCGAGAACGAAAGCAACAACACAGATTTAGAACTCTGACCCACGGTAATCTCTGATCCCAACTGAATTTTCTTGGCCAGGCAATCAACTGTAGCACAATGCCTGTACAATCAATCCATGCCCAAAATAGAACCATAGCGAGTCATCGGCATCTCTATGAAGTCTGATAAGAAAACCCGACACTCGATGCTCACCGGAACCTCTCTAAGCACCCGATCAGTTAAAATACTACTAGTAAAAGGAGAACTAATCACATAGCAGGCAGCACTGGCGGAGCCAGCTAAGGCCGGGGGGCGGGGGGAGGGCTTGAGCCCCCCCTTCCGGGCCTCCATCCCCTACCCCCACCCCACTAATTTCCCTTCAAATTAATTTTAAAAATAAAAATATACATTATTAAAAATACATTAATTAATACTTTTTAACAATATAATATTTACTAGCTATTATGTATAATAAATGCTATACGCACATATTATATTAGATATAATTCAAGTTTTGCTTGAATATAAAAATAATTAAAAGTGTGATTTTTTTTGTTATGATACGTCTAACACTTCCGAAAAAAATGTATTGTTATTTTCATATAAGGAAAAATTAGTGTAATATATCTTATTGTATAGATAATGTATCATGTAATGGTACTGAGATAAAGTATATTATATTACATGGGTAATTCTAATCATAACCTAACTCTATTGATTAATATCACAAAAAGTTCTAATTTCCAATACATATTATCTTAATAAAATATTGTGAATTCGAATTTTAATTTTGAATATAAAATACTTAATAGTTTTTTTTAATTCAATTGTTTATAGTGGATATTTTAATTTCAAAATGAATTTTAGTTTTTTTTTTATTTTCGGGACTATATTAGTATCCGTACGTAAAAAGACTTTAATTTGAGAAAAAATGGTGGGAAAAAATAGAAAAGAACACGAATCGTTGAAAACAATTATCACTAATAAATACTAGTATCTCACGAAAATTGTAAAGACATCTGAATAACCAAAAATTTTCAGCCTCCGCTGTTAAAAAAATCCTGGCTCCGCCCTTGGCAGACAGAATCACAATCAACAGGCAAAGGTAAAGTAATAGCAACCACACTCGCAAGAAAGGAGTGAGTAGCTCCTGGATCAAACAAGGTATGAATGTTCGTGCCATGTATGCAAATTGTACCTTCTACAACGGTAGCTGGATCAATCTCTGCATCCTGCTCTTCTCTCTCTAGACATAGGCACGAGCACGAATCAACGGCCTCTGACCTCCCGGGGGCGGATCTCTGTGATTTGTACAAGTCTCTACTCGGTGCTCGGCACTCCCACAGATCAAACATAACCCTAGACAGCGTCTGCAACCCTCGAATGTATGAGTATCGTGCCTGCAATAAGTGTAAAGAAGCTTTGGAAGAGGCGATGGTAATGCAGGCTTAGGAGGAGTCTTTCGAACTGGTCCTGCCGATTTAGGTTTCTTCCAAGGTCCCTTGGCGGGGGTGGAGCTGCATAATTCATAGGCCTCTTGCCAAGGTTGAATCCTGTGCTTGATCCAGAAGCCGATCCTGAACGAGAAGTGGATCTCCTAGCATTTACAGAATCTTCAACCTTTAAGGCTTTGATAGAAGCCTTCACCCAAGTGCTTGTGTTCACAGCCTCTAACGGTGCCTAAATATTTAGGCTAAGACCCTGTACAAACTGCATCACCTTGTGAAAGTCATCGTTGGCTATGTTGGGTGCATAACGAGAGAGTCTCTCATACTCAGCAATGTATTCTGAAACTGTCTTGTTTCCTTGTTTCAGCTCGGTGAATTTCCTGAGTCTCCTGGTCTGGGCTGAGGGAGGGATAAACTTATTTCTGAACTCCTGAACAAATACCTCCCGATCTATGTCCTCACCGGCGGCATTTGAAATTATTTTCGTGCTCTCCCACCAAGAATAGGCTTCACCCTGGATTAAAGTAAGAGTGCAGTGAGCTTTCTCTCTAGACTCATAAGGAATGAGCTCCCAGACCCTCTCAACTTCTTTCAACCACATTTTCGCTTGAATATCATTTCCCTTAAAGAACTCAGGTGGATGCTGGTTCTGGAATTCTCTAAGTTTTACTGAGATAGGAGCCTCTGGCTGAACCGATGGAGCAGGTGGAGCTGGAGGAACATAATCTCTGACTCTCTGATCAATCAACCCAACTACAGCATTCATAAAATCTTGTTGCTGAGCTGGAGGAGGTGGAGGTGGTGGAATGGGTGTACGGTCACGGCGATGTTGATGTCTGTGGTGCCTGTGACCGGGAGAACGCTCACGTCGAGGCATCCTGTAAGTAGATCAGTAGAAATGCATGTTGGGTTAATATGTATACATGAGTGCAATTAAATTCCAAAAATTTCAAATTCATATGCAAGACTCTCACATAAGCAATTAAATTTCTATGGCGTACGACCTAGACTCGCGAGACACGACACTAGAACCGCAGTTTTGCAACCGGGCTCTGATACCACTCAAAGATGTAACACCCTATATGCAAGGGCGCCACATCCCCCGCACCACGTGTCCAATCCACATACGAAATGGCAAAATCCGTACATGAACCAAGCACTAGGCGAACGGATGACAAGGAAATAAAACCCTGGCTAGGCGAAAACTAACCCTGTAATCATTTATTTAACCAAATCATGCATACTTAAACCATAAACATTAAAAACTTTATTTACAACAAAAGTAGTGGCACACTGGCCCAATATTCAAATCCAACAAATGCTACATCCCAAAAATATACAATATGCATCAGTATGAAAGTGACCCATGCTAGACATGAATTAAAACTCCACATGACTCCTAATTCCCACCTAGCATGCACTGCAAAACACTGAAAGGTAGAGGGAATCAGTTTATGGAAGACTGAGTGAGCGGCATAAATAAATATAGTGCACAATCACACAAATGATAACCTCGGGTAAGGTTTTGGAAACAAAGTATATAAATAAGTTCAAAATAAGATCCGTTTCGCCCAAGATTACAACTACCAAATTAACTGTTATTAAGTACAATTCATTTAATCCATGGCCCTGCGAGTGAGGGCGATCTCCAACCTTACACCCAATAGTGAACAATACCAATGTTTTATTTAAATTCAATGGTGATCACACAATTAATTACAGTGCACAATTAGCAGTTTCATGTAACCTTTTTCCTCCGGGTGATGGTCCGGTTGTAAGACACGAACCATCCGATCATGGTGTACGTCAGGAACATGACTCCCATGTACGGGATTCCTTCCTTCACCAAACCTCCTGGTGAATTCAGGGTTCATCCCAAGTTGGTGAGAGGAGTGCATGAGTTACCTGTCAGCCCTTGCTTTTTTGATTGGCTCACACACTCACTCTCGGGCCCACAATGTAATTCAAGGTTTACTTGCCAAAACAATACATGAACAATCTCGAAAGTTTCAATTAATTTGTAAATTATAAGGTTTTGTAAAGATATATGTATACATTTTGACCAAAAGTTCACATAAGGGTATAGGTTCTAAATAACTATATTATCCTCACCTGTGACTAAAACGAACAAGGATACGGTTTACTGGGCCTGCTCCTCGTTACAAGAAAGTTGGTCTGTGCAAAACGAACGCATAAAAGTGAGACTCGACTCATGAACCACTTAAGTAGAATGGCAAAAATGCGAAATAACGAGCTACGCACTAACAATTTGGAAAAGGTGAGAACACTATTAAAATTTTCATAATTTATCACAAATTTAGCAATAAAGATCATACGAAAAGGAACGAAAATGTGACGCCCCGACTTTTCGGACCTTCAGGTACGACGACACGTGTGAGTTCAATTCAGTAATTACCTGAATTATGTGTTTAACATGCTACGTGTCAACGTGAATTTAATTCTATTAAGTGCACTTAGAATTTATTAATTGCTCTTGAGCTCAATTGCTCGATATCTGCCAAATTAGGATACCTAATTTAATTAGGGTGTTTTAGCCCTCGTGGCTATTTGAGCTCGGGAATTCGAATTTGAATTTTGACCCCTTCGTTTAATCCGTTTCGATGATTCGGATTTTATGAGATTAACCCTTTTATTTTCTAAAGCCATTTGATAGCCTTACCGTTCTAGAATCTGATCCTTTTGGACCGGAGTTTTTGACCCTTTTATCGACCCGACCCGGCTCTTTATAGCTAACAACCACATTTCCCTCTTCATTCTTGAACAAGGCAAGAGAGGAAGAGAGAAGGAGGGAAGAAAGGAGGAAACCCCCATTCTTGACCCCAAGCTCTTGAGCTCGAGCTAGCCAACATCTCGGCCGATTAATCAACGATCCAAGGTAAGATTTTTACTCCACTCGGTACGTGCTTTCTTGTGTTGCCCCTCTGTATGCATTTTGTTGCCTAAGTGCTAATTGGGGAAGATAATGAATAGTGCTAGGTTTCGGGTTTTGGGTGTTTGGGCTGGTTTTGAGGGCCATTACTTATACTTTTGTGATCTATATGATGTGTGTGCTTCCCGATTTGAGTTTTGTGTGTTGGGGCTTTGTATGTGTGTGTGTGTGTGTTTTTGGTGTTGGACTTGTCGCCATTATTGCCCAGTTTTTCGAGCAGGGCAGGCCGAAACGTTCTGTTTGGGACTTGTATTGTTTTTTCAAACGGCCGTTTGGCTCTTGTACGCGCCAGGCGTAGGTGGCCGAAACGGCCGTTCCGAGTTTTGGCCTTGGGTCGAAACGACCGTTTCGAGGGTCTGTTCTGGGAACAGACAGTTCCCAAATAGGCATTTGGAAATTGTTCTTGGTTTCCAAACGACCGTTTGGAAACCGTCTGTTTTGTGCCGAGAGGTTCGAAACGGCCATTTCCGTTTCCAGTTCATTCTGAAAACGGCCATTTCTATCTGTCTGCTTGGTTTTGTATTTTCGTTCGTTTGCTTCGTATTTTGTATGTTTCTCGTTTGCTCTTGTATGCATTATATGCATGTTATTTACGAGTTTTGCATTCCGTATGTGTGTGTATGTCATTCGTATGCATGATTTTGCATGAATGTGATTTGTTTGTGTATTTATGTGATTATTTGCATCTGTTACGTGTTAAACATAAAACTGTGCGTCTTTGTGGTTCATATGTGAGTCTAAGTTTTGGTTCTTGTCCTCAGTTTGTTCAGGTGCACCCGGGGTGGTGTTTCGAGGTCCTTTGTGATTCTGGGGCGAATCATCCCTTTTGGTTTTGGCTTCATCGGTGTGATGTGAGGTTAGGTTATAGTTAAACCCTATGTTTTGTGCCCGTATGATATGCATGAGAACTATAGCCTATCTTGTGTGTATGCTTTGATTTGATTTGGTAATTTGTTTGGTATCGCTCAACTACGCTTCAAACCGTGTGCCTCTTATGAGCCGGGAGATACATGCTTT
>JBBMKE010000002.1:19020844-19034782 GCA_037834125.1 Lippia alba | reverse complement strand
AACTTGAAACACATTTGTATATCTAATCTTTTCAGCTCAATAACAATTAAAGATTATTTTGCTAAATAATAATTAACAATTAATCTTTTCAGCTCAATTACAAACTAAACAATCACAAAATTACCAACAGAGAGAAAGAAATAAAACAATGGACCCTTTTCATACGAAAATGCAAAAACAACCTATTGATGTGGAACTGCATGAGCCTCTTGTAAACCACCAGATTGATGCTCACCATTAAGGTGAACATTTTTCAAGGGATAAGAAACCGGAGTGGGCAAAGTTGATCCATCAAGAACCTATGATTACATGCACTTTTAACTTTACTAAAAAAATAAAGAAAATTTGAAAAAACAATAAATATGCTATAAATGTAGTATTTGTATAACCTATGTATCATCTTCTTCCATCGGTGCACATTCTTCATCAACAAGAACTCCTTCAACTCCCTCTCGCACCCAATAAGAATCCTCACTTGAACCTATATTATTTTCATCTAATTGCACACTTTTATGCGGGTCAAATTCAATTGTAGAGTACACATCATAATTATCTCTTCTTGACATTGATACCACCACATTCCAATCAGGTTCCAATGGATCAGCAATGTACCAAACCTGTTGTGCTTGACTTGCTAATATAAAAGGTTCATCTGTTGATAGGTTCTTATCATACATTAGTTTTTCAAAGTTTACAAGTGTAAACTTGAACTCATCTTCTTTCTCACCTTTCTCATTGTCTACCCAATCACACTTAAATATCAAAAACTTGATATCTCCACAACCATCAGGTGGTCTTAAGCTTTTTAACACCCTACAAAATGTAGTCTTCTCCACACTACTCATAGTAGCAGATGTAGCAGGCAGGTAGAATCCTCCAGAAGACCTTGGAATTGGATGCAAAGGTTTTCTGATGTTCATCTTTCGTAGATCTTTCCTAGCATTCAAGTTATCTTTTGTCATTCCTTTCACTCCCAACAATATGAAAATTACGTTATTACAAAAATTCTTCTCTATATGCATGACATCAAGATTATGTCGAACAAGGTTCCCTGCCCAATATGGAAGCTCAAAAAATATACTCCTCTCCTTCCAAATTGTTTGTGGAATTTCACAATTTTTCCTCTTTCTTGAACATTTTTTCTCATTGTCCAGCCTCGCCTTCATATCTTCTTTCTTGTATGTTGTTGGTACGCCCTCTAATTGTTGTAGTAACTCTGTTTCTGAATGTGGTGCAGGTTTGTGCTCAAATTCTATTGTTCCATCAAAAGACACTTTATCTCTACGAAGAGAATGGGTCGTTGGTAAAAAGTGACGATGACCACAATAGCAAAATTTATGACCATTATATAAATATTCAGATCTTGTATCCCTTCCACAATTTGGGCAAGCAAACTCCCATTTCGTACTCCACCCGGAAATCATACTATATTCTGGAAAGTCACTAATTGTCCATAATAGTGCTGCACGCATTTGAAAGAGCTGATTGCTTGAAGCATCAAAAGTTTGAACTCCAACATTCCATAAATCTTTTAGATCTTCAACTAGAAGTTAGAGTTGTACATCAATATTGTTCCCTAGCCCCTTTGGCCCATCAATCAGAGTTGACAGTATGAGAGAAGGTTGCTTCATACATAGCCAATGAGGCAAGTTATAAACTATCAACACAACTGGCCAAACCCAAAGTGATTGAACCCATCTGTTGCTAACCCAAGTCTTACATTTCGAATGTCTGACTTAAAGTCTGGAAACCTTTCATCAAAGGTTTTCCACGCAATGCTATCAGCTGGATGCCTATATACTCCATCATTTATGCGCTTCTCCTCGTGCCATTTCATATGAGAGACATTCATTGAGGACATAAACAATTTTTGCAATCGTGGCTTTAAAGAAAAGTATCTCACTCGTTTACTTGCTTTACTTTTAGCTTCATCTTTATACCTAGACTCACCACA
Source organism: Lippia alba (assembly GCA_037834125.1). NCBI lineage: Eukaryota > Viridiplantae > Streptophyta > Magnoliopsida > Lamiales > Verbenaceae > Lippia > Lippia alba. Next base: position 19,032,828 of record JBBMKE010000002.1, on the reverse strand, counting down.
TATTTCACACTTATCTAACTTGTTGTCTTTCCCCCTAAACAACATACAGTTGTTCACACATACATCAATTGTCTCATAGGTAAAACCGAGTTCAGTTGTTATTTTATTAGCTTCATAATAGTTTGCTGGTGGATTTACACCATCAGGGAAAGAGTCTCTCAATAATTCATGTAGTAAGTCGAAGGATTTGTTAGACCAACGTGATAGTATTTTAATCTGCAGTAAACGAGCAAGAAAACTAAGTTTTGTTTGCTTTCCACATCCGGGGAACAACTCAGTTTCGGCATCAGCTAATAACTTCAAGAAATTTTTTGTTTCTGCATTAGCTTCAGGCAGGTCATGTAAGCTAGTTTGACTATCGTTACTATCATTTGCATCATCACGATGAACTCCCATTGACTCATATAACATACCAGTAAGATCATCTCCTAAATCTGAATAATGGGTAGATTCACCTCTTTCTGCTGCGCGAAATCGAACGGATAGTTCACCATGATAAGTCCAATTTCTATATCTGGTGTTAAAACCATCCCTAATGCAATGTAACAGCACGTCTTCACGGCTCTTATAGAGGCGGTTTTTACATTTTATACAAGGACAACAAACTTTGGACCCAAGTTCTTTACCCATGAATGCAAAATCCAAGAAATTTTCAACTCCAGAAATATAATCATTACATAGGCGATCAGATAAATCAATCCAAGTTTTGTCCATTTCCAGAAGCTTTACTTCTAGCAAAAATTATAGTTAAAATATAAAAAATATGATTAAAGTAACACACATAAAAATGATTAAAGAACATAATTTCTATTCAAGCATTGCTATACATAAAGCAACAAGTGATAAGAAAGTAGAATGCCTAGAAAAAAAGTGTGAGTGAAGTGAGAACTTACAAATTGGAATGAAACTAGCATACTAGATAAGTTCTGTACATATAAATAACCACTGATTTTCCATTCTTTGTATAATAAGAATGCTTGAATACAATTACAGTTTCTTAGATCAATTATTGGAAAAGTTCTCTCTTTTTCTATTGATTTACAAGCCACTATATGCATGCAAGAAATTAGATAGGATTGTTTGAGAAAATCTAAAAATCCTACTTTTTATAGTTCTATCTATTTATATTTTCTTGTAAAATAACATTGAAAAGAAAATTTTACACCAAAACGGAAAAGACCCAAGCTCTACAAACACAGTAAAACACATATAGATATTTCCTTACCCACACCAAAGATGGAGTCTTTAAACCATCAAACAAACACCGTAAAATTGATGGTTGGTGTCTTTTCTTATCTCACAAAAAGATTCCATGTAAAAAAAAGAAGAATAAACCCACATCAAATTCTGGCCCGAAGAAATTAACCCCGTGAACAAAACTACTCATCAAGTCAAGTACTGTTAAACCAATACGATTCAAACCTTCCACCAGTATGAGGAATATGAGTTAAGCCACAACATCATATTCTTTGTTTAACATATAAACGTCTTTTACCTAACTATTTATTACTTCCATTAAGAAATCTGAACATCCAAGTCAACACCATATGGGCATAAAATAAATAAATCACTTCTAATTCACAATCATTCAATATTAAAAGAAAAGTCACTACAACTAACCAATTCCTCCAATTGCATTTGATTCCTCACTCAACAACAACTTGCATTTACCCTCAATTTCTCTACTACTCCAGGTATTCTATTGATTCAATCATAGCACACTACCTAATTTAAAAATTAAGAAAAAGAAAATCAATCTCCAAACTTCCAGGAGGACAAAAAAGCAGTTGAACTATCAATTCCATGACAAACAAGTAACAAAAACATGATAAATAAAAAAAAATCCTCAAGTATGGAATAGGTACAAATCGACATAGAATGAGAAAACAATCTGCATGACGCTGTCAACAATGGAAGCCGAGACAAATTTCAAACAGCAACTGGAAAACCAACCAAATATTTTTGGGCACAACAGAAAGTATTCATGTTACGGAGATAACTAGAGCTCAACATGTAGAAAGACAAACAAAAATCTGGAAACAAATTAGCAAGAATTCCAAAACACAGATACAAAATTTACCTTTTTTATGATAATCCGATTAATTTTGAAGAAGAATAGCTCCAGAAATCCTGATTTGGGAAAAATATTTATGTTCCTTTTTAGACGCACAGGTGAATATCCCCAAAACACCTTCTCAATAAAGCACTAATGTCTTCTTGAAAAGTTAAGAGAAAGCCCAAGCCGCCATTCTCGATGTTGCTTCGGAGATTTCTGAGCTTCCTCGGAGAAAACCCTGACCCCCAAACCACCGTCTTGAAAAGTTAAGAGAAGACCCAAGCTGCCATTCTCGGAATGTCGCCTTGTGTTGGAGAATTTCTAAATTTCCTTGGCAAAAACCCTTTCAATCATCGATGGAAATGAAAGAAAACCCTCGCGTCTCCTTTTTCTTTCTGGTTAGAAGAAACGCTCTCAATCTCTCTCTGATAGAAGAAAACAACAAAATTACCCAAAAATAAAGTTTAAGTAGGATGTGTCTTTTAGAGAAAAAAAGGAGGGAAGGAAAAAAGAGTTGGAGCCAAATCTATACAAGACATGGTTTTAAAATTTTTATTTTAAATCCTAAAAACATTAAACGACTTCGTTTTGGTTAATTATTTTCTACGATTTAATTCACATAGTAAAAGTTTGTCTTATTTAGTAATTATTTACTATGGTAACTTTTACGTAGTAAATAATTACTTTTTACTATGTGTTATATGGCGTAGTAAGAAATTTTGTAGTAAAAACTAATTTTTCTTGTAGTGGGTAGAAGTAATATCTGAGGTAGTCGGCTTAGACAACACAGTATTTGATGAAAGGTTAGATGTTGGAAAAGTATTTTTAGATGAATGACTGCTAAGTGCTAACACAGGGTCCTTGAGGTTCAGGCTGTAGCAAAATCATCCAAAACTTCACCTATGATGGATTTACTTTTTGCTCTGGCCACTAAACAAGATTGAGTGATCTTGCTGAGACATATAATATCTAACTAAATCTTTATTTATTTAGATTGATGCCTCGTTCTTTTTTTTTTTTTTACTTCTTCTGATTGTTCAGAAGAGATTGGTCTACTGTTTCATCCACAATTACATCAGTTCTGGCTTCCCACAAATTATTAGTCCGCTCAGTAATTTCATCAACATTTATCTACGTCTCCTCAAAAGGTCTATGTCGAAATCATTTTGTATCAACATATGTTTTAAATTCTTGATTATGTATTATTCAACATCTACTATATAACATCTCTAAAATAATTTTTAGAAATAGAACATCTGCTCAAAAATTGGAACTTTTCTGTTCTACATTGGCACATATGTTTTTGAGTCCAAACGAATTTAATATTCACAAATTTTATTAATTAGAAATCATGTTGAATAATAATGTAAGGTGGATAAATTTCAGGTATTAGAAAACGGATAGATAAAAGATTGAAATTGAAGAAAAAGTTGATGTAAAAATAATTTAAATGAAAGTATTTCTTTGATTCCATGAGAATTACATTTATGAATACAGACACCTAAATTAAAATAATTAGTCTACAAAATCACACAAATTTATTTATTTTATTTTTCTTTTTTTAAATTTGACAAATCGGTCTAATGGGATGTAGGGAGATTAGTTAGGACCAGTGACGGAGCCGTAGGGGGGCTGGAGGTGGCCCCCGCCCCTCCTAAATTTTGAAAATTTTCATTTTTTACTTATGTATTTTAGAAAAATTTTATTTTGTCCCCCTTATTTTAAATTTTCGCCCCCCTAAAATTTTAAAATTTTTGTTTATTATCTATCTATTTTAGAAAATTTTTATTTTTGCCCCTCTTATTTTGAAAATTTGCCCCCTAAGTATAGATTTTACCCCTTTTATTTAATATAAATTACTGTTTCACCACTCTTAAAAATAATATTATTTATATTTTTGATATTCGTCCCCCCTCAACTCAACTCCTAGCTCCGTCTCTGGTTAGGACCTCCCTCATTTATTGTCAAATGAAGTCACGAAGGACAAAGAAGCGAAGCGAGCCAACGGTCAAACAATGAAAACGTAAAAATATGTCCACAAAACAAGTAAAGCATGAACAACGTCGAACTTTTGAGTTATTCTGAGATTTAGTTATCCGTGTTGAGACCTCTTTATTTCTTCCATTTTTCTTAATAATTTCCAAATTCGTTGGAAATTCAAAATAAAAAACCTTAAATTCACATCGTAATTATTGATGCCAGCCTGTCAGCTGAATACAGCAACATTGTCGTTTACTAATGTTTTTCTTGATCCATAATTCACGTTTTGTATGACCAACTTTGTGTTTTTTCTTTTTCTTTTGGAACAAGACCAACTTTGTTTGTGACATTCTATATCACGCCAAACATGAAATAATATCTTATATATATAATTGACAGTGAGAGTGTGGGGAAAATTGCAGTCAAGAGTAGTTGCCTCTTCTCCCATATTTTAACAATCCACTTGTCTTCCAAAAACAACGAAGAGCGAATCTTGTTGCTTTCCTTACAAACACTCTATCCCCTTCCGTATGCGAACTCCAGAAGGTTAAATCACCCTCCATTTCCTCACACCCTCCTCTAAACAAGGCATGTTTTCCCTTGTTTGGTTGATTCTTTTATCATCCTACTCCACTTTAGCAACGGCACAAAACCCATCCTCCCATGACTATGCAGATGCTACTCAATCCAAAAGCATAATCATACTCGCAGGTCAAAGCAACATGTCCGGTCGAGGAGGTGTTGTGAACGGTACGTGGGACGGTTTTGTCCCACACGAATGCCGCCCCAATCCGCTAGTCCTCCGCCTGAGCGCCGCCCTGACGTGGCAGGAGGCTAGCGAGCCCCTCCACCGGGATATAGATTACAACAAGACCTGCGGCGTGGGGCCAGGGATGGCATTTTCAAATGCGGTCCTGAAGAGGGCTCCGGGCATTGGAGTGATCGGTTTGGTCCCTTGCGCGATTGGAGGAACCAACATAAGCCAATGGAGGCGCGGCGGAGTACTCTACAATCAGATGATGTCGCGGGCACAGGCGGCTCTGCAAGGCGGAGGAGGATTGATACGGGCCATTCTTTGGTACCAAGGTGAGACCGATACGGAGAACCACGAGGACGCTAAGGTGTATGGGAGGAGATTGAAAAGATTCTTTACGAACGTGCGATCTGATTTGATGTCACCAATGCTACCTATAATCCAGGTATTCAACAAGCTCCACTTGTTCAGATTCATACAAGATTAAAATTTCTGACTGTCTCACCGGGCTTTTATTCGAGAAGTTCATTGTCTTAACCTTTGGATCTCTTTTATGATTAGGTGGCATTGGCATCAGGATCAGGGCCTTACATAGAGACGGTGAGGAAAGCGCAGCTGGAAATTGAGCTTCCAAACGTACTATGTGTCGATGCAAAGGCGCTCGAGCTCGATCCCGATGGATTGCATCTCAGCACCGCAGCTCAAGTCCGTCTCGGTCGAATGCTGTCCGATGCCTTCCTACAGATAATGGCCCCTCTCCCTGTTCAAAGCAGTATTGCCCCAAAGAGGTTCAACAACTTTTTTCTGAACTTCTTTCTCAGACATTGGTTTAGGTAAATTTTATTCAAGAATAGATTTTTTCAAAATGTAAGAACTATCATGATCTATTAATAATCAATTTTGTATATGGATGCGCATTTGAACTTAAGTGACTTTTTACGTCGGTGGAGCCAGATTTTTGTTACAGGTTTTGGTGAAATTTTTGGTCAGCGAGCTTAAACTCATTGCAAAACAACACAAACCACAGCTATGGAAGAACTAATCTTGAACGTGTTAAATCACTAAGACACCCAAAACCAGATGGATTAGCCTTATTTTAATATGAATTCCCCTCATTACATAGTTGAATCGAAAAATAATAGTATTAATCGGTTAGAGTGTCGGAGGTTAGTTAACTGTGATTTTCAAATACATAGGACTACAGTCTTTTGTTTAAGTTACAATTGGATATAAATTTAATTAGCACAAACTTCTATGTTTGCATTTGTTGGTAGTTGGGGCTGACGGTTTGTTTACCAGCTATTAACTTCACTTGCCTTTGTAGGTGTGATTATACTTAATTCTTTAAGAGTTTGTTAGACTTCATAACTCAAAAACGTTGAGAAGTCAATTTATTGAGCCTTAAAGCCGCACCATCATGAAACTTAGATGTCACTTCATTTTCTTTTATATATCATTGTGAGTTTGAGGGACTGAACTACTATGGCATCAACCATTTTCTATTAATAGTAGTTACGTACTTAAAAATTCAAATACTAATATCTAATTATACTATAATATAATGTCGAATCGTTAAACTATGTGGGACGGATTACTATAAAAATCCTATACATAATTTCATGTTCTTCCTACTTAAGGAATTTTTCTAGAGTTTTTCTTTTCTTGCTCCAAAATTTTTCTTTGAGACATATTTGGTTGGACTTTCTTGTCTCACTACAAGAAAAAGTAGTTTCAGCAACCAAATTCATAGCGACCAATAAAAAATGGTTGCTATATATGTGCCTATAGCAACCAAAAGTCATTTGGTTGCTAGAATTCATGTACACAATTTTTTTGCGACCGACTAATTTTTTGGTTGCTATAGATGGTCGTTGTAGTATAATAAATGACGACCATAAATCTGCAACCAAAGTCATAATTTTTAGTGACGAATAATATGGTCATTATAAAATAACATTAATTGCGACCAAATTAGCAACCAATATTTAAGTGGTTGTTACAAGCATGATGAAAGTGGTCAGTAGCAGCCAATATATTTGGTCACTAAATATATAACAATAAAAAAGGTAATTTTACATAGCAAGCAAAAAAATTAAACGCATCCTATTTAATTTATTGTTAGAAAATACATTTATAACATCTTTATAGTTCTAAAGAGTGAAATATGATCTTCAAATTAAACTTCTAAGTTCTACAACATAAATTTATTTTATATTTAATTTAATGTATTAGAATTAATAAATTTGCACAATATTTGATTATTACAATTATATCATAATAAGGAGAATAAGTATTAAATAAAATTTATTTTATATTTTCATTTTTATATATAACTTTTATTTTAAATTAACAAAGAAAATATAAAGCTCAAGTCAATTAAATATGCAGACATTACTAGAAATATACATATTTTAAGTTTTTCTTTACAGGATGTTTCTTTTTATAAGAAATAACTATTTGTTTTTTATTGACATGATTTTTTTTAAATATAATCCTTAAATTGAAGAAAAACATTTGTAAAAAAAATGAATTCAAGAAAAACATTTATAACTTCTACAACCTCAAAAGCCATAATCACGAAGTAGCTGTAAGATCAATATACAACTTCATATTAAAACTTCTATGAGGCAAAGAACCTTCCACTAAAAAAATTACATAAATTTACGATGATTTTGTCCTAAACTTATTGTAATAACCATCATGGATTATTAGGTGTTATAACCAAACATAATATATATCGAAGATCAAGTAAAGGAAATTACCAGATACAAAGAAGAGGTAAACGCAATAGTCACTATAGAATCAAAGGCCTAAACGCCTGAACAAAAGTTCCTCCACTCATATAAAAAAGGTGACTCATACTTCTAATATAATTATAAAAAAAAAGTGAATAACACTATATAATATAATATTTGAAACTAAGAGCTACATATATAACTATTCTATTCAATAATACTTAAAGCTTAAGATTTATTGTCCTTTTTTTCAACCAAACTCTCCAAATATCACTTTTGCATTTGCAATAAATTTTAAAAAAAAATCTAAGTAACTATACTTAGTTGCATATTCTTGCTATTATAATAAAAACTTACCACATATACAAGTTAATATATGCATATAACATATGAATTTTCTTTTTAATGGCTATTAAAAAATGTGAAGGTGTACTGACACTAGTAACAACATGACAAGTTAAGTTTTACTTACCAATCACATGTACTAATAATATCACAAAAGCTTTTCCCAACTCGACGCACTTGACAACAGCTTCAACAGTAATCTTTTGAAGAGCTAACTCGGCTTTTGTAGTTTTTTAATTCAAGTTCTGTAGTTGTTAGCTCCTCTTCTAATCTAACTCGACTTGCAGATGCTTTAGAAGTTGACGCAACATTATGATTTAATTTTTTTGGAACAAGAAACCTTGTATTTTGCATATGAGGAATTTTCTCCAAGAACGCTGATGCAAATTTGCTCTGAACTCATAGGAGTAGAATCATCAAGCAAAGCTGTTCTTTCTCTCGTAATTCTTTCATTTTAAACTATTATTCAAATATGATATCTAATAATTATATCAACTAAAAGAAATTAATGAAAGATAATGAAATGAATATAAATTCTGTCACATAATAATTGAAAAGGTTAATTCAGAAATACTTTTCTACATTTTCATCTAAAAAAATGTTAACCAACCTTTTCATATTATTGTGTCGCACGAGATTTAGTCCCTAATTTATGTTTGTGCTTAAGTTTAGCTCTATTATTTGATTGTGTCTAAAAAACTTTCTGTAATCAACAAATGAATTTTCATGAAATCACTTACTTTACCAATAAACAATTTCAATTTTGTTGTATTATAACTTCTAAGATCATAAAATAAGTAATGCATACCTTAAATTTTTTTGTCTCCCAAAAGTCAGACAACGAAAGCCAATCATCGCCACGGTTGACAAGTTTCTCGTAGATACTTTGTTCAGCTAGTGTGATTCCACCTTTTGCTTTAACTTTTTGATAGTACTTATGGGCATTCGATCGAAACGTGGAGTATTATTTGGCGAACGATTTCCAAATGCAGTGGACAACATGGAGTTTCTCCACTTCGTATCTGAATTTAAAAGGTAATGTGGATGCCTTCACCTGTGAACTAAATAGAGATATTGAAGGCAATACCTTCCATGAAGTAAAAGAAAAAAAAACATGATAGGAGAAAAGAGGTACGTCACAGTTTTTTGTGCTCTTCTGATCAGTCTCGTGCTATTCATTTCTCCCATACAGCTCAATGAATTTTATGATGATAACATGTTTAGTTTCTTTTCAAATTTTATATATTTGGTTGGTTGATCAGCAAAATCGATATCAATCCAAAATCAACCGTTTGTTTACTTCTCTTGTTGTGTCAATGCATCTCCTGCCAAGTTTGCACGCTTTGAATTTTAATTTAATTCTACTCTGATTATGTTGTCAATGTTCCTGATAGTCCATTATCTTCCTCTCACAAAAGGGATAAACGTTAGAAGAAAGAGAATGTTTTATATGAAAGTAAAAGGGAAATACTGTTTCATGTGGTGGTAATGGAGAAGATCTCCACATGAGGATACTAATCATTAGGTTATGTTCAAAATTCAGATAGTGTCACTCTATAAGATGATAGTTTGAACATGGGATATCATGTTGGTATATGATAGCACTCAAATTTCTTTTAGTTGTTCTTTTTCCTAGATTCCCCCTGAAGCAGAGTATAAATTTGATTGAATTATGTGCAGTTGTAGAATCTGAATAAGAAAATGGATGACATTGGAATAATATAGGTCTCAAAATCTCATAACAAGCATATAAAAAACCAAGCTTTATTTATTGGTCTAAGTTAAGCTAAATTATTAAGGGATGGATAATTTGATGTGCACAAATATATATCTTTTATATATATATATATATTTGTTTTATACCCCATTTTCATGGGTCGAGCACTACTAGAAAAGTTGAGTTTTGAGACGCTAATTATCGTCATGAAAAGTGGATGTTGTGACGCTTTGGCTATTGAGACGCCTCACAAAAATGTCACATAGGTAGCCGTGGCATTAACTTATTGTGACGCCAAAAAGCGTGATTATATGTCTATTATAATGACGCTCGAAGTCATCACGATATGAGTGATGTTGTGACGCTTATTAGCATCATATTATGCATTATCAACCGCCATTCCTAACTGCTTATAGGACCACCAATAGCGTCACCAAAATATGTTGTCGTGACGGATTATTGCATCATAATAGTATACATAATGAGACGGCACCATGTGTCTAAACAACCTTATTTTGTGACACATTTATTTGTCACATTAATTAAATATGTTAATTTGAAATAGCGTCACTAAATGCTATTATGACGGAAAACAACATCAGATATAATATTATTATGACACAGGTATTGTCACATAAAATTATATTAATGTGTCACCTTTTGCCAATATTTTTTCCGAGCTTTGTACATTACAAATAAAAATAGACAAATAAACTTAGTAAAAGTAAACTAAAAATCTTGCATTATAATAACTTCATAAATCCAACCAATGAAGTTGATAAAAAATGTACAAAAGTAATTAATCAAAATAATTAGAAACTGAATCCAATTCAAAAGTACCTAAATTCGTAAGTTGTCTACTAAAATCACCAAAAACTTGAATATAACTCCCCTTAAGTTGAAACTCTAGCTCCACTGTTACTCCTAATCCATGGAAACCTGTTTGAAACAAAAATTAATGGAGTTAGTGTGAAACTTTTAAAGGCATTTCTAAGAAAAAAAATGAAATAATTAGTACCAGATTTTTTAGCCATGCAACAACCTCCCCAACCGCATCACCAATAGTCTTGAAATGTAACGTCGGTCGAATTAAATCCTCATCACTATCCACAACAACATTGATAATGACTTCACACCAATTTTCTCCCAATTGTATCTGTCCTACTCGTTTGGATGGATCTAAACTTTGAAGACAACCAATTGCAATAGTTTTTGATGAATCAAACACACTCTTCAGTGAGACTTTTGCTCCAACCTACATCCATTAAAATAAACTCTATAGAACTTTAATATAAGTAGAAAACACTAATAATCTGTAGGCTCAAGACTCTTACAAAAATTCATTCTCAATATATGATTGTTGCTAAACATACAAATCAAGACAAATAGAAAAAGAATAATACTTAACCTTCTAATTAATGAAGCTGCCACCAAACAAGACAACATGTAGTAAAATTTTTGACCAAATGTGATTTCATTGCTCTAGAACTTCTTCAATTAAAGAAAATGTAATAAAGTCCGAGAAGAAAACATATATGCACAACAACAACAGTACCAACTCAAATGCAATCACTATCAATTTTGTCACACTTTTCAGACACGTAAATATGCACAACAACAATAGCAACAATCACAGAAGAGAATGATTCACTCACAGTAATATATTCAATAAGAACGATGTGAATCCACAGTAAAGTCAATACTATTAATTAAACAACTCTTATACTTCTATTATATTTACCTGCATATGCATTTTCTTTGATGACAAAATGGAAGGACAGAACGAGGGTGTATTGTATTGAGATGATGATGATGAAGGGATTCTATTTGCTTCAGGAGGAGAATCACGTGTTGCTCATTGCATATTTTTCATGAGCTCTTGGATTTGTCTATTTTGTTCCAATACAACTTGCTTCAATTCATTAATATCTCTATTATATGTCATTTGCATTTGAGAAGATTTACCACCGTTATGTAGGTTACCATATATGTCAGAGGTAGTAACACCATAACCAAACATTCTTATTCTGCCACCTTTATCTTCTCCAGTAACTTGAGAAAAAATATCAATAGGGCCAACATCTTTTGAACTAGGAGAAAGTTCACTTGTTTTTTTTTTTTTTGCATCTTTTGCTATAAACAAACATACAGATAATTTCAAACAATGTCAAGAAAAAACGATATAAAATTTTATCCATACTGACAAGAAGTAGTTATGAAATTTTAAGTACCTGTACGAGCCTAGGAACAGATTTCGAGCTTGACTGTTGACAAAGAAAACTGCACCTGTACAAGAAGGAAATAAAGTACATGAATATAAATATTTATTAATTTGATATAAAAAACATTCAGTATTCTTATTATCAAGCCTACTGAAGCTACTAACTCAAATAAATG
>JBBMKE010000002.1:18987970-19010193 GCA_037834125.1 Lippia alba | reverse complement strand
TTGTATGGAATTGCACTTTTGGCTTTTTTTTTTTTTTTTTGGTGGTCAAATGAAACTTAAACCTCTCCAACTCCATAGATTCGATTACTTTTTTTTTTTTTTTTTAAGAACAGATCGATAAGACTGTGGAAAATTTACCGAGGACCCTTCATTTATAACCTTCAAGTTAACAAAATGCAACTTGTGAATCCAAGGATTCAATTTACCGAGGACCCTCCATTTATAACCTTCAAATTAACAAAATGCAACTTGTGAATCCAAGGATTCAGCAACGAGTTCAGACAAAAGTGTCCATGAGAGATAAGCGCATGAAGAACCCAGGCAATTAACATAATGTGAACTCCCATATGAAATAGTCCCATTCGAGGACTTACCGGAACCAATCAAAGTTACGACAATCATGCTAGTAGCAAAGTCTATAGTCACGACAATCAAATCAACCACCAGATACACGTCAAGATTCAGATTAATTGTGATCAGTGGTTTATTCCTAATTCACACTGACTTTGAATCCTGCTACTTAAAACAAGATTCGGCCCTTTATTTTAAAACCTCAAATTGTTTCACTAGTTCAGCCCAAAAATAATGAAGGCGTTTCGAGATTATGTAAAAAGTGTCTCTAATGGAAACATGGATAAAGAGTTTTGTCTTTAGAGCGTCAATATCATATGCCATCTTCATTGAAGAAGAAGTTCAAGTATATCCAAACGAAATAGTCAAATTCATAGTTCCAAATGATGAATACCCATGCATAGAGTCGGTAAAAATATTTGATGGAACAAATGAAATAGTTATAAGGCAACTAAATTAAATATTGCATTCACCACAGGAAATAAACAAAGATAACAACGTCAAAATCAATTATAAACCTAATTATTATTTGATATATGGATTGTCAAAATACAGAATTTCAGCACCACAGTTGAAGATATTGGAGATTTTCGAGAGAACATTTATCAAAATTGAGAAATACAGCTTGAACGCATATATCAAATGATCAAATCGTATTATGTTGTATATAAAATTAAGAAATCACGTACTTAAATCGTATTATGTTGTATATTTTTCGCAATATGTAGTGATGTACAAAATAGGGAGCAAACGAAAATTATGAGTATCAACTGGGGGTGAGCAAAAATAATTTAAAAATAGGGAGCAAACAAAAAATTGAATTGTCATTTGGAGATTTTTCTGGAATTCCCCCAAATAAAAACACTAATTTTGAAAAATCCCCTCAAGATCCTAATTAGGAGAACGGTTCTCCTCCAAAAAGAGTTGTCATCATCCCATCCATTTCAAAACCACAACATGAATGAACTATTTTTTTTAAGGTATTGAGCGGACATGTTTTCTTTGCACTAGATCCGGGCCCAGAACATGAATAACCAATTTTGCAAGGTATTCAGCACACATTTTCCTAATTGTTGCTTTCCAAGATCGAGTAATCAGTGATGTACCCTCCACAATGAAATTGTTCCCAGAGTCAAGAGTGTTTGATCCGAATAATTGTATATCATGAATAAGAGAAATAGTTAGTGACAATACGACGCGTATATTAGTTGAACGGTGCCGTATCATAGTCGATGCATGTATAAATATTTTATATAATTTTAGTTGAATGGCGTCATATCTTATGACCGTCGCGTACCAAAAACCAAATACTTGATGTTTATCGGGATACCATACTATTGGCGTGATTTAACAAGAAATTTGAATTACACATTAATGTTGTGATTTGTGAAGTTGAAGGTCTAGAAAAGCAAAACAAGGGATTTTTTTTTTCCCACACCCAACTTCCGCCCAAACTCTTGATAACTCGAGATGATTACGAGAAATCTCTTTGAAGAAAAGCTAATCCCAAAAGTGAGCACAGAAATCAATCCCGTCTCTGCAAAATGCCAGTAAGACTCCCTCTTCGAATCTGAAGGGAATGGAGAAGGTACCGAACAAAATTCACGCCGGAAACGAGGAAGCAACCTCCTGATCGGAAAACTAGAACCGGAAAAATACTTCAGCTCCGCCGTAGGCCCGCCGCGGATGGCCCAGTCCGTCGTGCTTTCCCCACCGGATTTTGAAACTTCTTCTGGCGCCACCACCGTCTTGAATGACGCCGTCGCCCGTTGTGATTACACTCTGAACCTGCCTGACGGGTGCCTGGTATGCATATTCCAGTCACTTTCCTCCGGCGACAGAAAGAGCGCCTCTGGTATGCCGCCGGTGGCTTGGAGTGGAGGGGCAGAGCCGCCACTGCCTCTCCCTGAACTCGACGGCAGAGCTAGCCGACGTCATTTACCGATTATTTCTCCGTTTTGATGCGATCACTAAGCTCGGACTAAACTGTGATCGCAGATTTGTTAGTATTGGCGATGATTCCTTGATTGTAGTCTCGCACAAGTGCAGGAACCTCACGAGATTGAAGCTCCGGTACTGCCGCGAGCTCACCGATGATGGAATGTCTGCTTTTGCCAAGAATTGCAATAATTTGCAGAAATTCTCATGTGGGTCATGCAGTTTTGGAGCTAAAGGAATGAATTCTTTGCTTCAAAGTTGTGGGGTTTTGGAGGAATTATCAGTGAAACGATTAGGTGGAATAACCGATGGTCCTGCGACAGAAACAATCGGGCCAGGCAAGGCAGCTGGCTCTTTGAGAGTAATTTGTTTGAAAGATCTTTACAACGGGCATTGTTTCGAGCCATTGATTTTTGGCTCCAGGAATTTGAAAATTTTGAAGCTTTTTAGATGTTCTGGTGATTGGGATGAATTGCTTCAAGTTATTGCTGATAGAATAAAAGGGCTTGTTGAAATTCATGTCGAGAGGATTCAGGTTAGTGATAGTGGGCTATCGGCCCTTTCGAACTGTGCAAATCTCGAAATACTGCATATAGGTAAACTCCCTAAGTGTACAGATAATGGCCTTATGACCATCGCTGAGAAATGTAGGCTACTCAGGAAGCTCCACATTGATGGATGGAAAACAAATAGACTAAGTGATGTTGGGTTAGCAGCAATTGCTACTTATTGTTCTAACCTGCAAGAATTGATTTTGATCAGTGTGAATCCGACCCGTTCGAGTTTAGAGAAGTTGGGAACAAATTGCCGGAATCTTGAAAGATTAGCCCTTTGTGGATGCGTAACCGTTGGGGATGCTGAAATGAAATGCATTGCTGAAAGATGTGTTGCTTTGAAGAAGCTGCGTGTGGAAATCTGTCCGGTTTCAGACCATGGGATTGAGGCATTGGTGGATGGTTGCCCTAATCTTGTGAAGTTTAAGGTTAAGAAATGTAGAGGGGTGACTCGTGAGGGAATTGACTGGTTGAGGGCGAATAGGGCTTCGCTTGTGGTGAATTTGGAAGTTGCTGAGGCTGCATTGCCCCATCACTAGCAGTGGCAGCAGGGGTTTTAGCGGTGGTGGTGGATTGTCGACAGGTGATGGAAGTAGGGCCATTGATATTGGATCAAACGATAATGGGAGATTTAATGCATTTAAAGTAAGGAGTCTGGCGGTGTGCCATTTCAGGAGGTGGTCGAGCTTTGAGGGGCAGGATGACGGGTAATTTGTGAAATTAAGGTATTCCGACTGAATTCATGACGGAGTTTTTCTGCAGCTGATATCTGAAAAGTGAACTGTAGGATTTATGAGATGCATGTCTTTTGATGTTGCGATAATACTGAAGCGTAAGGGTTGGTATTTGGTTATTGATCATATATAGCAAGAATTAGTGTTGAATCTTGTAAATATTTTGTAATAATTTTAACACTTGGCTTGATTACACTTAATTTTACTGATTCAAGATAAATATAAGTGCAAATCACACTTCACCCTCCTCTTCTCCTTTTTTTTTTTTTTTTAACCTCCTCAAAATAGGAAAAAGGAAAGAAAGAAAATTCAGAACAATAACTTTCCCACTTTATCCAAAATTTGGTGCCGAAGGTTAACATTTAATAATTTTAGGTAGGCTCCCCCCCCCCCCTCCCCCCACCATTTTGAGGTGATTAAGTGCAAAAGTTTAGAATATTTAGGAGCTAGAGAGAAATTTGCCCCGGAACATAAAATCTTGTACTAAAATTTCCACATTATCAGGACAATCACAATGTAAGATATTGCAATAAATAACTCGTACTGATTTGACTTCTATGCAATGTGAATTTGTGATTATCCAAATCAAAAATACAATTCTGAAGCTCGGACCCTACGAACATTAAGGTCTAATTCGAATCCTACAATGAAGTATGAGTTGACGCTTTTTAACTTAACTGCCATGGGAGAGGTAGTCCAGAATCTGCAATAGTGACCCCCACACGCTTCTCTAATCAGTTTTCTTTTCTTTCTTTGCAGCTGGTTTTTGGTATATAATTATTTGACTTAAGATTGTACCGTTTGTGACAATCCCGATCACCGAGCCCAAAACCACTGAAACCAAAAAAAAAAAAATTTAATCAAAATGCAAATAACAAAGATAGGTGTAAATTACACCGACATATCTTCAGGTTTGTCATAATTACACAAACTTTTCATGAGGTTTGAAGAATTACACACTTCCCCTATCAAAGAATTTCAATCGCATTTGGATTGATGGATTTAATTTCAATCTCTAATGTTTCATGAATACACTAATTTGCGCATAACAACGGTCAATATTTGACTATATATCATGACTAATATTCATACCCATTCGTTTCAGGTTATGCAGGGGAAGTTATGTAATTGCTCAAACATTAAGGGAAGTTTGTGTAATGTGATCATACCCCATTGTATGTTATTGTGATTATCACTAAGAAATGAATAATAATCAAGCACTGGAAAATCTTTTATGGCAAAATATCTAATCAAGAATTGCTAAAATACCACTCATTGGTGCCTTTTCTTGGATGCTGGTGAAGACTCTCACTGCCAAACAGAGGATAGTTATATATAAGAGAATCTACAAAATTACTTCGAATCTGCTTATGCACAAGACGATAACAAATAAATTCCTTACCCATGGAACCTCCGAAATTCATGAACGAGGTCAAAAAGCTAAGCTCCCCAGTGCTTTTATTCTGTTCAAACAACCAGCATTGTTAACAGATGAGCAATCTAAAGCACAAGATTTACTTCAGCAGCTTAGAAAATCAATTAATGCCGCTAATCCCTTTTCTTTTCTTCTTCTTTTTTTTTTATTTTTTTATTTTTTTTTATGGGGTTGGGGTAAACTGGTCACTCAACTTTTCTTGATCCATTTTCGGTATTATTGTTTTAAAACCAGTATGATTTCATCGAAAAGTTTGAAACCTCAGGGGGGTGATGGTAATTTCTAAACCAACAGGGTTCTTTCTGTAATTACATGAAACTTCATCAGCCCTAAAAGTAAATAACCCTTACCTTGAAGTTTGCTAAAATCTGTGGAATCCTGGCAAAGAAAAATATTGCATGCTGGGAAGCCTGTTGAATTAAGTTCAATTTAAACCTCACATATTTCAGAAAAAAAATGTAACTACTAAAATAGGTAAAATGCAGACCAATGCATACAGAAATGCTTGTGCGTACAGAAAAGAGAGAAGTGATTAGAGACTCACATAGAGAGCTTCAAACAGAAGGGGATCGATTTGACCAGCCAATATCGTCGGTGCTAGCGCACAGTATCTATGTTACATTATTAAGGGCTAAGGAGATGAATACCCATTTTCATGCCAACTAAAGTTTTGATATATACATAATAGACATAAGAGATGCTATATATCCATGGAGACACAGTGCAGACAAAGCTTAGCAATCAAAGGATACAATAACGCTCTTATCCACGTCATGGTACCGAGTGGTTGAGAAAAATAGTAGATGATTGCTACAAGAATTATCGCTGCAAAAATCAGAGAGAAATATATTAGAAAGTGTAACCAATCCAACAAAATTACTAAAATAAGATTGTAGTTGAAGTTGTTCATTCAGAAATTAAAATTAAGCTGAAAGAAAAATGCCGAGATTGGGAAGTTCTTGCCTTGAATCAAAAGGAATGCCAACTCTCCATATGCTGAAAAAGGAAGCCCTTGATGAAGACAATAGGCCAAAGCAATGGTATATCCAACAACCTCAAGTTCGAACGATACAAGACTAAGCCCTCTCACACTACTATTTTTCAATATTTTTAGTATCTGAAGAATAAAGACAAACGAATTCTTTTAGCATCCATTCAATACAAATATTAAAAATTTTAATGAGCTAATTCTAATATGGCTCTCTTTTATGCGTTCTTGCCTACTTTCTTTTCTTATCCAAATAGAAATATAACTTAATCAATACTTGCTAAACACTAATAGAAGCTAAAGAATCACAAAAAACTCAATCTTGAGAAAGATAAACAGTTCTGTTAGTAAAAAAGATATCAAAGTAAGATGCTAAGTAGAAATCTAACAAATTCTCAATCTTAGAGTAACACAACAAATTAATTTCTCGTTCTTTAGCAGCCAACGGGTATTTCAAGTTGTCCTGAAACATTTGAAATACAGAACTGTGGTAAATATTTAACACCCCTCTGCAGTAAGCATATTCAATTGTATTACATAATGATTTCATGAAAGAACCGTCAGATTTAAAGCATCTCTTTCCGGTGTCCATGTCGAATAATGAAAGAAAATGGCTGTAGGAATATGATAATGGGAGACATTGGCAAACTTAAACAATGTCACTTTTATTTAATTTTTTCAATGATAGTCAACAAATCATAAAATTTACTGATATTCCGAATATCCCAAAGACTCTGATACAAGCATGCTTCAATTACAGAATACAGGTTAAGCTAGCAACTAGAGTAAAACATAATGAAGATATTGCAGGGAGATTCAGAACATTAATGCAACAAATTCATAATATCTGTACTTCACACAAACATGTGTGTGTGAGTGAGTAAACATCTCAGTACAATAAATTCATTCCCTCAATTATACCCAAAAAATCATTAAACCCCACGACAAAGATCAAATCTTTCTCCAACAATTCACCCAAAAAACCTCAAGAACAGACATGGATCAACAACCCATAATCATCAAACCATTACAAATTAACCAAAAATTCAAGAACACACAAATTTCATAATCCCACCACAAGGAAAGATGATTGCAAATTGTTTCGAAACTCATATTTACCTGAGGGAGTTTGACGGTGGTGGAGGCGGCCACGATGCAGTACCCCAACAGCTTTGAAATTAAGGGAAGCAAACAATCCTTTTCTGGGAATTCGCCATTACTCAGCGAACCCAGAGCACAGCTGAAATCCATGCCGAGAAACTTCAGCTCCACCATCTTCGATTTTTTGTGCGTGTTCAAGCACGTTTATTTGTTATTTGTGTGTGGATTTATGATAAAAATCGAAGGTGTTCGACTTGTAGAGGGGCTTTCATATATGTTGCTTCGAAGTGCGGGATCTATATTCTATCGACGACCTTTCTTGTATGATGTGTAAAATAAAATAAAGAAAGAAAAATATCACTTTTGGGGCTATAATTGAGAGGTTGTTCCATTTTGATCCCAAAATTTACAAATTAATCAAATTCTGTCCAAAATATTACCGACTTTTGTCGGATTTTAATCATTTCGGTTAATGAATAGAGGAGCTTAATAGCTTTGGAAGATGAAAATGGTTAGTTGTTGCATCTCTAGGACCTACTATGTACAATGCGATAATATATATTTTTTTGACTTTTTATCTGAAAAATATCAGATACCATGCATACCATAAAGTAAATTGATCTTTTTAAAATAGTAGGGACATTGGACTCTTGACATTCGTTTTGGTTGTTTGATTCAATTTTCCAACATTTGACCTACTATTCCTGTATATCTAAGAATTCTCAAATTTTTAGGTATTTTTTGAGTATTTGATTTTCTATTATTTAAGCTAATCTTAACTAGTATTAATTACTCAGAGTGAAATTACATTAAATAATAGTTACTGACTTTTTTTTCTCTGTGTGTAAGAGTGAACAGGATGCAAATGATCGCATCAAGCATGCTACCTCTGTAATTTCTTTAGTTCGATTGTTTAGATAATATTTTTTTGTGTCATCGTAAATATTCCTTTTTTTTCCCCTTCATAAGCACAATACTCATGCATTATTAATTATCTGAAGTCGGCTTAATACTAGCTTCATTGATTGTAGAAAAACCACAGGGAGAATTAGGCAAGCTACGGGTACTTGTTATGAAGACTACCCTAATTATTCAGGCTTTGTTTGAAAATCTGGATCCTAAATGTGGAATTGGAATATTGGATTGCACCCGCCCAGGGGTACATCCATTTCTTAGCAGCAGGGGCTAAAAATATTATATTATTATATATATTAATTATATATTATAACTCTCTGCAGCACCCCGCACGTGAGGCACTACATCCCTCGCACTAGGGTCAGACCCGAGTAACGAAATAGAAAATCCGCACCCGGATCAAACGATAACGAACGGAAAACAAATCAAAAACCTCCTAAGTTAGGCGGAACGTAGACCCTGCAGATTAAAACCAACACAGCGGAAGACTAAAACTCATACACATGCATTGACCACGGGCCTGCAGAAATTAAATACACAAACCACAAACAAACTTGGGCTCCTCAGGCCTCTTTTGAACGCATAAACAAGCCCGGCAAGGACAAATTAAATAATAAATGCAAAGGTATTCAAATACATAAGAATCGAAATACATAACTTACAAATCAAATTCAAAGTAATACAAATGTTAATGCAAAGACTCTCTAACTCAAACCGACCGACTCAAAGACTCGACTCGACTCTGCCTAGCTCCAAACTCCACGCGAAACCTGCACACTAAAAAGTTGGGGAGGGGTCAGTCTTACAACTCGACTGAGTGAGGGGCTATCCACACACGCTATATATATAGGAGCAAAGCATATTCAAGCACATGCATGGTTCATGAACTCGAGGATAGTTTTTGCATACCAAAGATTTGCCCGTGATACATATATATAGGGAGATTCAAATCAAAACAAAATAAATTAAAGCTTAACGGATTCAAATTCTCAAATCAAACAGATTCAAATCAAATCATACCAAATCGTATTAATTCAAATCATAGTCAAACATACGTATTCGAAAGATTCATATTTTATCTTACTTAAGAAATTTATCCCCATTTCACAACCCTTAACGAATCAAACATACAGAATTCGGCGGGTACGAGTAAACAAATCCCATCGTGGGCTCCTCAGAAACAAACATACAAATCATACGAATCAAATAGAGCAAATACTCCTTCTCCGGTGATGGAAGGGTTGCGTGACCCAAACCATCCAGACAGACGAGGGGAGCGTGCACACTCAAACCCTCAGGTTCCCATTACCCAACCAGACCTCCTAGTGGGCTCCGGGTTAGTCCTTTACAAAAACAGATAGAAGTGTGCATTGGGGTCATAACCGGTGACCCCGATGATCGTCCCGGATCCGCACACCTCCTGGGCCCCAAATCAGAACAGAACACAGGAATCAGACAAGGCGCATTCAATACGTAGCACTTCGCACCCGAAGGTATCAAGAGGTGGCTCTAGTACCAAACCGCATCAAATACTTAACCCGCTACAAAACAAAAACGGAAACAAACCCAAATCATACAAAGATACGTACCTTCACCTTTCTACAACTACGCTTTACATACCTCTCCGTGTCAAATTCATAACAAATTCCAAAGCTTGTATCTCTTGGCTCATAAGAGGCACACGGTTTGAACCGTAGTTGAGCGATACCAAACATAACCAAATTAAACCAAATCAAAGCATACACTGTGACATCCTGGTTTTTCCGATCGACTGATCTGGCGCCACATGTTAACTGCTTTATGTGTTTTAATTATTTGATTTACTTTTATTTGTTGTTTAACGTGTTGTAATTACTTTAATTTTGTGACTCCGTGCGTTGTTGGGCCCTATTTCCACTCTTTAAGAGTTTAGGGGCCTATTTGTAATTTTTTCTTTTAGGGGTCTTTCGATTATTTTTTGTTCAGATAGGAGTTTGACCCATTTGACCCCTCCAATGCATCCGGGGCTTCGAAAACGAGTCCGTAGACTCTAAGTTTGCCCTATTCTGACTTCATTTGTTCGTTCTACGACCGTTTTACTCGTTCGAATTCGGATTAAATATCCAGAATCCTCATTGGACCAATCAGAACACGCATCAGCTCTCTCTCTCCTCTCACGCACTCTCTCTTTTCGCGAAACACACATTAAAGTGTGTATTTTCATGCACAAGTTCGTTTTCCCTCGTTTCTCAACGGAATTCGACGTATGAGTAGTGCTTTTCAACTTTCTCGATGAGCCGACACAATACCACCAAAATCAAGGCCTGAAACGCACCAGTGATGGAGATATTTGCTAAAATTAGTAGCAGCCATGGGTGAACAGTGACTACACTCTTTCCAGCCATTTTCCGGCGTGTTCCAAAGACATTTTTCGACTGACCTTAGTGGTTTCCAATTGTTTTCGACGTTCTAAATCCATTTCTGACCTCGATTTGGCCTGATTCGGAGTGGAAATGGTTGTTTTCAGCGTGGCAGCGGTGGCAGGATTTCGGCAATGAATTTGAGGCTTTTCCGGCGACCTTTTGGCGATGGTGTCTTCAGAGAAGTTGCTCGAGATGAGGATGGCGAACTTTTCGTGGTGGTGCCGATCAAGAGGTGACCGTTTTTTGGCGGGTCAGCGACGGGGTTGGCGGTCAACCACCGCCGTATCCGGCCACTTTTTCCGGCAATCGCCTTAGGGATTTCGAAGTATTCCATGTGGGCTTTGCAATGGTACGTTCGAGTTTTATTTTCATCAAGCGGTTTGGATTTAATTTCGATTCTTGGCTCTAGGGTTTCATTTTCATTTTTCTTCAATTAAATCCAGTGGTTCGATTATTTTCAGATTTGGATTGAGGGGTTTTGTTGGATTTGTTGAGACGTAAGTGTGGTTAATTTTGGGGAATTTTTCGGCCACCGGAGGTGGGATTCCGGCCACTATTAGCCGTGTTCCGGCGACTTCCGGCATCGGCATTTCGATGTCATTTGTTCAGTGGGTTTCTTTCGTTGTGATGATTCCAACGCCACTTTCCGTTCGTCGTTTGAACATTTAGTTTATTTTCTAGGAATTTATTTGTGCATTTGGGGTTTGTTTGATTTATTTATTTTAGTTGTAAATAATTAGATTATTGATGGTATTGTTGATTGGAATGTAACCCGATGTATATGAAATTACGTATTTAATGAAATGTGAATTGTATTGATGAATTGAATTGTAATTTGAAGCCCGATATTTCAAAATTGTATTAATTGTTCATTTTTTTAATTGTAAATCCATTCATTTATACTTGATAAGTTAATGAATATGCGTGATATAATTTCTGAAAATATGTAACGAATTATGGAATGAGTGAGTTTGTGATTTGTTATTGATATTAGTCTCGTTTCTTGCCACTAGATTGAATGTAGTGCTTGTAGAAGGGGGTGTTTTGTAATTTTAGAAAATGTAAATTGGTATGACTTGAATTAGTTGAATTATATTATTTGAGAAATGAATATCTAACTTTGTTTAAGTAAAAGATGGATTATTATGCCATGAATGATTAATTTTGAAATTCTTGTAACTAAAGTTTAATTACTTTAAGTTGAATATAAATCCATTGGGCGATAATTTGGATTGAAATTAATCTTATATGATTTTATTAGAGTTTTTCAGACTTAAGAAATGATTTAATTGTACATTTATGAATTGAGTTGAAGATGAATGGATTAATATGAAACAATGTAATTGTATTTTATTTCTATCTCCCCTATTTGCATTAATTGTGTATAAAACATGTCCTAATGTGCAATGTGATTTTATTTAAACTATATGATGACTTGTTTTATACGAAACGAATATGAATTTGAACTTTGCTTACGTGATTGCATCTTTTAAGTGTTTGAGCTTTGTCGTGCGTTTTTTTGGTTGTGGTTTGAGTCCGAGTCTTGTTTTTGGTTTACTTAGTCATTCAGGGGTTCTTCTGGGCGTGTCTTCAGCTGTTTGGGTTTCTGTGGGATTTCTTTGCTCTCATTTTCGTTCTCGTCGGTGAAAGGTGAGGTTTTAGAATTTTTGTATTAGTTAAAATGACCTATAACCCTATGTGCTCGCTTTCAAGCCTGCATGCGATTATTCTATTATATTTATATAATAGATATGTGTTTGTATAAGATATGTGTATGACTTTGTTATATGAGGAAAGTTTTGAATTATATGTACGAGCGTATGTAAGCTTGAAATGTTTTGCAACAAGGCTACGCTCCAAACCGTGTGTCTTCGCGTCAGCTTTGGGTTTGGATGACACGGAGAGGTACGTTATAGCATAAAGTTGCAAGGTAAGGTATGCTCAATAAGGTACGTAAGTTATGTTTTGTTAACTCTGTTTTATGCGAGGTTTGCCCCGAAATATGGGAATTTGATATGATCTGGATTTGTTTAGGCCCTGGGAGTTGTGGGTAAGGAGCCTCGGGACGGCAAAGGCCGTCGGGATATACCTGTGCATGATTCTCATTCGTAGTACCACGCGCGATTCTAGGAGGTTGATGAGGCGTGATGCTCCGTGTACGTTGTAGGTTAGCTACCCCTCGTACACATGTATGTAGGCGGTGAAGGTTTGATTCCCGAACGCTGTGGTGTGGAGGATGGATTGAATTGTGAGTATTTTGGTTTTGCTTATGTCTGTTATGGAAGTAGGTTGGAAACCTATACTCGTCGGGTATTTGTTACGTTTTGTTATGTTGATTATGAAACGGAATAGGCGCTTTCTTTTCTGTTAATATTCGAGTCTGTTCTGTCTGTTATGATTTGAATAAGTATGAAAATGAGTTTGGTTTGAAACGATTTTGGTTTGCAAAACCCTAGTCCCGTTCATAATATTTCTTTTGATACGTGCTTTGTTCCTTATTATGTATAGTGTGAGTGTGTTTAGCCCCCTCACTCAATCGAGTTGTAGACTGACCCCTCTCCTTTTCCCCCCTTCAGTTGCAGGTGCTATTTTTTATTCGAGCTAGGCGGTTTCGAGTTGCGTCTTAAGTTCTGTCTGAGTTAGTTTATGTTTTTTTAGTTCTGTTTATGTATTTTATTCATTTGAATTCGTTTATATTGTAAATTGTATAATCTATGTTCAGCTAGTGGCGGTGTCGACTTTCTTATATGTTTAAATTGCCCTTCCCGGGTTTGTTATTATTTTGCCCTTGTCGGGGCTTTGTCTTTATGCTTTAAAAGAGGCCTGTGAGCCCAAGTTTGCATGTGAACCGAATTTTTTAATTCTTGCCGGTAAGCGGCCATTGTATGTGGATGTGTGATTGTATGATTTGCTAGGTTGCTAAATCGGGATAGGTTAGGATAGGTTGCTGGATTAGATGAACCCGTACAGTTGATTGATATGGACCGTTTCGTTATGCTTGGTGTATGAAGGTTTTTGAAAGTTCGTATTTTGCATCGCTTCTATATATTGGTTTTTGCATATTATTTTATACAGGGTTTAGGTACCGCCTAGCCTAGGTTGGATTTTTATTTGTCACCCTTTCGCTTTGACTTGGTGCTTGTGCGGACTTTCCATTTCGTAAATGTGTCGGGTCCTAGTGCAGGGGATGTGGTGGCTTTCGTTTGGGGTGCTACATTGTGGATCACTCGTGGTCACTAATTTTCAACATTTAATTTGTTTTCAACTTTATAGATTGAGTTTATCAATTCTACAGTGACCAGCGGAGTAAAACGAGCTTTGTTAAACTGTCTAAGGTGTTGGGATAAAAAATTCGAGCAATTTAAATTTTCTGTGACCGTGATCATTTTTTATCTTTTTTAGTCCCCAACAGCTACTTAGGTGGTTAAATCCTCACTCATAATCACTTGTTTTGAGTGAACAGTGGAGTGCATCAAATCTTTCACCACTTGACTTCAATTGAAATCTTTCACATCTTTCATTGGAAAATCTGCATAAAATCCCTTTAAATAGTATATGTTCAAAATTAATAGGTTTTCATCCTTAGAATATTTGGAATCCCTTACATGATAAAGTAAAATGTGATTATATAGAAAAGCTCTCTTCTATTTAGAACTCACTTTGTAAGAAAATAGACACAATAGGGATTGATAAAACAACCATTTAGCTCTATCAAAGCAAGATTTCCTATAAAACAAATGAGAGTGAGAGCTAAAAACATCTTTATCATTATACTCCAGCTCAAAAGATGCACCTCATGGAAGGGGACTAACAAAATCTATGGCATTTAAACAAGACAGCTCACTAGGAGGCTTTATGGAATCAAACATAGTGAATTTAACAACATTTCCATTAAATTCCATTGTGAGTGTGTGATCAAACTCATTGATATTTGTTTTAGATATTTCAAGAAAT
Source organism: Lippia alba (assembly GCA_037834125.1). Taxonomy (NCBI): domain Eukaryota; kingdom Viridiplantae; phylum Streptophyta; class Magnoliopsida; order Lamiales; family Verbenaceae; genus Lippia; species Lippia alba. The sequence goes on along the minus strand of JBBMKE010000002.1, from coordinate 18,995,821 downwards.
GGTTTTCCTAAAAAAACATCATATGAGTTATCAACAACAAAGCAGTTTACGGGAAAGATCATGTTATAGACTTGAATTAAAATATTTTCTACTATGCCCTTAGGATAAACATTTGTTCCATCAAAGAGTTGAATGATCATTCCTGTTTTTCTCATGGAACCAATATGCAATTCTGAGCAAATAGACAAAGACAGTAAATTAATGGAGGAACTATAATCACATAAAGCTCTATCAATTTCAATAGTTCCTATTTTACATGAAAGTGCAATAAACCTTTGACATTACTCATTTGAGGCATCTTTTCTTGAAGGATATAAGAGGAATGCTTCCCAATACTTACCTTTCCATAACAAGGCATGTTTTTCTTAGGTGCACACAATTCTCCAAGAGAATTCACATATTGAGGCATATATTTAAATTACATCAAGTAATGGAATGTTTACCTCAACATTGTAAAATGCATTTAGGAACTATGATTCATCACTTAAGAACTCTGATTCATCCTTTTGAAACTCAACATACTCTGTGCAGCTAGGGGTGGGGTAATCAAAGGTTGAGATTGTACAGTAGGTCTGGATTCCTCATCTGACCTTAAGTTATGGTCATGTCTTACGATCATGTTTGTTGTACAGCTCTGCTCTATTCCAGTACAAGAAATTTATATTGTTGTATTATGCTTTTTCAGCCCCTATTTTCTATTCTACCATTTCATTCCTTGATTGATGATCGTAGTTTGTCCATTTTTCCGCAAGGAGCTCAAGTTTTGCTTCCTTATCTTCCAATCTTCTCACCGGGGAAGCTAGTTCTCCAATTTGATTTTTCAACTTCTCTTGAAATTATTGCATGTTATTACGAGTCTCTTGTTGTAATTGCCACATTTGTTCCAGGTTTTTCCGAGTTTCCTATTGAAATTGTTGTGCATTAATCATAAAAGCTTTAAACATATCCTCAAGAGACATATCTAAATTGGAGAAATGGTTTGTTGGTTTTGGAAGAAGTCTTTATCAAGCAAAGGACACCTATCAGTGTGGTGAGGGCCTGTGCACACTGCACATATATCATTTATGGGTCAGAAATGAGAAAAACGATCATCAAGAAGAAAATGGCTTTCATTAGTTGGATGATCTCCCATGTAAATTTCACAAACATCTTTTTGAGTGTATGCAACCATCAATGACAACAACATAATTTTCTCAATTGCCTTCTCTGCATAAACAACACCAAGCTATCAAAAGAAAAACAAAACTAATTAGAACCAATCCCCGACAACGGCACCAGAAATTTGATGGGTGTCTAATCCACCAAATAATATTCCTAAACTACCAAACACAATAAATTGTGTATAGTGGTAAAGGATCGATCCCACAGAGATAGGTTGGTCTTGTAAATCTCCGATAGCCAAGCAACAAAGCAACAAAATGTAAGGCCGGGAGGGGGGGTAATTAACTAAGTTCTGAAAATAAATAACAAGCTGAAAGTAAATAAACTAACAACAACGCATAAACTTAAAGTAGCTAGGAAATAAGACTTTAGTCAAGTTACTTGTACGATTCAAACAAGTGATTCGATCATAGGTGCAATAATAAACTTCAATTCCATTTGATAGATTGGCTACGGTGACAACAAGCTCTGCACACCCTAGTCCTTTCTTATTTTTACAATTATTGTGAGAAGCTCAATAAGCATCTTCTTATCACAAAAGCATTCTTAAAGATATAATCCTAAGATTTAAATCATGACAACATTAATCATGAAAAAGACACCAATTCTAACCAACAAACTCAAGAAGCTTGGAATGTTTAAGTCATTATACATGCATCTCATCACTATCAAGTAAACATGGTGGTAAACCTTCAATGATGTGTAACTCTTAGGCACATCTAACATGACAATTACGGATCAAGTTATTTGTGCAGTCAAATAGAACAAGCATAAAGACAATAGTTGATCAGAAAATCATCTCAAAAACATGTTTAAACCATACGTTCAAGATACATGTATATACCAAGGAATGCGAAGCTTTAACTGATCAATTAGACCTCACAAACCAAAGCATGAATTAAATAAACAACTTAACTAGAATTAAAAGTATTTAGCTACTGCTCATATTACAAAATACTCAGCTAATAATCAGTCCAAGAATTGATATAAAACTAACAAGTATTGTCTACAAAAGATGGATCAAGAACTGCACAAATCTAAGCATAAATATTAGCTAAAAGAGAAAGAAAGGAAATAGGAATACTTACTGATCATAATAGGGGAGAAATCCCCTGTTCTTGCTGTGTTCCAACAGCTCTAGCTGTTGCGTTCCTTCCTCTCCTGCTCTCTCAAATCTGAATTATGAACCCTTTCTTTGTAATGAATCTTATAAAACACAAGTTTGCAAGTTGGGCACATAATTTAAGGAAAAGGAGCTTTTGCAAGTCCCCAAATCACCAGCTTTAGTATTGAGACGCACAAGTCTGAATTAAAACAACTGAAAGTGGGTTTAATTGGCAAAAAGTAAAGTCAGCCGCAATTTTTGACTTTGGCAAGTTGTCTGCTATGTCACCCTATAGCTTAAGGGATGATCATAGCTTGAGGGTCATAACTCAGGTTTTTTTTCTGTACTTTATCACTTCTTTTTCTCCAATTTGTATTAAACCTTCATTTAGCTCTAATAGACTTGCAAAGCCATGTTTAAGTATAATTAAGCATAATTTTAGTTAAATATAAGGGGAAAATTAAAGAAATTAAAGCACTAATTACACACTAACAAGCGCCCTCACTCAGTCGAGTTTAGACTGACCTTTTTTCTTCACTCTTTTAGTTGCAGGTGCTCGAGCTAGGCGGGAAAGGTCATCGTGTCATGTTGTACTTCTAGTTTAGGTCGAGTTGCATTACATATGTTTCTTTTAGATACTTTTGATACTTATGGTTATGTATGATGTTAAGTTTGTATATTTTGGAGATTCTTGAATACTTGATATAAATTTGGGCTTGTAGCCACCTTATTTGAACTGTGCTAGTATGACTCTTTGCATTTCTTATTGTTGCTCGCTCTGTATAGGTCTTAGCCCTTCTTAGCCTAGTGTGTACGTGTAGGTCCCCGTTCGCTTGGACTAGGGCTCATGTATGGGCTTCAATTTCATATGTGAGTTTGGGTCTAGGTGCGAGGGATATGGATGGCCCACGCTTGGGCGTCACACGTACTCCACCCTTGAAAGAGCATCACCCACCTTATTCTCAACTCCCTTCTTGTATTGGATTTCATAATCAAACCCAAGCAGCTTAGAAATCCATTTCTGTTGTAAAATAGTGCCCATTCTCTGCTCCAAAAATGTGTTTTAAGCTCTGCTGATCAGATTTAATCACAAAGTGATTTCCCTGAAGATAGTGCTTCCATTTGTTGATTGCCAATAACACTGCCAAGAACTTTTTTTTATAAATAGATAGTCCCAAATTCTTTTCTCTCAGTGCTTTGCTTAAGAACGCAATAGGCCTTCTATGTTGCATTAAAACTGCCCCAATTCCCTTGTTGCATGCATCAGTTTCAAGTACAAATGGTTCCTTGAAATCTGGTAGTTTTAACACTAGTACAGTGGAAACAGCTAGCTTCAATCTCTCAAATGCTTCATAAGCTTTATTTCACATGAAGTTATCCTTTTTGAGCAAATCTGTTAAAAATTTGCTGATTATCCCATAATTTTGAATAAACTTTCTATAATACCCAATGAGTCCCAAAAAACCTCTCAACTCTTTAATATTCCTTGGAACATGACATTTCATCATTGCTTCAACCTTCTCAGGATCTGTAGCTACTCCATTCTCTGATATAATTGGGTTAAATAATCTATATTGTTCCTTCCAAAACTGCATTTGCTATTTTTTGCATATAATTGGTGCTTCCTCAAAATCCCAAGGACTGTCTGTAAATGCAACATATACTCATCCCAACTCTTTTTATAGATTAAAATATCATAAAAAAACACCAATATGAACTTTCTAAGATGTTGGAAAAAGAACTGATTCATAAGTGGAATATTGATGGTGCATTACACAACCCAAATAGCATCAACAAAAATTCATAGTGTCCACTGTGTGTCACAAAACTAATTTTGGGGATATCTTTTTCCTTCATTCTGATTTGAAGGTAACCTGACCAGAGTTCAATTTTGGAAAAAAAAAGTTAGCTCCATGTAACTCATCCAGCAATTCATCAATCACAGGAATAGGGAAACTATGCTTGACTGTCAAAGTGTTGAGATATCTATAATCAACACACATTCTCCATGATTCATCTTTCTTCTTTACTAGTAGTACAAGAGAAGCAAAGAAGCTTTGACTACTTCTGATGATTCCCTCGTTAAGCATCCCTTTGATTTGATTCTCAATTTTATCCTTTTGTATATGTGAATATATGTATGCTAACTGCTTCTTAGGTACAACATCCTACTTAAGCTCAATCTGATGCTCAATCTCCCTACTAGGTGGTAGGGTCTTGAGTTGAACAAAAACATCATATTGGCTCAATAACTCCTGTAAATCCTGATGACTGATTTCTTGAGGTGTTTGTTCATCAGATGATATAGATGTACAGAAAATATCTGTGCTATAGTCCCTTGATGATCATTCATAAACAACCTCTCAATACTATTTGTAGACATTTACTTCACCTTACCATGTTCTTGAGCAGCTTTAATGTTAACTCTTTGTTGATCTTTTGTCACAGTAATGCTCTTGTCCTTGTACTTCAACTTAGCTCCCATGTTGTCTAATCAATCACCACCCAATAATAAAGCAGTACATCCCAAATTCAACACTCTAACAGAAAAAGTGAAACTGTGACCTTGCATTTCCCATGTAAAGTCAGGACAAATGACCCTACTCACCAATTTACCTCCACCAGGAATTGTTACCCATAATGGTGTAGTAAGTTCCTCCTTGCAGTTTAATTGCTTTGCCAAACTTTCATCCACAAAACAGTCAGTGGCCCCACAATCAATGATCATTTTCACTTCCTTGTCTTCCACAGTGCCATGAATTCTGAAGAGTCTTGGATTGTTTCCACCTTCTATGGAGTTGATGTAAGTTGTAGCATTCTTATTATCTCCCAACAATTCTTCCAAACTCTCAGTTTCTTCATTATCCCAATCCATATCTTCAAGAATAATTACAAAGATTTGTTTCTGAGTGCATTTGTGGCCTGGAGAGTCTACTTCATCACAATTATAGCATAAGTTCTTTTCCCTCCTAGCCCTCATCTCAGCAGCAGTCAACAAACTTCTCATTGGTTACTGACTTTTATCCATTTGCTTTCCTTTATTCCATTGATTTTCATACTTAGCGGTTGAATTTGACCCCAACTGTTTGCTGTATGTCTTAGGAATGTGATACTCTTTCCTAAAAAATATGCCTTTAGAGCATCTATAGTCATCTCTTGATTCTTAGCATGACAAATGGCTTCCCCTACATCTTGAGGCTTAGATGTAAACACAGATCCCCTTATTACAGGTTTTAAACCACAAACAAAAGCTGCTGTAAAGAACCTTCAGTTAAATTGCTTTGAAACAACAACATCTGAGATCTAAGCTCTTCAAATTGAGTTGCATATTCCTCCACTGTTCCTATTTGCATCAATTTGTTAAACACTCCAACAACTACTTTCATATCTCCCACTTCAAAACTCTCTAATACTTCATTAACAAACTGTTCCCAACTCATATACCCGTTAGACTCTACTATCCCTTGCAACCAAGTTTCAGATGTACCCATTAAATGCATGGAAGCAATGTTTACCTTTTCATGATCTGGAGTAACAGCTAACCGAAAATATCGTTGTGCATTCCTAATCCAAGCTCTTGGATTAGATCCTTCAAAAATTGAAAAATCAATCTGTCTATGAGATGTGAGTGTTCCTTGTGACTCCATAGATTGTTTGTCCACTTGAGCTTCCTTGTTTGTTGCTGCACCAGGCTCCACTCCATTTGATGCAGAGAGACCATCTCCTAACACAAATTTACTCTTGTTGTAAATAGCTTATCCATGTTCCCAGACAAATCCTTGTATCTTTCCTCATTCTTCCTATCTGAAGCCACCCTCAAGGCCCTTTCCTCATTCAAATACTGCTTTTGCTTCTTCAATAGCTCCTATATTTCCTTTGATCGCAAACCATCTGCCATAACTCAGGCCGTACGGATAGCCTGGCTGTGGATACCAAATGTAAAGAAATGAATCAATATAACAGTAATATCACCACAAGTATCAATAACGAGTATGCTGGGATAAAATGGAAAGCTTGATTGTATTGAAATACCGAACTGAGAAAAAAGATGGAAAATAGAGAAAGGGGGTTGGGAAATTACAAATTATCCAAAACTTGCTTAACTCCTTAAAAATAACAAAGATGCAATATATAGCTAAACCCTAATCCAGCTCAGAGCTCCACCATAGCCACTGCGTAGCTTAACTCCATGTGATCTCCTTGCTCGTTTTCTCCTTTTGTCATCAGCTCCCTCACGCTGGTCCCCTCCACCAATTCCCCAACCAACTTCTCAATCCCAGCCATTAGATTAGATGCGGATTGGAGGGACAGATCTGCAACAACTCTTCCCTGTATCTTAGCCATTGGATTTCCCTCAATGTTTTCAACCGGTCTTGATCTCTTATTCATTAATTCCTGCGACGTCATTTTGTCTCTTGAATTTATACCCCATCTGACAGTCTAGATATAAACAGATCCAACAGTCCATATTTAAATCACAAATGGAGTTCTTATTAAGCCAATCCATGACATCACATTCGATAATAAGGTAACATGGAGTAACATTCTAAATTTGTTACTCTTTAATCATGTTGAATTTTAATTTTAAAAATTTACTAATCATTATGGAATCCAAATTTTAATTGGTTTATGATAAAAAAAGATTATTACGAGGTATTCGAGCTAAGGATTATACACAAGAAAAATAGGTTTTCAAGAAAATTTGATTGATTTTGATTAATATATGTATGTATGTATGTATTTAAGTATTCATGATTTAAGTTACAGGATAGGATTTGAATACAGCAAAGAGTTTCCCATTGTTATTAATAGTTTTGTAGCAACTCAATATTATGTTACAGAGTATCTGGGATCTGCCACGTTCAGCAAAGTTGCCAGGCACATGATATCTTCACAGGAATTGATGTTAGCTTGAAGATCATAAATAATATAGTAGAATGTAATTTGTGAGGTGTGTTTATAACAGAATGTAGTTTGTGAGGTGTGCTTTGATTTTGCTGATTTTGAGCTTAGCATGATTCTTCATTTGAACTCCTTGTAGCTAATCTATGAATAATCTCAAAAACTTGAGCTTTCATCTTCCATCAGTGATGGAATGTGTATTGCATATGTTGAAATGTGATTGCACCAAAGATTTTAAATTATTTTTAAAGTGTATTAAGGGGGAGTTTGCAAACTCTACTCATAAGTAGAAGTGAAAGCAGAAGTAAAAGTAACAAAAAGTTGTAGTAGTAAAAGTGGTGAGTGTTTGAAAGAAAAAGTGAAAAGGCTAACTTGAAAATGGACAGGTATACTGTGATGCCCCGTGTTTTCCTCGTACAGGTACGCGCGCCATGCGTGTGTGCTTTTGAGAGTTAGATCGACTTTTGCTTGATTATGTGAAATTATGTGACTATGTGTTTATATTTATTCCTACTTATTTGATTTAATTGACATTCATATTACATAATTTCATTTCATAACTTTTGGCAAATAGTTTCATTTCATATCCATTTCATAATTTGTAATCTATACTTACATATTTACAAATTCTATTTCATGAACTCATACATTACATTTCATATATTTCATAATTATACAAATTT
>JBBMKE010000002.1:18868740-18880935 GCA_037834125.1 Lippia alba | reverse complement strand
TGGGAGCATCAATTTCTCCCTTATCAGTAAGAAACCATAAACTCAATTCTTACTTTTATAATAGATAGATAGATAGATAGATAGATAGATAGATAGATAGATAGATAGATAGATAGATAGATAGATACGGATAAAGATTATTTCGCCGTGTCAGACACTTATATCGAATACATCTACCATGACAAATTTTTCATAAAAGAAAAAACTCATTTAATCATATCTTTGTCGCGTTATATTCGTAATATTGTATTTGCATCAATTCATAATGGGTTACTATTGATTGGAATTACGATCAAATTGTATTATTAAAGTGATTAGCACTCAAATTACTTTAAACGAATCTCTCTAAAATGCTATTACGAAAGATATGTTTTATTGGTAAAAAATAAAAATTAAATTTAAAGCCACTCACTCTCTAAAATACTATTATGAAAGATATGTTTTTTTCTTGGTAAAAATAAAAAGTAAATGGAAAGCTACTAACCCACTTCTATAGTTTAAAATTGCATGCATGGGATAATACTAATCGGTTGCATTTTGACCGATCAATTATATTGGACGTAAATGAGAGACAACTAAAAAGAGAACATCACTGCCTTAATATATATATAAAAAAAAGAGAGAGAGAAAGAAAGAAAGAGAACATCACTTGGATATTAAGCTATAATATATAGATACGGACAAGATAATACTAACACGATATGATACGATATATGCCGATATGATATTTTTTTTTTGAATTTTTTATATGAAAAATGTCGAAAACGATGTCTGACATGACATGTCACAATAAAATAATAATTTTAAAAATATTCTTATATAGTAGATAATGAGAGACATGGAAAATATTTATCATCTTATTAAAATCTCATTCCATTAACTTCTACATTCCGAAAAATAAACAATTAAACTTTTGTCAGAACATTGCATATAAAAGCTTAATTGATGATTAAAATATTTATAATGAAAGTGATAGAGTGCTAAAAATTTTATCCACTAAATAGTAAAAGTTTTTTTCCCTATAATTGATTCACATAATTCGAGTTGGAACGGATCACTAAGAAAGATCTTTCAATTAATTATAGTTAGGTTTTCATATTCTCGAACACATGACTTCTAATTAAACTAGTATAATATTAAACCACTATTTAGGGATAAATATATTTTCTTGGAATCATATTATTTTAAAATATAACTATTTGGTAAATGAAAATGATATTAAATTAATATTGATAGGCAATTTTACAGGTAAATTAACATATGTATATATATAAACTATCAAAGAAAAATTAAGCTATAAAGAGATTAATACATATTCACGTGTTATATATTTATATTTGGACAAGTTATATAGTTAAGAGAATAACTGATCATAAAAATCTATAACATTTAAATGCGAATATAACGATATAAATATAAAATCAATATGAAAATAATGAGATAATTTTTTTCAAAATTTTTTGTGAAAATATTTAAATAGAATTTTATATAGCATAGCACGATCAAATGGTCTCTTTGAGGGTGTTTGCAAACTCTATTTCATAAGTAAAAGTAGAAGCAGAAGTGAAAGCGGTAAAAAATTAAAAGTGGTGAGTGTTTGGAAAAAAAGAAAAAAGAAAAAAAGTGATTAAAATATAAATAATCAGTTGAGTGTTTGCCGAGAAAAGTTAATAATCACTTTTGATTTTTATAAAGTTATTAATTTACCCTAAAATATTTTAGAATATTTTAGAGTATTATAATATGATTAAGTATTATATTAATACATATAGTAAATTGTTATAATTTTGTATAAGATTATTATATAATAATCATACATGGAATTATTCTATATATATTATTTATAAATTTATAAAACTTAAGAAAAGTGAAAAGATTTACTTGGTAATTATAAATTTTTTTAGGTATGAGATTTTTTGAAATTACAAAATTTTAGTTGGAGGAGCAAAAAAAGATTCAACGAGTGGAAAAATAAAAATAATGAATATATAAATATTAAAATTATATTTATATATAAAAAGATTAATTAAAAATATTAATATTTTAATAAAAATATTATTGTCAGAATAAAATTTTAAATAAATTTAAAAAATCATTGTGTTTTTTCCATCTCCCAAAAGATCTCATGGAGTTGGGTAAATATTTATATATTGACAAAGTCCTCCGATTTGAAACGAGTTTGCTACCCAACTTCATCCTAGTCAATGCTTATCCGTCTGTGAGTGTCAAGTATAAAAGATATTTTCGTCAGCAAAAAAGAAATTTTCGCGTCATTGTGGGCGACCATCCCTATCACAATTAAAGGTTAACCCCATTGGACTATAAGAATTAATATTTTCATGCTTTTTAATATTTAATTTTTCCACCAACGCTAGTTTCTTAACTTAATTTCAGCATGTGTTTTTCACCGATTAAGATAAGCACAGGACCACATTTTTTTTTAACAAAAAGCAATTATTCTCTTTTTTGAATAAGAAGCAATTACTCTCACTATTAGAGTATATAAAACAACAAATTATCGAACAATCACTATAACAGACTACTATAAATATTAAGACAAATTTAGGTAATAAATTAAGTTAGAATGTTAAATGAGGGGTAATTTTGGCTCAAAATTGATTCGACGAAACAAATATAATAATTGTAGGAATAATTTATATTTATCATGCAAATGATAGAAGTCAAAGAAAACAACACATCTATTATATGATTCTCAGTATTCAAACGCATCAAGTTTGAATAAGAATTTCTTTAAAATTAGAATAACTTGAGATAGAGGGGATGGCCAACTTTTATTAGCTCCGCAAAACACATATTTCTTCTGCTTTCTTCTTCTAGTTTTTCTTTTTGTTTAGACCTTTACAATGGTAATTTTTGTAAACACTAACTATAAGTTCAGTTGTATGTTGAATTATTTTTCGTTTTCAATTCTTTAATCTATAAGTTCTGCATTATTGCTTCATCACTCTACAAATTGAACGTTTAGTTCTTCATTTTTATTTTATCACTCAACAAACTGCACGTTCAGCTTCATATTACCAGTTCATCACTTTGTAAACTGCACGTCTCGTTTTGAATTTTTAATTTATCACTCCATAAACAACACTATTAGTTCCCAATTTTTATTTCATCACTCTACAAACTGCACGTTTAGTTCCGTATTTTTAATTCATCACTCTACAAGTTGGACGCTTAGTTCCCCATTTTTATTTCATCACATTACAAACTGTACGTTTAGTTTTGCATTTTTAATTCAGCACTTTACAAACTGCACGTTTATTACGTCATTTTTATTTTATTACTCTACAAACTGGCTCGTTTAGTTATGCATTTCCACTTCATCACTCTATAAAACAATACGTTTAGTTCTAAAATTTTAATTTATCACTTCATAAACAACACTATTAGTTCTTCATTTTTAATTCATCACTCTACAAACTGTACATTTAATTCCGCATTTTTAATTTCTTGCGCAACAAATCAACAATATAATTGGTTAAAATTTCTTGCTCGTTGGTAAATTACAACCAGAATCGAAGAAAATAAAACATAAATACCAAACTAGAATATTGTAATTCAAAAACGGAATGTGCGGCAATGGTTCATCATCATAAAATGTTCATGCATCCTCCATAACCTCAACCACTCTTCAGTTTTCTGTCAGAAAATAAATCATTATAAAAGGTGATTATAATCAATTTATCGGAGCAAACACAATAGCAGATAATCAGTCAGTTTATGCAAAAATATATTCAGACATATGTAGAAATCCCACAGTCAGTTTATCTAGAGATATATTTGGACATATGTAGAAATCCCATAGTCAGTAGAAATATATACAAATATTTGCTTGAATCTGAAAAATCTCAAACAATTGTAGTACAAAATTCTCAAATCTCAAATTTCAAGGAAAAATCTCTTTAGATATATAAGAAATTTCAAATCTCGTACCAGAAAACTCAAATAAATTGAAATTATAAATGGTAAAATTTCCAAAACACAAATAATTGATAGAATGATTGCTCAAGAAACCAGCTGAAATATTTAAAACAGTTAATAACTTTAGATTCAACACCAGATTACCCAACCAAAACCAATTGCAAATTTAATATCATACTTCAAATCTATTGAGATATATGAAGCAATTCCAAATCGCAAAAATCTCAAATATATGCAAAAATCACAAATCACAAAAATCTCTTCCCACGTATATATAAAAATCTCAAATCTCATAGCTCCCAAAAATTCTCTTTAGATATTCACAAAAGTACATGTAGAAATCAAATTTGTATAAATTTATTCACATATATATAAAATTCTCAAATTTACAGAAACTTTACAAATTTGAATCTAAAAATGTCGAATCAAAAAGGTTACAAAAATTACCTGAGATTAAACTTCTTCTTCTACAGCGATGCGGTGGGCTCGTCGGCGGTGGTCGGATTTCGAAAACCGAACTTAAAGAGAACGGGGAAGTAAGAAGATAGATGATTAGACATGAGATTGGAAGAAATATATAATTGAATATATGCTAATTATATATAAAATCTAAATGGTTTATGTAAAAATATCGAGTTCAAATAGTTTGCGATAATTTTTTGAAAATATAAATGAACCTAAGTGGGTAAACAATAATTCTTTTAACAGTCAAACTTTATAATTTGAACGAAAATTAGTTAATGGGACCAAATTTAAGAAAAATGCTACTTTATAGTTTGAAATGTGAGAACATGATAATTGGATAATTGTTGGGGTCAAAATTAAAAAAGATTTACATTATGGGACGAACATCGTAATTCTCTCAATTAAGGGGACAATAATACTAATTCAAGTTTTAGGGACAAAGCCTATTAAGAGTTAAAGGATGAACGATGCCCGGAATTAACCCTTAATTTATTAATCTAATCTATAGATCATGTAGAGTAATACGCATGAACTATAGGCTAATTCAAACCCATAAATTCGAGGAAATTTAAATTCATTATTTTATTTAGGGCGAATTACACTCAAATACCCTGATGTTTGCCCTAATTACAACTCGATCCCTCTTATTTCGAAAATTACATATGAACCACTAAAAATACTGTTTCAATTACAAATCAGTCCCTTTTTAGGGGTTCATATGTAATTGAAACAGTGTTTTTAAGGGGTTCATATGTAATTTTCAAAATAAGAAGAATTGATCTGTAATTAGGGCAAACCTCAAGGTACTTGAGTGTAATTTACCTTTTAATAAAATAAAATTATGACAATATAAACTAATATGGACCTAGAACTAACTCAACACAATAACTAATTTTCAGACGTCATTGGTCCTGAGTGTAGCTTTCCTTTTCATCAACCAACAAAAAGAAAAGTCATGCCATCAACATAAAAGAAAGGTCGACCTAGCTCAGTGCTCAGCTTTCACTATCATTCTCATAATAAAAACAATTATTCAAAACAAGTGTTCTTCTTATTATTTTTTCAGTAGAAACTGTTCTTCTTATGTATGTATAAATAAGCCATTCACATTCCTAAACATTGTCTCATCTCATAACTAAGTTTGTCACAACATGGAGCTTCTGAAACCAGTTCCACTTTTGTTCCTTTTTACACTAATTGTTAATAACAATGTTAATTCGATCTCAGGACTGAGGTCCCATTATGTTGTTCATATGGACAAATCTTTCATGCCAAAGCCTTTTGCCAGCCACAACCATTGGTATTCATTTGTTGTCAATTCTCTGAATCCGTTCAACTCCAAACCAATGAAACAAAATGAGGGTCCACAAAAGCTAGTCTACACGTACGACAATGCCTTTCATGGATTCAGTGCAATGTTTTCGAATGATGAGCTCAAAGCCCTTGAGAGATCTCCGGGCTTTCTCTCTGCGTATAGGGACATGAATGTCACGCTCGACACCACTCACACATTTGAATTCCTCGGCCTAAATCCCTCTACAGGATTATGGCCCGGTTCTGAGTATGGCAAAGATGTGATAGTTGGTGTTATAGACACCGGAGTTTGGCCGGAAAGTCGGAGCTTCAAAGATGATGGAATGACTGAAATACCCTCAAGGTGGAAAGGGACGTGCGAGGAGGGACAAGATTTTAACTCTTCATTATGTAATAGGAAACTCATTGGAGTTCGATATTTCAATAAGGGAGTTATTGCGGATAATCCTAACACAACCCTAAGTATGAACTCTGGTAGGGATACTCAAGGTCATGGGACACACACTTCATCAACTGCCGCTGGAAATTTTGTTGAAGGGGCTTCCTTTTTTGGATATGCCTTGGGAACTGCAAGAGGTGTTGCCCCTCGTGCCAGGGTGGCCATCTACAAGGTCAGTTGGGATGAGGGGTTATATGCTTCCGATATTCTTGCTGGCATGGATCAAGCAGTTGCTGATGGCGTTGATGTAATTTCTATCTCCATGGGTTTTGATGGTGTTCCATTATATAAAGATCCTATCGCCATAGCTGCTTTTGGAGCTGTGGAAAAGGGCATTCTCGTTTCCACTTCTGCTGGAAACGAGGGTGAAATTGGAAGTTTACATAATGGAATCCCATGGGTCCTGACAGTAGCGGCGGGTTCCATTGATCGTACTTTTGGTGGAACTTTGACTCTAGGAAATGGTGCGACCATCATTGGATGGACTGTGTTCCCAGCACCAGCTTTTGTGGAGGACTTACCTCTAATCTACAACAAAACATTGTCGTCTTGTAATTCGACAAGGGAATTATCAACAGTCGAATATGGGATAGTTATATGTGAGAACGGCTCCATCTCTCGTCAAATGGCCCACTTATTGAGGTCAGATGCTAATGCTGCTATTTTTGTTTCTGATGATCCTGATATATTTTTGGATAGCGATTTCAACTATCCTGGTATTGTGATCAGCCCTAAAGATGCATTGATCGTGATAGATTATGCCACAAATGGTGCAAATCCCACTGCCAGCATTAAATTCCAAGAGACTTTTGTGGGGACAAAGGGCGCTCCTGTTGTGGCTTCGTACACCTCAAGAGGCCCGGCACCGAGCTGCCCAGGAATCTTGAAACCCGACATTATGGCTCCGGGATCGCTAGTGTTGGCATCTTGGATTCCAGATAGTGTGGCGGCTGTTATTGGTTCTAACATCGCTTTGACTAGTGATTTCGTTGTTGTTTCTGGCACGTCTATGTCTTGCCCCCATGCTTCCGGGGTTGCAATACTCCTCAAAGGGGCCCACCCGGAATGGAGTCCGGCAGCCATTCGCTCTGCGATGGTTACAACTGCGAACAATTTAGATAATACGCAAAATTATATTCGAGATTCCTTTTTTGACTATGCTGTTGCAACGCCACTGGCCATGGGAGCAGGACATGTTGTTCCAAACCGTGCCATGGATCCTGGCCTCATTTACGATGCTAATCGACAAGATTACGTAAGTTTTCTTTGCTCGATGAATTTCACAAGGAATCAAATCCTGACCATCACGAGATCGAGCTACAATTGTTCAAATCCGTCTTCAGATTTGAACTATCCGTCTTTTATTGCCTTGTATCACAACAAAACCACCAGAGCTTTGGTTCGAAACTTCCAAAGGACTGTCACGAATGTCGGAGACAACACAACAACTTACAAGGCTCAAGTGGTGGCACCAAATGGTTCTGAGATTACCGTGTCCCCAACTACATTGGTGTTTGGAAAACAATACGACAAGCGTAGCTATTCACTAACCATACGATACCATGGTGATGTACATGGAACAGTGAAGTTTGGTTCCATAACTTGGGTTGAGGATAATGGAAAGCACAGTGTGAGGAGTCCTATTGTCGTGTCTCCTATGATCCCAGCCCGGAAGTAATTAGTTTGATTGTGTAATTTGCCGAATATATATATATATATATATATATATATATATTTCAAATAATGTAAGGAATTAATGTGTAAGCTTTGTTTCTGACTCAGCATGATAAGTGATAAGCATTAATCTAGTGCATAAAGTGACTTCAATTGTTTCATATGCATGCATATGTAAGGCCACTAAAAAATCCTTTAATTTTATGAATTATCAATTAAATAACTCTTGAAAACTATAATCTTTGGTGATTAATCTATTAAGAAAGAAAAGTATCACGTGATTACAAATCTATTAGGTTTTGTTTTTTTCAACATTACAAATCTATTAGCGATTACAAGGAACCTTGCAATATGTAAGTCATCCTATTGATTACAAGAATCAACAAAATCACCACAGAATTAAATGTAATTTCCTTCCAAATTAATTAAGAGAATCAACAATATTAATTATAAGTACCCATTTTATCATATGAAAATCATAAACCTCCACCGTTGAAAGTTGTATATCTATCTATCTTATAACAACATCAATGTTTCTTATAAAATGTTGATCGCCTAAAATACTTTTTTAATAATTATTTCAACAATTATTAGTTCAAAATAATTATGTAAATACATGTTATCAATTATTAATTTAAATACATAAAAAGAGTGTTTATTAACTTGAAACAAGACTCTTAATAAATAGAATTATTATAATATTAAGTAGGCTATGAAATTAATAAAATAAATAAAAACTAATTTACATAATCTATATCTATCTATCTATCTATCTATATTATATAAAAGTACGAGTTGAATTTTTGGGTTCTTGAAACTAATTGATCGTCCAAAATATCCTTACGAAAATACTATTAAAGTTATTAGACTACAGTGTGATTTATATTACATTAGACAACTCTTTATATTTTAGTAAAAATAGGACCCTGTAATAAATTAAAATTAATACTCATCCAATCTGTAGATATAGCGTGCTTATATGTGAATTTATCAAAAATATGTATTCCAGTGTGAATATAACTCTTGATAAATTAGAATTAAAACTCATCCAATGTGTAAAAATCGCATAGAGTATGATAACAAGGGCTTTTTTCAAAATTGATATCTTAATTATAGGTTACATATATATATAAGATACTCATATATTTTCTTGGAGGAATACCATCAAATTAATAATTGAGTTATTTAGGTGATAAAAAATATAGAGCAAATGTCATATGTTTACTCCAAATTTCAAATTTGTATCACTTTAATTTCTAAAGTTTTATAAGCAATAGATAATTAAGTCTCACACATTCAAAAACAATAGAAAATAATATTCACTAAAAAATATAAATAAGAAAAAGAATGTATTGAAAATAATAAAATGAAAAATAAAAAATATAAAAGATAATTAATCAAAAGAAATAATTATTTTATTTTAACATATTATACGTATGTATACAAAAATTAAAATACAACCCAAATAATTATTATAAGAGTCCAAGTATTATTAAAAATAATATAGATAAGTATGTCTATTATAATATTTTTAAAGTTTCAAACTTGTGAACATAATAAAATAAAAAATTAAACGATACAATTGAAATTAAAGCAAACAAACATAAAAGAAAATATTGAATAGGATAAAAATATTGAGCTGTCAAAGGAATGGAGAAAAAAAGAAAAAGCAAATGACAAAATTTTAGTTAAACTAAAGACTTTGTAAAATTTTGTAGAACAAAATTATTAGTTAGAGTAATAATAGTTTCTATTAGGTTTATTATTTTACTAATAATGTAAATACTTATTCAACTTATATCCATATTTATTACTGTATCTATTTATTAAGATTAATGTGTAAGATAATATAAGAAGCAATATTTTATTTTACGTGAAGATATATTTATACTACTTTATAATATAGAAAGATCAAAAAATCACAAATGAAACTATATGTTAAAATAAAAATAGAAAAAGTAGAAAAGAATTTATTCAAAAAGAGTAAGAGTATAAAATGAAGAGGAAAAGAGATATCAAGAAATATATATAATTAAATATTTGTAAAAGATTTAGGCAACCTCCAAATTGACGAACATGCGAGAGGTCGTGAGGTCGATCCGACTGCTAAGCTGGTCAATTGACCGAAACCTAAAGGCTAAAAGGTTGAAACCACATCGAAAAGAGGTCGTCCATCAACCAGATCCAAAGTCGATAGGTTGATAGGTGCTACGAGCCAAAATACTACCGACAACCCGACTGCCTTAGTAAGGATTTGTGTCAACTTCTGAGTCTACGTGTCGGGTCATCGGAAGGTATTTAATGCCGAACATATTAAATTCTCCTAAAAGGGAATGTAAAGTGAAAACATCCCTTCGTTTAGGACGAAAGTATTGCTTAGTATCAAGTTATGAGATATATAAGTGTATCACCTTGTATGATTTGTGTCTGCTTTAATTTAGGGTATAGTACAAGCTGTTGGACTATATTTATATTTTTACCTTATAAATTTAATGAAATTGCACTAGAGTGAATAATATACATTTTCAAAGATAAATTTTTTATTATCAAACGAAAGTCTGATAATTAAGCATAATAATATGTGGTGACACTAATGAGAGTGAGTAATCGAGAAGTAGTGTCACATCCCAAAATTATATAATTAAATACCAATACTATAAGTTCCAAATTATATTACTAATATACATATATATATTCTTAGCTTTACGCTTGTAATTAATAAATCCCCACAATTAAAGAACTGAGTTCTGAAAATTAGATGTTAGAGCTGAATTAGATATTTGATTTTGTATGTTATAGATATCCAGTTTCGCAAAGTTAAGATAGTAATAGATTATATATAATCCTAAATATTCTATATACATAACTTTACGAAAACTATTTAAATTACAAATATTTACGAATAGAATAAAATACTAATATATATCTAGATATTTAGTAATAATAACAGATTCTGTACTCATCTAAATGTTCAAGAAAATGGATATTTAACTTAAAAATATTATAGATATCTATGAAAAAAATTAAAATACTAATATTTTAAATAAACTCAAAAGGATATTTTTAATAATAATAATAATAATAATAGAGTTAATCCAGGTAGACATCTGTTTTTCTTTTAACTTGTAGATATTATAATAAATTATAAGTTAGTAGATATTTAAATTTGAAAATAATTTAACTTCAGATATTTACTTGATATATTAAAGTATTTAATAGATAATGGATACCTTAAAAAAATTTGGGATAATAGTGCCAGGTTAATATGTATCTATAAACCTTTGTTATCCTCTTTTTGCCGTCTAAAGTTTACAAGTTTCGAAGGCGTGTAACTTTTTTTTTTTAATTATACACACACGCACATCAAAACGGAGATTCGAATTGGAAGGAATGAATTCATTTACCGATTGGACCAACCCCGATTGGTCCAAAGGCGTGTAACTTCTTCACCAAAAAATCCACCCCAATTCTCATATATAAATACCTCTGTCCCCTGTCATTTTTACTCAACCCGAAAAGGTAAGCCTATTACCATATCCTCTCGCTAATTATTATAAAACAAACTCATACTTCCTTAATTTTGCATCTCTATGTCTGCAAAAATATGCACGTATACCTATATTAAATTAGTTCTTAGTTCTCACAGCATCTACATGCATACAACTTGTATAAAGTATGTGTATATATATGTATGTATATATATATTTCTTACTCCACAGACAATATATACAGCAAAAATATATGTATAAATACATACTAGGTGCACATGTATGTAAATTTCGGCGAAGCGTGTGTGCACTACGTCTAGCACTATTATAAAATACTTTATTGTGTAATCATTTGTTTATTTCTGATTAGAGAATTAGAAATTTAATCCCAACAACTGAAATTTTTAATAACCTATTTCTTAAGAAATTTAATATTGCTTTTGTTAATTTTATCGAAGAATTAATAATTAAGTGGCGCATAGGTTTTTAAATTTGAGAACCTCTATACCCATATATCCACTATTTTGAGCTCGAATAAAAACTAGGTAATAGGTTTCTTTACCATTAAGACATAAATTCTAACTCAAATTTGTATTTTTGAATTTTAGGCAATACTGTAACTCACCCCCCCAAATTTTCTTATTGACTGTTAGGCGTATTCCAAGCGAGTGTCTTTAACTTTTCTCGCTGGGGCATCGAACTATTTATATAGTAAATATTCTCGTATGACCGACACGATTTTATTGTTTTTTAAACCCTTAGATATATATAGCTGCATTCTAGAATATATATATATATATGTTATGAAACTATTGATTAAAAGCAAGAACAGTAACAGAATAAAACTAAGAGAATAGAGAGAGAAGAGAGGGATTT
>JBBMKE010000002.1:18854323-18868640 GCA_037834125.1 Lippia alba | reverse complement strand
AACTAGGATAATCTATTGCAGTAAACAAATTAAATTGGGTATTTAACAAAATTTTAACATGGCCATATTAAATCCAATTAGATAATAACCCAAGAAAGTAAACATTTTCTAGATGTTTGTATGCAATATTTATCACATAAATAAATTTACATTAGTATTATCATATTCGTATTTATAAATTATAGTTCTGCAAACTCATCTTAATTATTTAGAAAAAAGAAGTCCGCAAAAAATTGTATGTATAGATAATGGATTTATGATGTACAATCGTGTCTGTATTAGATAGTTATGTTCGAGGAAAAAAAAAATATATATATATATATATATGTCTGAGTCATTTTTGTATCTGTTCGATATATATATAATATATGGATTGATCTTCGTTGAATGCTTTTTAAGAAAAAGTCAATTGATTTATATATTATAAATCTGTAGTTATATTCATTAGTTTATGAATATATTATAGACATGCACATAATTTGTATATTATTTTTTGTCCAGATATATACTTACGAAAAATACGTAAGTTCTTTTTATACGTACTACTTAAGTATTTATGGAAAATATGAGTTTTTCTAATTAAATATTCATATGTAATTAATGCTCCCATGTAAGTCAAATAGGGGGCACCTATAGTCTTCTGTGACAGGTTTTAAATTTACGGGATATATTTGATGATTATTAGTGATCATAGCATATATATAATGTTATAGATAATTTTATTTTTATTTTATTTTATGTTTTGTGGATTCGCATGCAAATAATATTATAATATTTAATTATATAAAAAATAATAATATTATTATTATTATTATTTAATGTTATATATACTTTATTCTTAAAATCAGAAGTAATGTAAGAAACCCAGAATTTCCAATTCTTTTATGGAAATTCAAATCCGATCCTTATAAGTTATAAACATGTACTTATATACATCCAAGGAAGAAAAATATATAGCACCCACTTGAATAGAAGGAAAATAATCTTTGGAATAAATCCTCAATTTTAATTTTTGAGCATATATATGCACGTCTAAATATTCAGAGTGATGAAATAAGGGAATTATAAAAATTTTACAGCATAATATTTTTCCTAGCTACTACAAAAAATTCTCAATATATTCTTAGCTTTTACACATTAATTAAATTAAGGCAGATAATCATGAAGCTGATTTAGTTACCAAACTAATTAATTATGCAATTTATTATTTCTGTTGTATATATAGACCCTCATAAAGACCAAATAATACATCCTTACGAAAAAACAACATATAATTAATTCATAAAGATCAAGGAACTTAAACATGGCCAACTTTAGAGCTCTATTCCTCGTTACACTAATTTTTATGGTGGCAGCAGGTTAGGTTTTATTCATACTTCACTCCAAAAAATCATACAAATAGTCTTTATTCGCAACGATTCACAAATATTAATTTGTCTGTGTATGTATATGTATTTGTGTGCATGTCTATGTATACATTTATACAAGTACCCATTGTTATGATGTACACATATAAATACAATAATAAAAATACGATATGAAAAGTGCCGGTAAAAATTATTTTGTGCGCACCATGCAAAATAATTGCTTCATGCACATATAATTCAAGCAAGAAACTCTCAATTTTCTTACAATAAACTTAATTGTGCAGGCATCAATGGTGTGGAGGGAGTGACCTGCTGCTACGACAATCACATCGATCGTTGTGAAGTAGGAACTGATGACCCCAAGTGTGACGCTATTTGTCGTCAGTCTAATTGCTCTAAAGGAGGCCATTGCAAGGTTTTTGCCGATCGGAAACCGCCTAATCATTTTTGCCATTGTTTGTGTTAAATTAATTATCATATTTTAATTAGCTTATAGTTAGTTATATATCATGATTGTTTGATTACCAATTAAACTATATTTGAAAGATTATATTTCCCATTAATATATATATGAAATTCTCTTGATTTTTACCTAATTTCGTTTTTCATGGGTTTATAGTTTTAACTTTTATATTATGTTATGTGTGTGTGGATTTTATAATATAAAGTACCTAATAATTATAGTACGTCATTATTAGTTTTCTAAAGGGAACTAATGTAATACATTAATTTAATTATCAAAGAAAAGCTAAGCAGAGAAATAGTATAATGATGGTTTCACCTCCAAATTAAAATGCGGTTAATGAGGTGTAAGAGCCGATGAATAATATTCTACAACTTTTACGTAGTAGTGCTGTTTTGTTAATAATTTAGTGAACAGACTAATCAACCTAACACTATACAAATATAGGAAAATTTTAGTTTATACTTGAGACGAATCCAACTACTTTAATTTGTCACTTTCTCAAAATCCTTATCAATTACATCCTAAATATAAAATACTTGACTCTTCATTACATAGTTATGGCTTAATCAGATTCGAATTATATTATTCATAAATTGAAATATTAAAAAAAGAAAGAAAGAAACGTATTCTCATTTTCCATACAAGGATCATACTCAAACTTGATCAAAAACTTAATTCCCAAGAAAAATAATAGAAAATCAAAGAGTAAATATCATATTTGGTCCCTAAAGCTTCAGTTTTGTGTCACTTCAATCCTCAATGTTCTAAAAATGACACTTGAGTCCCTAAAGTTAATAATTCGTCTCACTTAAGTCCTTCTAACCAAATTTTACTGAATTTTTTTACCTTATTCAAGGGTATTTTGGTCATTTTAGTATTTATAGTTTTAAAATGGTCCCTAAAGTTTTAACTTTGCACCATTTTAATCCTTAATCTTTTAAAAGTATCATTTAAGTCCCTAAAATTAATAATAAGTCTCACTTTGGTTCTTTTAACTAAAATAAATATTTTTAATCATTTTATTTATTTTACATGAAAAAAAGAAGAAATGATATTTTTGGAAAGATATGAACCTATGAGTTAAAAAAAATAGAGATGTTGCCACTATATCATTTTTGTTATTAATAAGAATTTTTCACCTATTATATTCATTCAGTTTAGTCTAATACAAAAACCGAAAAAGAATAGAGTTTCATTGTAAATAAAATTTAATTTATTTATTTAATGTTTTAAACTTCAATGATAATTTATTAATTTAGAGACTATTTGAGTTTTAAATAATTATATTTACAAAGTATTATATTTATTCAATTTATTTAATACAAACATCGGGAAAAAAAAGGAATTTCATTGTAAATAAAATTTAATTTATTTATTTAATATTTTTAAGCTTCAATGATAATTTATTAATTTAGAGAGTATTTGAGTTTTCAATAATTATCTCAACCAACATAATATGTATATTAAAATGTGATAGTAAATAATAAATATATTAATACACGAAGTTAAGAGTGTTTTAATTATAAATTGATTTACGAATTTTAATTTCATAAGAATGTATTCCATGTTATAATTTCTTTTAAAATATAATTTGAGGTAATTATCTATACTATTTTATTAAGTGAAAGACCCGTAAAGTAACATTTTTTGTATCTTGGACTTTAATATTATTTTTTTATTTTTCTTATCACTTTCTAAATGTGTGTCTTGTATTTATCTCTTAATTTTTTTTCTCACCCTTACTCCATTTATTTATTACATATTTTTATTCTTTCTTAATATTTTATAATTTCTATTTTGTATTATCTTGTAAATTTTTAGTTATATTAAAACTAATTAGAAAATAAATATTAACATAAAATTTTTAATTTAATATATGTTTATTATTAATAATTTTATTATTTGCACGAATATAGAATGTGCGATTATTACTAGTTTAAAATAAAAATACTCTCTAAACTTTAAAAAAAATTAAGTAAAACTGAATAAATATAGGTGGAAAATTCATATTAAAATAAATATTATATAATGACAATAACTTTTTTTTTTTGGAACTCATAGGCTCGGATCTTACTATAAATATTATTCCTTTCTTTTTTTTCATGTGAAATAAATAAAATAACTAAAAATATTGATTTTGGTCAAAAGAACGAAAGTGAGACTTATTATTAATTTTAGGGACTTAAATGACACTTTTAAAAGATTAATGACTAAAATGATACAAAGTTGAAACTTTAGGGACCATTTTAGAACTATAAATACTAAAATGACCGAAATGCCCTTGAGTAAGGTAAAAAAATTCAGTAAAATTTGGTCAGAAGGACTTACGTGAGATGAATTATTACCTTTAGGGACTTATGTGTCACTTTTAGAACATTAAGGACTAAAGTGATACAAAACTGAAATTTTAGGGACCAAATATAACATTTGCTCTTTAATTAATTATGATAGGACTGTTAATGGATCGGATTTTAATCCGAATCCGCTTCGAATTCGATTCGAATTTTAGCATATTCGTATGATAAAAATGTCCGATGGATCATATCCGATTATAAATATTCGTTATCCGAAATAAATGGAGCGAATATAGAATTAACGAATCCGATCCGTTAAGAATCAAAATCCGATTACATATATAATATTTAATTAAAATAAATTATTTACTAGTACATAACATTAAGTAAGATGACTAAAATTATAATTTTACATAATTATCACTTTAAACAATAATAAATTTTGAATTATTTACTCTAAAAGTATATATTTTCCTTTATTAATAAGTTTAAATTAACTTATTTTAAACAAATATAAATAAAACCATCAAATAATCCATTAAATAATTATTATTTTTTAATATTATGTAATTATATTTATTTTTTATGTTAAATTTGTTAAATAAAAAATTAAATTATATTACTAATCGGGTCAGATCTTTAATCGGATCTAATCCGATCCAAATTATGCATGGATTCAAAATGAATGAGGATTCAGATGCGGATCCAGTTGTCGGATCCTCTTGTCGGATTCGGGTCCGAAATCCCCTGATCCGGCCCGAATCCGACCTATTGACAGCCCTAGATAGGAGTCATGAGCCCCCTTATTAAATTGTACTGAGGTGGCTCGGGCCTTGCAAACCCAACACGGAACCATGGCAAAAAAGGATGGATTGATTGATATTGATTTATTACCTTTAAATTGAATTGTATAATCACTTTACAAATTAAACCTAATATTGTACACTGCTGGAGTATCGGATGGAGATCACCTCCTCGCTGGGTCGCTTATGCCTAAATTGATAATGCAATAAATTAGTATTCGTAATCCCGAGCGATGACTTCTTCTTAAAATGCCCACATAAGTTATTGCTTAAAAATGTTACTCTGGGTTATATTTTGCATGATATGTGATTATATATATATAAACCCCTCACTGGATCTTCACAGAGTGATACCTCCTCACTTTTAGCTTTTAGATTCGGTCGAATCTTTAATTCGTAGTCTAGCATGAGCATATTTTATGTATTATTGCATACTTGTACTCTTGGAGATTGTATAATCTATTTTGGAGCCTGATGTTAATTGTAGGCCATCTCGGCCATACTTATATTATATTTTGCTCACTACTTGATATTGTGATGGTTTATGCTTATGCTACTACTCGTGTGCATTGTTTGCTTTTTAATTGTTGGTTTATGGCTTAAGCCTGCTTTGTTAGGAAGTTGTTTTTTATGGTCACCCGTTTATCACTTGTTTGATTGATGTATGAATTTTTATTTTATATGTGGATTGAATACTTGGAACGAAGATATAGCGTCTATCGGGTGCTACATTACATATATGTCCTAAAGCCCCAATTGAAAATTGAAATAGTATACAAATTTCATATACCTTCTTTTTCTGAGTCAGCATGTAGGCTCAGAATTTTCAAAAATATCCCTCTTTTATGAGAATATGACTCTGGACTTCGTGTTATACTTTTATAGATATCCTTTATATGGTTATCAGTTTATAACTAATTGATAATGATGATAATGAATTTTGATCCTACACACCTTTTTAATCCTATACTTGTCTTTGACTCTATATACACACTTAAGTAGATAGGTATAAAATAATATCATGTGGAAATATGAGTATCTGACTTAGTTATAGGACTTCATCGTATTTGTGGTACAAAATTACAACTAATTGACACACTATGCCCAATCCCAAACAAAGTTTTACTTTTTTTTTTTTTTCCACAGGCCTATCTATTGCAAATCCGAAATAACATAGTTCAAAGCATAATCAAGAATATAAAAAAAAAAAGCAACACAAGGCGCACTACAAACTAATATGTGGGTAACTATATTCGCGTGTCTAATAGAAGAAAACCAACAACACTTAAAATGGGACAATTTTCTTTAATCTCATGAAACACATTCCCTATATCTTAAATATCATCTTCCGCACTCTTAAGGTGATTAATCACATTTAAGTTATCTCGTCAAAAAAAAAAATCACGTTTAAGTTATCTCCCTCGGTGATCACCATTCTCCATCTGAAATCCATTGCTAATCTCACCGCCGAAAAAGTTGCAAATGTTTCTGCATCTTCTCATCAGTTGTATCCAATTTTTCGCATGTCTTCCAACCAATGCAATTCCTGTTAGAATCTCTCGTAACAACTCCAATTCCGATAGCATTATCGTCACGAAATACTGCACCATCTAAATTAAGTTTTACTCTAAATAGATGGACATTATGCTAAACAATTTTTCACCGGTAAAGGTAATCGTTATCATAGGGTTAATTCTAGGGGTCCATAATTAATAAGTTCCTCTCAATTAAAAATAATTATATTTACTCCCTAATGTTAAACTTTCGGTGTTAACTCTCCAATTTAAATTTATATTTAGATTTCACACGCCACTCACCTAAATTGACTGCAATACCCTTAATTTTTTTTTTTCTGATTCTGTGTTTTCACTTTTCATACTTCAATTTTAAACTTGAGTACTTTAACTTTTACGAATAATACTCTATTTTAAAATTTGAAGCTTTAATGTTTATGAATAATTCTTCGATTACAAATTTAGATACTTTAACTTTTATGAATAATACTCTAATTAATTTAAAACGTACGCTTTAAATTTCATGAACACTCTTTTTTCCTTATTTTTTCTTCACATACTTCAATTTTAAACTTGAGTACAATAACATTTATAAATCATATTCTAACTTGAATTTTGGATACTCTATTTTATAATTTTAATACTATATTTTATAATTTGAATATTTTATAGTTTCTAATTAATACTCCAAAATATAAATCAACAATTAACTTTTACCCGAACATCCACCTACGCACCAGAAAAAAATATTAATTTTTACATATGAATTATGAAAATTATATTTTGCATTATTAAAATACAAAATAAAAGTATAAAGTCGTGTGTATAAGATGTTATGATAACAAAATGGTTTGTGTGAGAAGGAAAAATGATGTTTTATGTTATTTCTTTCCTTCAAGGTTATTTTGGTAAATTTGCCAAAAATAAGGAGTGAAGTTTAATTATAAATTTAAATTGAGGAATTAGTGTTGATACTTTTTTATGAGGAGTGATATCAAATTTATCTTGACCGCTTTGGAGTTTTACCTCATTCCTAATTGAAACAAGTTTATTAAAATGGCCAATTTGATTTGCAAGTTTATTATACTTATTACTTAATGGCAAATTTGATTTTATAATAATAAATTTATTACATTTATTATTTAAATGACTAATTTAATCAAAATTAGATTTTGGATTAGAATTAATTATATACAATAGGCGACCAGTAGGAGTTTAACTTAATGGGCAAAAACCAGAGGTGCCATAGTGTCTCTACATGCATGATTGATGGAAATGCCGTGTTATATCAAATGGAAAAAATAAAAGGCAAGTTGAAGCTGTGAGGTCCCCATGCCTTTCTTGTGTTATATATAAGCAAGTGCATTAGCTTACAACTGAAGTATAATAACTTATCCCATTTCATTGTAAAAAACATGAAATTTCTTAACCCTTTGTTTCTCTGTCTCTTTTCCCTCTCCATCAAATTCGTATGCAATACTTCTGCAGAATCTGACACTTATATTGTCCACATGGACTTAGCCGCCATGCCCAAAGCCTTTTCCAGCCACCATAACTGGTTTCTAACCACACTATCCTCAGTGTCGGATATTGCTGAATCTTCCACCTCGTCTAAACTCGTGTATTCTTACACCAATGCCATCAATGGATTCAGCGCAGTTCTAAAATCTTCCGAGTTTGAAGCCATTAGGAACTCCCCGGGTTATGTTTCTTCAATCAAAGACACGACTGTCAAACTCGACACGACTCGGACTTCCCAATTCCTAGGCCTGAATTCCGATTACGGGGCCTGGCCGGCTTCCAACTATGGAAATGATATCATCATCGGTGTGGTTGATACCGGAGTTTGGCCCGAGAGCAAAAGTTACAAAGATGATGGAATGACCGAAATACCGTTGAGATGGAAAGGCGAATGCGAGAGCGGGACGGAGTTCAATTCCTCCATGTGCAACAAGAAGCTCATCGGGGCACGGTATTTCAACAAAGGCCTGCTTGCTAAAAATCCTAACTTGACCATTTCAATGAATTCGGCCCGCGATACAGATGGGCATGGGACCCACACGTCCTCCACCGCCGCGGGTGGGTATGTGGACGATGCTTCTTTCTTCGGCTACTCGTCGGGGACATCCCGAGGCATGGCCCCGAAGGCTCGTGTGGCTATGTACAAAGCTCTTTGGGACGAAGGGGCTTATCTTTCGGATATTTTAGCTGCTATCGACCAAGCAATCATTGATGGAGTGGATGTCCTGTCCTTATCATTAGGGGTTGATGGTCTAGCTTTGTATGCCGATCCTATAGCGATAGCCACGTTCGCAGCCGTGGAGAAAGGCATTTTCGTCTCCACATCGGCAGGAAACGAGGGGCCATATGTGGAAACTTTGCACAACGGGACACCTTGGGTTCTCAATGTTGCTGCAGGAACAATTGATCGAGAATTTCAGGGGTATCTAACGCTGGGAAACGGAGATTCAGCCACAGGATTGACTCTCTACCCTGGAAACTCATCTTCGTCCGAGTTGCTCCCAATCGTATACGTTGGAAACTGCGAAACTGAGAGCACCGTCAAGGCAATCACAAACAAAATTGTCGTGTGTTTGGACACGAACGAGACACTAGGCAACCAAGTTTATTACGTCCAAAACAATGACAAGCTTCTCGGTGGTGTTTTCATCTCAAATTTCACCGACTTTTCGCCTTTCGTGCAAAGTTCGATCCCGGCGTTGTTTTTCCATCTGGACGAAGGCAAGAAGATCCTAGACTACGTCAGGAGCAATCACTCCATGCTTCAAGCTGGCTTTACGTTCCGAGCAACGCACATCAACACAAAACCAAGTCCAAAATTGGCTAGCTACAGCTCGCGAGGGCCGTCACAGAGTTGTCCATTCGTCCTAAAGCCCGATATCATGGCTCCCGGCGACCAGATCCTAGCATCGTGGCCTTCAAAATCCCCTGTCACTGAAGTGAAATCAGGCCTACTCTATAACAACTTTAACATCATTTCTGGAACATCAATGTCCACTCCACATGCTGCCGGGGTGGCAGCACTCCTAAAAGGGGCTCACCCTGATTGGAGCCCTGCAGCCATTCGATCAGCTATGATGACAACTTCTTATGTGACAGACAACACTGAGAATCCCATCAAGGATATTGGAATCAGTGACCTACCGGCGACCCCGCTCGGCATGGGTGCCGGCCACATTGATCCAAACAAGGCATTGGACCCCGGACTCGTATATGATGCTGGCTTGGAAGACTACATCAATCTTCTTTGTGGTATGAAATTCAACGAAACACAGATAAAAACCATCGTCAGGTCCAATTCGTATAACTGCTCGAATCCATCACTCGACCTAAACTACCCTTCCTTCATTGCCTACTTCGATGGAAAGCAAAATAGTTCCCAGAATGTCCCAACAACAAAAGAATTTCAAAGAACTGTGACTACTATTGGAGACGAAAGTTCGGTTTACGTCGCGAAATTAACATTGTTGGATGGAGTGAACGTCAGCGTGTCGCCTGAGAAGCTGGAGTTCAGCAAAAAGTACGAGAAAAAAAGCTACAAGCTGACGATTGAAGATCCAAGACTGGTGAAGAACACATTCGTCTTTGGTTACCTGACTTGGGTTGAATCTAGTGGAAAACATAGTGTAAGGAGTCCAATTGTGGCCATTAATTTGACCCCGTGAAACAATGTACAGCTCCAGGGAAGGATGTGATTGATTAAATTGTCATCTTCGACGAGTAATATAATTTAAATAAATGTTTCAGCAGTTTTTGGCTTTTAATGGAAATTAATATAGTTTTATGAATATCTGGAATCTTTCTGTAGATTGAATATCTGTGGTTGTTAATGATGTGAAAATGTTCACTCATGTCTTAGAATTTTGATGTACCAAAAAACAATCTTACAATAACGTGATGCAGCCGTATATATGATGGAGACATTTTACCATGGAAAGTTTATCATATTTTTAAGAAAAGGAATCTTGTTTGGTTAATAAATGACGGGAAGATGTAATATTCAATTTTAATTAGGATAAACTATAAAGCTAGGGATCTTATATAGCATTATGCATAATCATGGTGCACTGACCCAATATGACAAAAACACAGATTATCCGATAACAAATTAATTAACCACGGACCTAGCATGACACAAAATAGCATGACATGAGTATCCGATAATAAATTAATTATCCACGGTACAAGTTTTCAATACGAGTATCCTAGTTACAGGTTTCCAACATGAGTATCTGATATGTCGCGACCTCACGGATAATTAGATAATATTTTTAAGGAGTGTTTTTTCAAACGTAGGTGCATTATCCCAATAATTGAACTAAGAGACAAATTAAAATGCCAATATCAATTTATGCTTCTAATTTTTTTTTTGAACGCATTTATGCTTCTAATTAATATAACATAGTATACACATTTATTCAGAAAATTTGGAGGACCATTTTATTGGTAGGACTCTAGGGGTCCCATTTTGGGCAAAACTCCCAAGGCATGTGATTGATAGATGAAGTACAAGATCATATTTTGGAGTGTTCCATCTTACTTAGTCCATCGTTAATTCACCCTTTCTTTTTCCTAACTAAATGTTTTTCTCTTGTCTGGAACCTTATCCACCAATAATGACTATATATTTTTGTAAGTTGACAGGCTGGTTTGGTGTCTATTAATGAGAAAAAGAACTAAAATATTTTCGTGAAATAATTGATAATCATAGCCTAGGATGGCCGGAAACATAGAGTGTTATATTGGATTGAAGTTTTTTGGGTTTATCATCATCCGTTAGAAAAATTGTATTTTATTGAAATTATTGACAATCTTTTTAGTGCAAGATTCAGATTAATTATATGTTATTCATGATGCATTAAAATAAGTTGTAAAAATCATGGCTTTTATACGTAAAACGGTACGTGGCTCTATAAAATTTGAGATTCAAACACGCTACGAAAATTTGACGAAATGAAGTTCATGTTCTCAAGATTTTTCCTAGTCAATGGATACTGCAACAAACTCAATTTCTTGTAGTGAAGAGGAAAGGGACTCATGGCCATCCTAACCTCTAATTACATGTACTTTTGTTCAGATATTTCTTTTTTTAATTGCTTGAACATTTAGAGGGGGTGATATATACTATATGTGACATTAATTTTGTGTTTGTGCTCACGATAACGAGATCATGTGGTTGTATCTCACATACTCACTGTCGTCCATTTGTTAAAGAAATTGGTTTTTCGAGGGCTACAACTAGCTCTGCAAAAGAGGTTAGCATAGATTTTACAATAAAAGTGCGTTAGGATATTTAAATATTTAATGACACGTAACAAGTGGATCATATCTTTCTTGGTCTTTTGGCTCAAATCTTGATCTTTTAGATAAAATAATCGCTCAATGTTTTTTCATTAGGTTTTGGATTTTTTTTTAATTTTATTTTTTGGACATATTCAAATTGATCTTGTTCAGAATTCTTCACGAGATCATGTATTAATTGGAAAATTTGGGCGTCAATGTCAGTGACAAGTTTAATGGGGTCAACCTCGTGATTTGTGGCCATGATTGAAGAATTTGGATTGATCTTCCATGAGATTTTGCAAAGAGAAAGTGCTAAACTACTCGACTCTTTAATGTTCATATATGTGTATGTTACTGTTAGATTTATGACTTCCGGATACCGCAACTTTTATGAAGGAGGCTTATTCATCGACTTTTCGCGGGTAAATTAGTTTTGGTTAAAGTGAACTAATCAGTAATCACCATTTATTAATTGACATAAAAATGCGAAAAAATTGCAGTCTAATTTGATTCACACCATTATAATATTAGTCATACTGGTTTCAAAAATCTAAAAATCATCTTATACTTTAAGAAAACATTGTAATAATAGTTCACAGTTAATTAGGTAATAGAAAAAGACTAGTGAAGATTATGCATACCTTTAAAAATTCATTTAAGGTACGCTTTTGGCAATATTCCTTGGGAGAAACTATCTTATTATAATAAAAAGGGTTAAACTCAGAAGCCCTTGTCCTTTGTTGGGTTTTGCATTTTCCCCCTATATTTTGATTTTTAGCAATAACCTCCCAAACATTTGAAAAATATTACACTTAACCTCTCGTGACAAACTTTAACAAAGCGAATTTGTACAAAGATTGTCTCAAATGTGTTGATATAATATATCAAATTAAAACCCTCGACGTAAGGAACACAACAATGGTCTCAGAATCAAAATCCGACAACCGACGAAGCAATAATCATCAGTTAAAAATGACGCACTATGAACGAAGCTTTTGACGACTAATAGACTCGACTAGGGTATGAACTTTGTTCTCCTTGAAGAGACGAACATGATGGCGGTGGCCTTGAAGCTTGGGTTTCCGTGGCGGAAGAAAAATCGATGGTCAATATTTTTTAAAATGGTTAAGTGTGATATTTTTTCAAAGGTTGGGGGGTAAATGCTAAAAATCAAAGTATAGGGAGGAAAGTGCAAAACCCCCCAAAGGACTGGAGGATTGTCGGGTTTAGCCCTAATAAAAAAACACATATATCTCTTATTTTACTCTTTCTTTACGTTTCAAAATTTAATAAATATATAATTAACACTGAATTGTTAAGACAATATGTAATAACATCATTCAAACTACATCAATTTCTTTACTAATATTAACAACAATATGTTTATAATTAGGTATCATAAGTTATAATTCTGCCATAAGATGTGCATTTTTTCCAATATTCTTCTATCTTAATTACAAAATAACAAGTTAAATAAAAGATATTTCCAAAAAATACCTGAAATGAATTTCTAAAAGTGCACATAATCTTCACGTTCATTTTCGGTTATCTAGTTAACGGTGAGACTATTATTGCAATGTGTGAGACTATTATTCTAACGTTTTCTTAAAGTACTAAACCATATTATAATTTTTTAAACAAATGAGACTGATATTGCAACTATATAAATTGAATGAGATTAAAGTTATAATTTTTCTTAAAAGGAAAAATTAATTTATGAGTACAAAATGCAATCTGGATAGTTTTAAAATTAATTAGGAGTAATTTATAGTTTCCAAATTTTATAAAGATAGGAGTTATAATTACTTATCTATTTAGTTGTGAGTTGTATTATATACGATTCCTGGCTCATTTACTAATTATAAGGTGTAGAATGAGATGTTGATCGTCAGTGGATTACATCACTTCCAAATTTTCATATATATATATATATATATATATATATATATATATAAACTCTTTCATATCAAAATATAAAGTCAACTTTAATCATCTTTCCATTATGTTTGGCGCGGAATGTGGCCATGTGCACTTTGGAAACGTGAAAATGATGGAAATGGAGTTGCGAAAACAACTACTTTACTCTTTTCAATTTGGTGGAGTTTAAGGACATTACGTATCTTTAAGTAACTTTTATTACATATATAAGTAAATATACTCGGACCAAAAAAATATATAAGTAAATATGTTACTTTTATATTTCGTTTTGAGTAAGAATATGGTGTTGTAAGTTTGAAATGTTAAAATTAATGTTTTTCATGACATTAACCTTAAATTATTTTGGTCGGCACTTAATATTACATAATCTTTATACTATACTCAACTCTCTCTTGCACTCAATTATCCGCACTGATAAATTTAGAGGCACCAAATGTGACTTCAAATTTAGTTCTAACATTTATGAATTTGCGCATATTTTTCGCTTTAAGATAGTTAAATTAAATATATATTTTTTAATTTTATTTTATAAACTCCAGAATATACATGTTAGGCAATTTTTGTAAAGAATATTAAAGAAAATGGACAGAAGTCATGTTTTAAAAAATGATAGTAGATTTTAAATAATTCA
>JBBMKE010000002.1:18842156-18854223 GCA_037834125.1 Lippia alba | reverse complement strand
AAAACCTTTCAACATATGACAAATCCATACACATATTGTATAAACACATATCTATTATATAAATATAATAGAATAATTGCATGCAGGCCTGAAAACGAGCAAATAGGGTTATAGGTCGCTTTAACTAATACAAAATCCTAAAACCTCACCTCAAAGAAAGTAGAGTTTGAAGTGTGTAGGGCCAAACACTCAACCCACGAAACCCAAACAACTGACAGATCCTCACTAGGAGAACCCCTGAATGACTGAGTACACCAAAAACAAGACTCAGACTCAAACCAAAACCACAAAGATGCACGACAAATGCTCAAACACATATAAGATGCAAACACGTAATCAAAATTTAAATTCATATTCAAATCACATAAACAAGTATCATATAATTCCAAAAAAATCATGTTGCACGAATAATACAGATAGGGGAAAATATGAATAAAATACAAATCATATTATTTCGTTCAACGTCAACCTAATTCTTACAAGTACAATTAAATTATTTCCTAAGTGTAAAAGTCTCTATCAAGGTCATATCATATAAAATTAATTCAATTTTCGATCCAGAGGTTCATATTAATTTACTCAAGATTACTTAGTGGTTAAACCTTAGTTAAGGAAGTTCCAATTAAATTAATCTGAGCTTAGAGATCCAGTTTTACAAAATAAAATTACCATATTTGTTTCCTCAATTAAGATAGTTTAACCAATTCAAGTTGATTCCAATTAACAGTTTCCATAATTATAAAATAATCCATTTAACCAACGACATAAATTCAAGTGGCATGAAACGAATCCAACAACAATAACAAATCATTAACAAAATTACATTTCAATAAATACAACATTTCAAATATTCAAGGTGGCACAAACGGAACAATTAAATACGATTAAATTATGAATCACTTATTTCACATATCATATCATATTTCCAGTCATCATTCAAATGGTAACTTCATTCAACGCACGTACAAGAACAAGCTATACAATTATAACAATTAACGAAAAATAAATACAATAACTTCCAAAAATCACAACAAATTAACCAGACATCCGATTGACGAACTGAAAGTGGTGTTGGACTCACCACGACGAAAGGAACCCATTGAACAAGGAAAAGTCAAAATACCATCGCCGGAAGCCGCTGGAACACGGCTGTCAGTCACCGGAAAGCACCCTCTGGTGGCCGAAAAATTCCCCATAAGGACAGAATTGTACGTTTCGGCCTAAAGAACAAATGCCCTCAACCAATTTTCGAAAATACCAAACGTACGGGTCTTCGTTGACGAAAAATGAATACGAAACCTATGGCCAAGAATCAAAATTAAATGAAAACCGTCATTGGAAATAAAATCCGAACATACCATTGCGAAGCTCGTATCAAGGCCTAAGAAAGCCCTATCCCCAAAGCCGGAAATTATCGCCGGAAAAAATGGCCGCCGGTTCACAACCGGTTCATGTCTGGTCCACTGCCGTCGGCCGGTTTTCGATTCGCCGCCCACACCAGAAGCTTGCCGTCGTCAAGTTGAGCAACTTTTGTAAAGGGTCTAAGGTCAGAAAACCGCCGGAAAAGCCTCAAATCGCCACCCGAAGTCGCGCCACTACGATTCGCCGGAAACCACCACCTCCACCGTAATTCATCCCAAAACAATCCCGAAAATGGACTTAGGAGGCCAAAAGCTGTCGAAAACCGCCCTTGGTCATCGGAGAAAGTCATCGGAACGGCGAACTCGCCGTGCTCCCATAGCACCGCCGCGACTACATCATCTTCAGGCGGCGCGTGGGGCGCCGCCGCTGCTCCGATGGTTGCGCTGCCAGCGGGAAAAGTTGCACCGGGAAGTCTTCTTGCTAGGTGACCGGTGCGTGTCGATAGCCCACAATCTTGGTACGGTTGAGTCGGTGTCGTCGAGATGCTCGATTTCCACTATTGGATCGTCGAAATCCGTCGAGAAACTAAGAAGTTGGAGTAGTGTGTGTGATTATACCTTCGGGTGTGTGTTTCACGTCTGAAGAGAAGAGAGAGAGAGAGAGCCGGCTGAGGAGAGAGAGTGAGGTGGCACAATATGATTGGCCGATCGGGGATTTCCAGATATTTGATCCGAATTCGAAAGAGTGAAACGGCCGCAGAACGAGCAAACAAAGTCAGAATTGGGCAAACTTAGAGTCTACGGACTCGATTCGTCGCCCCGGACAAGCTGGAGGGGTCAAAAGGGTCGGACTCTTGTCTGAACAAAAAATGATGAAAAGACCCCTAAAAAGAAAATTGCAAAAAGGTCCCTAAACTTTTAAAGAGTTGAAAATAGGGCCCTGCAACGAACGAAGTCGCAAAATTAAAAGCAAATAAAAATGTAATGCAATAAAAAAGTAAATTAAACAATTAAAGCACAAAGAAATCAACACGTGGCGTCGGCTCAGTCGATCGGAGAACCGGGGTATCACAACAGCCATTCCCACGCTAAAGGAAGTGTGGGAACGGTCGTTCCCACCAAAACAGTCAGCGAGACTGGGAATGGTCATTCCCAGCCCATGCCTTACATGGGAACGGTCGTTCCCATGTTTGATGCTTACGTCACGACCTATGTAGCGCCCCGACGTAGGGTCCACATCCCCCGCACTAAGACCCAAACCCGGATATGAAATGGAAGTCCGTACCCGAATCCAAATCAAAGTGAATGGGCGACCAACTCACACACTAGGCTAGGCAGCCTAACAAGGACAAACTCAGAGTGCGCGGAAGCGAATTAAATAAAACTAACAAGCATAACAAATATCATAACATAAATGGCCCCATAAGGCCTAAACATAATATTCAAGTAAAAAGTTACAGGACATAGATAGTTACTAATAAAAGTGTATATAACATAATGCAACCTAACAAGACCTAGAACGAAAGTGCAGATGGAAAGACACACTTCTCCGCCTAGCTCAAGCTCAAAAACCTGCAACTGAAAAGATTAAACGATGGATCAGTCAACTGATTGAGTGAGGGTACTAACGCACACCCATACACTAAATATATATAGCAGAGCAATTAATAAAAGTGGATTATGAGCTGGAGATAGGTTTTACAACCAAAACATTTTGAACCAAAAGAGTCACCATAATAATTATTCCGAAACTATCTCGATTCATAATTCCTAGAACAAACTAATCCCTTGCTCGGCGAGTGCGAGCTTCCAACTTTTCTTCCTCGTCAAACTCAAAACCAAAACGTAAACATTCCATCTACACCACCAACGATGGAAGAGCCACGCGCAGCCCTAACCATCTTTACCTTTACAAACCCTCGTGATGTAGTTAACCTACAACGAGTCCTCCCCAGCTTTCACACCGAAGGAATAAAACTACCACGCCTTCCCTAGCTCCCGGGGTCACGCGTGATACCTTGGATGGAGACTATGCACAGGTCGAGCCCCGATAGCCCAACACCGTTCCGAAGATTCCTTACCCATAGCTCCTCGAGCTCACAATCACAGAACCATTTACAAATTACCAATCTTTCATGGCTTAGCTCGCAACAGAAACATAATCCGAACAATTTTACCAAAATGACTTACATATGCCTTTGTAGTAATTTTCAAATCAAACTTGGTTCACAAGGTCATAAACATATATAAGTTAACACTTATTTACTGATATGTAATATAACACATGTGGGGCATGAAAACATCACATTAAGGCTTTAGGTCATTAACTATACAAAATTCCTAAACCTCACCTTGTGCTTGAAGAGGAAAGTGTGGAAAAATCTATGCCTCGGGAGCGTCACCAAGAACACCGTCTGAAAAAAAACACAAGAACCCGAGACTTAGGCTCTATATGAACCAATTACGACGAACTGCCAAAGTACGTATGCATGAGATGCAAATACAAGTCAAAATGATTCGATTTGATCACTTAAATGCATCAAAAATCAAGTTCATGCAACGACAAAGCATACGACAAATTAAAGGTATAAAAGTTGCAATTTAACAATCATAGAAGGCATATAAAAGCATTTAAGGAGCAAAGGAATCAAACTAAAATAGTCGAAAAACTAAAACACAGACAGTGGCTCAATAAACGGCCATTTCGCTTTTCCAGTTAAAATGTCAAACGGACGTTTACAAGCTGACTGCCTCAACCCGAGAACTCCAAAACACCCGTTTACCAAAACAGTTAAAACTCCAAATGGGCATTTCAAATGCTATTGCCTCAAAAATCACTTCCCAAAAGTGCATTTGCAAAGTCAGTTCAAAAATTAAACGCCCGTTCAGAAAGTGTTTGCATCAGTTCTCCGTTCTCAAACGGGCATTTGTAAAAGCAACATGGAGCCCAAATGCCCATTTGTAAGACTCAAATTTTGAAAACTCGTGTAGGCCAAACAGCCGTTTGGATTTTTAGTACAAATCCCAAACGCCCGTTTCGGCGTTTGAAACGCAGGTCTGATCACGGCACAACAGGGCACGAATGGAAATGGCCCAAAGTGGCCATTTCCCAACCAAATCAAATGAAATTCAAAACTAATAACAAATATCATTCAAGAAACAATAATACATGCTCAAACCACATCAAATGCAAGAATTGAAGCCACAAACATCAAACCCACAAAATGCTCAAAATCCAAAAATGGCTACAAGCCATAAATGCAACCAACAATCAAGTTGAAGCAATAAATGCATCAAATGCAACATGTAGAGCATATAAATGAAGTCCGAATCCAACCCAAGTTCAAGAATTTCATCAAAATGTATTAAACCCTTACTATTCACATGCTTGGCTAAAATCAAATAAAGTCCCCAACTTAAGATGCAAGGTTCGGTAGAAATTTAAAGTAGATTTTGGAGGTTCCAAAACTTACCTCGGATTGAGAAATGATGAAGAAACGAGGGAGATACGGCTTAAGAGAGGTTGATCAAAGCTTGGAGCTTGGGGGCTTCTTCTTGTTCTTGAAAATGTGAAGTGTAAGAATGAGGGAGAAAGAAGGGGGTTCACCATTTAAGTGGTGAACCGGTTCGGTTCTTAGGGTGTTGGATTCGGTTCATGGTTTTCCCGATTAATTTGGTTCAGTATAAAAGGGTATCGGGTTCAAACTCCACAAATCAAATAATTCCAAATATGTAATTAATTCAAATAAATTCAATTAAGTTCAAATAATACAATTATAATTTAATTATGCACAATTATGAATTAAATCACATAATTACCTGATCGAAATATAAATCGGGATGTCACAGCCTGGGAAGGGCCGTTCCGAGCACAAGGATGCACGGGAACGGCCGTTCCGGCCCTGAAATTGGAACAGAAACCTTCACCTTCGGGAAGAAGATGACCAAAACCAAAAATTTGTTAGCGTGATTTGATTTCGAATATGGTTCGTGAAACGGCATTGGATTTCTAACAAATTGGGTGTTTTTGGTCTTCGGTCCTACACCTTTTTCTTTATACTTATTATCACGGGTTAAAATATTTTAGATTGTAAAAACCACGCCCTGCCCCTTTAATTTTGATTATACTATACTCTTACTAGTCTTTAGGACTGACCCCCCCTTCGTTTTTTTTTTCCCCTTTTTGTTTCTTGAGTTGCAGGTGCAGGTCTTCGGTTCGAGCTAGGCGGCGGCTTTTTATTTTGAGTTGTCCAAGTCTTAGAGTGGAGTCTTTTACATACCTTGCATCTTTAGCTTTCTGTATTGAAATTTCGTATATGAATATGTATAAGATCATGATTTAAAATTGGAGAATTTTAGATGATTTAAATTTGCCCTTGTCGGGCTTTATAATTGCGCTTAAAAGAGGCCTGTGTACTCAAGTTTGCATGTGACCCTTCTGATTTAAATTTTGCAGGCCCGCGGTCATTGCATGTGTCTATGCTTGCGTGACGATCTTGTTTCTTCGGCCTTTGATTTGATTTTTATTGCGCACTCTGTGTTAGGGTCTAGATAGCCTAGCATAGGAGAGATTTTGTTTATCTCTCGTTCGTTGTAGTTTGGTGCGTGTGCGGAGTTTTCATTTCGTTACACGTCTTAGGCTATGGTGCGGGGAATGTAGTTCCTTTCGCTCTGGGGTGCTACAGCTTTTATGAATAATACTCTAATTTAAAACGTAATCTTCAAATTTCATGAACAACACTCTTTTTTCCTTATTTTTCCTTTTCATACTTCATTTTTAAAACTGAATACTAAAACTTTTACAAATAATATTTTAATTTTAATTTGAGATACTCTTTTTTATAATTTGGATACTTTATTTTATAATTTTAATACTCAATTTTATAATTTGAATACTTTATAGTTTCTAAACAATACTCCAAAGTGTAAATCAATAATTAACTTTTACCCAAACATCCACCTCCACACATAAAAGAGTATTCGTTTTTACATTTGAATTATGAAAATTATATTTTGAAATAGTAACATACAAAATAAAAGTATAAAGTCGTGTATATGAGGTATTATGACAACAAAATAGTTTGTTTGGGAGGGAAGAATTGTGTTATGTTATTTTCTTTATCTTCAAGGTTATTCTGGTAAATTCACCAAAACTGTAGAGCGAAATATAATTATAAATTTAAACTGAGTAGTTAGTATTGATATTTCTTTACATCGGGGAGTGATGTCAAATTTATCTTGATCCCCGGGGAGTTTTACCTCATTTTTATTGGAACAATCCAATCAATTATAAAGACAAATTTATTATAGTAATTATTATTTAAATAACCAATTTGATTTGATTATAATAATAAATTTATTATACTTATTATTTGCATGACTAATTTAATCAAAATTGATTTGGCTTAGAATTAATAATCAATAGGCGACCAGTAGGAGTTTAACTTAATGGGCGAAAACCAGAGGTCGGATAGTGTGTGTACTCCATGATTGATGGAAATGCCGTGTTATATCAAATGGAAAATATAAAAAGGCAAGTTGAAGCTGTGAGGTCCCCATGCCTTTCTTGTGCTATATATAAGTAAGTGCATTAGCTTACATATCCCATTTCATTGTAAGTTACAAGATGACATTTCTTAGATGACATTTCTTAACCCTTTGTTTCTCTGTTTGTTTTCCCTCTCCATCAAATTCGTATGCACTACTTCTGCAGAATCTGACACTTATATTGTCCACATGGACTTAGCCGCCATGCCGAAAGCCTTTTCCAGCCACCATAACTGGTTTCTAACCACACTATCCTCAGTGTCGGATAT
Organism: Lippia alba; assembly: GCA_037834125.1. Classification (NCBI taxonomy): domain Eukaryota; kingdom Viridiplantae; phylum Streptophyta; class Magnoliopsida; order Lamiales; family Verbenaceae; genus Lippia; species Lippia alba. The sequence continues at coordinate 18,847,046 of JBBMKE010000002.1, read as the reverse complement.
TGCTGAATCTTCCACCTCGTCTAAACTTGTGTATTCTTACACCAATGCCATCAATGGATTCAGCGCACTTCTAAAATCTTCCGAGTTTGAAGCCATCAGGAACTCCCTGGGTTATGTTTCTTCAATCAAAGACACGACTGTCAAACTCGACACAACTCGGACTTCCCAATTCCTAGGCCTGGATTCCGATTACGGGGCCTGACCGGCTTCCGACTATGGCAAGGATATCATCATTGGTGTTGTTGATACCGGAGTTTGGCCGGAGAGCAAAAGTTACAAAGATGATGGAATGACCGAAATACCATTGAGATGGAAAGGCGAATGCGAGAGCGGGACGGAGTTCAATTCCTCCATGTGCAACAAGAATCTCATCGGGGCACGCTATTTCAACAAAGGCCTGCTAGCTAAAAATCCCAACTTGACCATTTCAATGAATTCTGCCCGTGATACAGATGGGCACGGTACCCACACGTCGTCCACTGCAGCGGGTGGGTATGTGGACGATGCTTCTTCCTTCGGCTATGCATCGGGGATATCCCGAGGCATGGTCCCGAAGGCTCGTGTGGTTATGTACAAAGCCCTTTGGGACGAAGGGGCTTATCTTTCGGATATTTTAGCTGCTATCGACCAAGCAATCATTGATGGAGTGGACGTCCTGTCCTTATCATTAGGGATTGACGGTCTAGCTTTGTATGCCGATCCTATAGCGAGAGCCACATTCGCAGCCGTGGAGAAAGGCATTTTCGTCTCGACGTCAGCCGGAAACGAGGGGCCATTTGTGGAAACTTTGCACAACGGGACACCTTGGGTTCTCAATGTTGCTTCAGGAACAATTGATCGAGAATTTCAGGGGTATCTTACGTTGGGAAACGGAGATTCAGCCACGGGATTGACTCTCTACCCCGGAAACTCATCTTCGTCCGAGTTGCTCCCAATCGTATACGTTGGAGACTGTGAAAATGAGAGCACCGTCAAGGCAATCGCAAACAAAATTGTCGTGTGTTTGGACACGAATGAGACACTAGATGACCAAGTTTATTATGTCCAAAACAATGACAAGCTTCTTGGCGGTGTTTTCATCTCGAACTTCACCGACTTTTCGCCTTTCGTGCAAAATGCAATCCTGGCGTTGTTTTTCCATCTGGACGAAGGCCAGAAGATCCTCGACTACGTCAGAAGTAACCACTCCATGCTTCAAGCTGGCTTTACGTTCAAAGAAACGCGCATCAACACGAAACCAAGTCCAAAATTGGCTAGCTATAGCTCGCGAGGGCCGTCACAGAGTTGTCCATTTGTCCTGAAGCCCGATATCATGGCTCCTGGCGACCAGATCCCAGCATCGTGGCCTTCAAAGTCCCCTGTCACTGAAGTGAAATCAGGCCTACTCTATAACAACTTTAACATCATATCTGGAACATCAATGTCCACTCCACATGCTACCGGGGTGGCAGCACTCCTAAAAGGGGCTCATCCCGATTGGAGCCCTGCAGCCATTCGATCAGCCATGATGACAACTTCTTATGTGACAGACAACACTGAGAATCCCATCAAGGATATTGGATTCAGTGACCTACCTGCGACCCCTCTCGGCATGGGTGCTGGCCACATCGATCCAAACCAGGCATTAGACCCCGGACTCATATATGATGCTGGCCTAGAAGACTACATCAATCTTCTTTGTGGTATGAAATTCAATGAAACACAGATAAAAACCATCGTGAGGACCAATTCATATAACTGCTCGAATCCATCACTTGACCTAAACTACCCTTCCTTCATTGCCTACTTCGCTGGAAAGGAAAATAGTTCCCAGAATGTCCCAACAGCAAAAGAATTTCAAAGAACTGTGACTAATATTGGAGAAGAAAGTTCGGTTTACGTCGCGAAATTGACATTGTTGGATGGAGTGAACGTCAGCGTGTCGCCTGAGAAGCTGGAGTTCAGTAAAAAGTACGAGAAAAAAAGCTACAAGCTGACTATTGAAGATCCAAGACTGGTGAAGAACACATTCGTCTTTGGTTACCTGACTTGGGTTGAATCTAGTGCAAAACATAGTGTAAGGAGTCCAATTGTGGCCATTAACTTGACCCCGTGAAACAATGTATAGTTCCAGGGAAGGATGTGATTGACTAAATTGTCATCTTCGACGAGTAATATAATTTAAATAATTGTTTCAGCAGCTTTTTGGCTTTTAAGGGAAATTAATATAGTTTTATGAATATCTGGAATCTTTATCTAGATTGAATATATGTGGTTGTTAATGATGTAAACATGTTCACTATTGTTTTAGAATTTGATGTGCCAAAAAATAATCTTACAATAACGTGATGCAGCGGTATATATGATGGAGACATCTTACCATGGAAAGTTTATCATCTTTTTAAGAAAAGGAATCTTGTTTGGTTAATAAATAACGGGAAGATGTAATATTCAATTTTAATTAGGATAAAGCTTGGGATCTTATATAGCATTATGCATGATCAGGGTACACAGATCCAATATGACACGAACACCGAGTATCCGATAATATATTAATTAACCACGACCCAGCATGACAAAGAAACAGTATGACATGAGTATAACAAATTAATTATCCACGTAACAAATTTTCAATATGAGTATCCAAGTTCTAGGTTTCCAATATGAGTATCTGATATGTCGCGACCTCACTGATAAGATGATATTTCTAAGGAGTGTTTTTTTCAAATGTAGGTGCATCCTAATAATTGAACTAAAAGACAAATTAAAATGCCAATAACAATTTATGCTTCTAATTAATATAACATAGTATGTACATTTGTTCAGAAAATTTGGAGGACCATTTTATTGGTAGGACTCTAGGGGTCCCATTTGGGCAAAACTCCAAAGGCATGTGATTGATAGATGAAGTACAAGATCATATTTTGGAGTGTTCCATCTTACTTAGCCCATCGTTAATTCACCCTTTCTTTTTCCTAACAAAATGTTTTTCTCTTGTCTGCAACCTTATCCACCAATAATGACTATATATTTTTGTAAGTTGACAGGCTGGTTTGGTGTCGATTAATGAGAAAAAGAGCTAAAATATTTTCGTGAAATAATTGATAATCATAGCCTACGATGGCCGGAGACATAGAGTGTTATATTGGATTGATGTTATTTGGGTTTACCATCATTTAGAAAAGTTGTATTTTATTGAAATTATTGACAATGTTTTTAGTGCAAGATTCAGATTAATTTTATATTATTCATGATACATTAAAATAAGTTGTAAAAATCATGGCTTTTATACGTAAAACGGTACGCGGCTCTCTAAATTTTGAGATTCAAACACGCTACGAAAATCTGACGAAATGAAGTTCATGTTCTCAAGATTTTTCCGTAGTCAATGGATACTGCAACTAACTCAATTTCTTGTAGTGAAGAGGAAAGGGACTCATGGCCATCCTAACCTCTAATTACATATACTTTTGTTCAGATATTTCTTTTTTTAATTGATTGAACATTTAGATGTGGTTGATATATACTATATGTGTTATTAATTTTGTGTTTGTGCTCACGATAACGAGATCATGTGGTTGTATCTCACATACTCACTGTTGTCCATTTGTTAAAGAAATTGATTTTTTCGGGGGCTACAGCTAGCTCTGCAAAAAGAGGTTAACTTAGGGTTTGTAATAAAAGTGTGTTAGGATATTTAAATATTTAATGACACGTAACAAGTGGATCATATCTTTCTCCGTCTTTTCGCTCAAATCTTGATCTTTTAGATAAGATAATCGCTCAGTATTTTTTCATTTTTGGTTTTAATTTTTTTTCTTTTTAATTTTGTTTTTTTGGACATATTCAAATTGATCTTGTTCAGGATTCTTCATGAGATCATGTGTTAATTGGAAAATTTGGACGTCAATGTCAGTGACAAGTTTAATGGGGGTCAACCTCGTGAGTTGTGGCCATGATTGAGGAATTTGGATTCATCTTTCATGAGATTTTGCAAAGTGAAAGTGCTAAACTACTCGACTCTTTAATGTTCATATAGGTGTATGTTACTGTTAGATTTATGACTTCTGGATAGCGCAACTTTTATGAAGGAGATTTATTGATCGACTTTTCGCGGGTAAATTAGTTTTGGTTAAAGTGAACTAATCATTAATCACCATTTATTAATTGACATAGAAGTGCGAAAAAATTGCATTTTTAGTCTAACTCGATTCACACCATTATAATATTAGTCATATTGGTTTCAAGAATCTAAAAGTGGTCTTATACTTTAAGAAAGCATTGTAATAATAGTCTCACAGTTATCTAGATAATAGAAAAAGGCTAGTGAAGATTATGTACACTTTTAAAAATTCATTTAAGGTACTTTTTCAGAATATTCCTTGGGGAAACTATCTTATTATAAAAAAAGGGTTAAACCCGGAACCCCCTGTCCTTTGTTGGGTTTTGCATTTTTCCCCCTATAATTTGATTTTTAACAATAACCTCCCAAACTTTTGAAAAATATTACACTTAACCTCTTGTAATAAACTTTAACAAAGCGAATATGTACAACGATAGTCTCAAATGTGTTGATATTATATATCAAATTAAGCTCTCAAAGTAAGGAACACCACAATGGTATCAAAATCAAAATCTGACAGCCGACGGAGCAATAATCATCAGTTAAACACGATGCATGATGAATGAAACTTTTGACGGCTAATAGGCTCGACTAGGGTATGGACTTTGTTCTCCTTGGAAAGACAAACATGATGGCGGTGATCTTGAAAATTGGGTTGTAACACCCTATACGAAAGAGCGCCACATCCCCCGCGCCACATGTCTAATTCAAATATGAAATTGATTTCCATACATGAACTACACACGAAGCAAGCGGGTGACAATAAAATAAACCTGGCTAGGCGGAAC
>JBBMKE010000002.1:18824238-18842056 GCA_037834125.1 Lippia alba | reverse complement strand
AGTGCACAATTAATGCATAGCACAAAGTGGAGGTACATAATAAGGTGCATACATGCTTCGTGCAAACAATTCACATTCCATACGTGACATAAAATGCATATGAGAACAAATAAATACATATAAGAATGGTAAAACAAGTTAGGATCAAGTTTGGAGGTGTAAAGATACAAGAAAAATGGAACGAAAACAAGGAAAAGGGTTCCGAGTGCAAACGGGCAAAATCTGACAAATTTCCAAAACGGACAAGCTGTGGGAAAATGGTCCTAACTTGAGATTGAGAAATGATAATTGAGTTTTGCTTATTTAAAATGAAATTAAACACATAGAACTTTAAAATGGTATGTAGTACAAATTGTGGTTCAAAGCGAGGTGAAAATGGTGAAGGCACGAAGATGGACAAACGCAGCTTGTCGGCAAAGTGGCGACACAATTTTCCGTGGGCTATATCTCACAATATAGAACGAATTTTGAGGTGAAATCAAAGGGATGATATTACATACTCAAAGATAAAACTATGTTTAAAATTTCAGCCAAAACCGAGCACAAATGAGGTCTAAACAGCTGCGCAAAATTTGGCCTGAAAAGCTGCGCAGCCGTGCGGAATTAAATTTTCTGAAATCTCGAGAATCGAGCGGCCGTGCGGGAAATGAACTGAAGTTCCACGCGACCGTGTGGGGTTGTCTGGTCCGAAAAACAGCAGCAAATAACAGGGGGCTCGAAGAGGAAAGGCCCCGAACCATCCAAAACCACAAACTCACCTCAAAAACCCCCAAAATACACCAATATATACACATACATTTATATAGGAACAAGAATCATGCATGAATGTGAGTCCAAACATCAAAATTCACAAACCCATTTCAACCTCAAGCTCCAATAATGGAGTTTCATGTAATACACAACCAACACTCAAAAATAACCAAGGCATATGCATCAAAGACCACCAAATATGCAACAAATGCCATCACAAGTCATGGAATGCATCAAGCTTCAAATATCATCAAGCCCTAACTATTCACCCAAGAACAAATCCAACAATCTACCACATTAATCCACAAGATATTTACATGTATAAAGTCAAAAGAACAAGAGGGAAGCAATTATGAAATTACCTTAAAGAGGAATGCAAGAAGTCAAGGGTCTTGAGCTCTTGGAGGGGCAAGAATGGAGTCTTGAACTTGGAGAAACCCTCTTCTCTTCTTCTTGGGGATGTGCTGAGTTTTTGGGGAAAGAAAGGGAAGGGAAATGCTAAAAATTGGTGAGGGAGAGGGAGTAAGTCAAGCCAAGGTATGGGTCATGGGTCCCACATTAGGTATTAGGTGTATATTTGTGTACGTGGTTCGTATTTAGCGTAAACGAGGGTCAAAACGAGGTCGGAAAATTATGAGGTTAGGCTCATTGAGTCCCATTCGCCGAATGGAGTTCAACAAAGGTGTCAGAACTCGAATACGAGTTCCCGAGCTCAAGATAGCCACGAGGGCCAAAACACCCTAATTAAAATTAGGTATCCTAATTCGGCAATTATTGAGCTCAAGAACAATTTAATTAATTCTAAGCGCACGTAGTATAATTAAATTCACGTTGACAATTAGGCATGTGAATCATATAATTCACAAATTACAAAATTAAACTCTCTCGTGACGTCGTACTTGGATTGCCAAAGAGTCGGGGTGCTACATCACTGGTCTTTAGGACTAACCCTCATTCGTGTTTTCTTTTCTTTTCTTTTTTTTTGAGTTTTCAGGTACACTTGGAGTCGAGCTAGGCGGCAAGTCTGTCGTTGTGTCTCACTTGCAGTATAGCTCGAGTCTCATTTGCATTCGTAGTGGTTTACTTATGTATTTTTGTACTTATAACTTTGTATGTTGGAGGCTTAAACACTTAGCCTTATTTTGGCCTTGGAAAGGCATTTGTACATTTATGTATATCATGGCATGCTTGTGAAGGTTTTATGAATATGTGATCTTGGGAATTTTATCTATTGGCTTTGTCTATCGCTTCCGCATTTGTTACTTTTAATCGCACTCTGTTTGAGGGTCTAGACCGCCTGGCTTAGGAGTGAATTTTGTTTGTCTCCCATTCTCTATTGTTAGATACGTGTGCGAAGTTCTCATTCCGTTACACATGTTGGACTCTAGTGCGGGGGATGTGGTGTCTCACACGCGAGTGCTACACACAGGGTTCTGAGTGCTAATTAAGCATATCATAGGGTTCTTGGGGCAATTAACTCTTTAACTTTGTGCACTTTAGTTATTAAATTAACCCTCCTCCTTTTATCTTTATTGATTTGTTTACTTGGCTATCGGAGATTTTTGAAACCATTCAATCCCTGTGGAATTGATCTTTTATCATTATATATAATTTATTTATTTATTTTTTTTGTAGTTTGAGAATTTTATTTGATGGATTCAATATCCGATATATAAATAGCCAAAATGAATAAACAAAAGTAGTTTCGATACAACTTACTAAAATAGAAAAACATAAGTGTATCAAAGAGTTATAAATCAAAATTTAACAGACAATAACTTCGAGCAAATGTATTTAACTCGAATGGATTAGCTCCTTTATTAAAAATTGGTGCCATATTTAAAACTTAAAAGCCATAGAAAATATATTTTTCTTTTATTTTTTTCAAGCCGAATGCTACTGAAGTACTAAAGCTAGCAGAAACTTCATGACAAACGCGCATGATATAGCACTTAACGGTATTGCCAACTCTACAGTAGCTGTCACAAAATTGTACAACTAGCGTTAACAGGTCAAACTGGACTAATTGGAATAAAATTGTCCATTGTTTTTTTAGGAAAAAAAACAATTATATTGGTTAATATGTAACACCATAACTTTCAAATGGCTTCACCAGTACAAAATATATAGCTATATTTGCTATGACAATTTAAATGTATTGAATTCAAATTTTTTATAACGCAGTTATTATTGATAGAAAAAAATTTACATTTTAAGTGGTCCGTCTCGATTCGACCTATAAAATAATTTATAAAACCAAAAATTTATATGAAAAATATACAACGAAATACATAATATATATTTAAATTATATCTTTTCTGTTTAGCTTATTGATATTAAATTTAGATAAGTGGACAAATTGTCAAAGGTAAATATATTTAACTATGAAATTAACGTTTACATGTTTGTTAACCTGAATATTTAAATTACGTAAACATATATGAAGTCACGGTACGTGCATTGCCTATTGCATATAATTAATAGACATTGATATGAAAACGAGACAATACCAATACAACATAATAATATTTTTTAAGTTTAGTTCATTATAAATCCGGGCTTTAATTTAAATTGTGTAAAAAGAATTTAAATTGTTTCATTCCAAAAGAGTGCTTATTTTTTTCTGCAAACAAGAAAAAGTGTAATTTTTTACTAGAGACTAATTGGCCTGTTGTATAAATCCCTTTGTCGTATTATATTTTAGGAGATTTGACGGAATGTATTCCCACCCAAAAGTATCGTGGAATAATTAATTAATAATATATACCTCATGATAATTATGGTTAATATTTTAAAGGAATGTTGTTCAATTCAATTATTACTTATTTATTCTAATATGTAATTTTTGACATAAGTTTTTTAATTTATAAATGTCAACATATATTATTTAAAATTATAAAATTACTGAAAAGTTAGTGGCCGAAATTTAATTTTTTTTGTTAGAGCCGGTTACTTGCGTGCACATGTGCTGAACGATGCATAGACTGACATATATTTCATTATTTTTCACCTTGTTTACATTTTAGAAAATAAGAAAAAAAATTGTATGTAGAAAATAATAAATTGCATATCAAGACGATAAATGTGGACGTAGGTGGTGGACGCTAGTAATTTTTTTAAAATTTTGGTTAATAACTTTCTAGTAATTTCATAATTTTGAAAATTACATATTTATATTTACAAATTAAAAAAAAAAAACAATTACGCCAATAAATTAAAAGTTGGAACAACCAACCCCATGAATTAAATAATTTTCCCATATTTTAACCGTTTTTAATTAGTTATGTTCTCATTTTTTCAGAAAATAGATTGTATTGACATTACGTAGTAGTTTACTAGTCATAATCTTCGCACTAAAGCGTAGAAAAAAGACCCACTGAAGAACCTCAACGGTCCCCTTTCCCATGGCGACATGAGTTTCACTTTTCCTCACTTCTCCCCCTAAATATCCGCATTTAAGCAGTGATCGAGCTCAAATTGAGTGTAATCGGGACTACCCATACAGATTTTCACACGGGAAAATGCACGCAAAGGCGGAATCGGAGTTGACGATCTCGGCGCCTTCGTCGCCGGAGCACCACCGGCGGCCGGCGTACTACGTGCAGAGTCCGTCTCACGACGGGGAGAAGAATACGCTGTCGTTTCATTCAACTCCGGTGGTGGGGAGCCCAATGGGGTCTCCGCGTCACTCGTCGGTGGGCCGCCACTCCCGGGAATCCTCCACCAGCCGTTTTTCTGGGTCGTTGAAGCCTGGATCGAGGAAGGTTTCGCCAAACGACGTCGGATCAGGTGGTCCTCGGAATGGTGGAGAGAAGAATTGGAAGGATTTTGATGTGATTGAGGAGGAAGGACTTCTTGAACGTGAGGAGTCGAGAAAAGTGTTGCCCCGTCGGTGCTACGTTCTTGCTTTTGTTGTGGGTTTCGTCGTGCTTTTCACTTTGTTTTCGCTGATTTTGTGGGGCGCCAGTAGACCTCAGAAGCCCAGGATCACTATGAGGGTAAGTTTTTCCGATGTTTCTGAATTGTCTTTTTGTGTTCGATTTCAGAGATGGTTTTGTTTGATGTTGTTTGTTCAATTAGTTCATGTAATGAGGTTTGTCTGTTGTAGTATAATTCTTGGTTTTGATGGATCATGTTTATAGTTTGGACTTAGAAGCGTCTGGATTGTGCCTGCAGGATGCAAAGACGTGGGGTTGTAGTTTTTCTTGTTTGTTTATTTGATCTGAATTGGTTGAATGTATCTTCGATTTCAGTTTTTATGGTTGTTTGATGTTCCTAATGTGAATTCCTGATTCGGATCGATTTGATTTAGCCTTTTCTGGTTTAAAGTTTGAATTCTGAAGCAAGCTTGTGATATTGTGGGCAGAGCATTAGAATTGAGAGGTTTATGGTTCAAGCTGGTTCGGATAATAGTCGAGTATCGACCGATATGATCTCGGTGAATTCGACAGTGAGGTTCACGTTCAGAAATACTGCCACCTTTTTCGGGGTTCATGTTACATCTACTCCTGTAACTCTCTCCTACTCACAACTCAACATTGGCTCCGGAAATGTAAGTTAAGAATCTGTATCTATATGTGTGTGTTATGTATGATATGATTTATTGAGAAGACTGGATTCGTAAAAAAATCTGCTCAAATTCAACCTAATTGCATGGGAAGTGCATTACTATTGCCATGTGATTGTACAGTTTTAACAATAAAGAAAGAAAGAGAAATCAATCACACATTACACATTTTAATAACCCTGCAGAGTTCTTGGTTAGGTGCGGCTAAATTTCTTGAGCGATGTGTTGGTATTTGATTTATCGACTTATGGGCTGTTGTGAAAATCGAAACTTTTGCAGATGAAGAAGTTCTATCAATCAAGGGGCTGGTCAAGAAACGTAACAGTAGTAGTGCTTGGTGACATGATTCCTATGTATGGAAGTGGAGCGAGTCTCAGCACCCCAACGGGAATGACAACATTGCCAATCCCACTCAAGTTGGACTTCACCGTCCGATCAAGAGCTTATGTGCTGGGAAAATTGGTCAAGACTAAATTCTACAGGAACATCGAGTGCTCAATTGTCTTCGATTCCAAGAAACTCAATACCGCGATTCCCCTAAGAAATTGCACGTATAACTAAGGACGAATTACATCTACCACCCCTAAGGTTTGCGAGTATTAGAACCACCAGTTCCATTCATTTTTCCACAGATTTGTTGTATTACTGTTATATAGTATACAAATGTTTATTTATGAACATGTCATTCTCATTACAGTTGGGATTGCTTTGTTTTGATGAAAGTTTGACGGTGTAAAATGATTATACGTTGTGCTTGCCACATTAATCATGCGTTTGGGATTTTATAATAATTTTTGACTTCTTGGGCTGGTGGTTGTGGCCTCGTCTGAGAAGGAATGTTCTGTTTGCAACCAAATCTTGCCTAGTCAATACTTTAAGGTAATTACATTTGCACCCCTTCTAAAACAATACAAAAATCATAGTTTATTATAACAAGTACGTGTATTATCACATGGGTTTGAATTAAGAACGCGCCAAATCTCTAGTCAGCCGTGCCACCACCTCCACTCCAGCTATTTTCCCACCGCCCACGCTTTTTGCCACGGTGGTACTAGGTCTCTGGCCGGGGGAGCTTCCGGCCTCTCTCTTGGAAATTCTTTAGAAGGTGCAAACCGTGCATTTCAGGAAATGTATTAAATTGAATGTCATATGATACTATTTGATACGACATATGATGCATAGTTATGGATACGATAACATAGATATAATTCGATATAAATATAACGATAAAAAAAAATTCTTAAACTTTCCACAAGAGAAGTGTTGATAAGGCATTGGATACTTATATTCGACAAAAAGATAATACAATGATATTTTTAAAAATATTTGTGCGTTAGTCCGTAAGACAACCAATACTGGTCAATGGTTATTATACACAATGTTTATCTCTTTTCTCTAGCTAAGAAATTATTTCATTTTACAACACTTGTTTGATTTCTAAACAGACTTTTTGCTAATTGCAATTTCTTTTTAAACACGCGCTCTTAAATAGTAGATAAATTCAAATTCAGAATTATTAGGCAGCAGAAAGAAGTTTAATTAATTGGCCCAATTACTATTGGCAACTATATTTGCACTTATTTAATTGCATTTCTTTAGTTCAGTCGCACTCTCGTGTCTAATTTGTTAAATGGGCCTGTACAACATATACGAAAATGTTGGAATTGTATATTAGCTACTAAATGTACGATACTTGGGCCTATAGAAGTATCAAATGACTTCTTGGCTTAATATTTTTAAACAACCTAAGGGGTCTTCGTCTAATGGGGAGTGAGTAGATCATAAGACCCGAATATTATCTGATTTTCGAGTAGTACGGTTGGGGTATTTTCAAATTTTTAATTGGTGCAAAAGGTGATTGTGAATACTCATTACTGATCTAATATCCATTTCTATACTCATTCCTTAGGTATCCCATATTATTAGTCATTCACAATATTTAAGAATTATTTATTTTTTATATAATCGTCACATATTTGTTAAATATATATTATATTATTATTATTTATTATGAATATGTAATTATGCTAAAACTTTAATAAAATGTATTAAATTTATATAAAAATAAATACAAGTATAAATACATGATATATTATATGTTTAAAAATACATATTCAATATATTGTTTTATTCACACACACACACACATATATATATACTAGCAATCATCGCACGCCGTCCATGCGTGCATAAAAAAATTTGATGTTACTGTTTTCTTGGCAAAATCTACCTAAAAGAAAATCAGAATAATATCTCTTTTGCAAATATAAGTACTAAATTTAAAGAATTTGGATAACAAAATACACCAAGATTTAAACTGCTAAATACAAATTAAACTAATAAATAAAAAACCGTGCATTTGGATAACAAAATTCACCAAGATTTAAACTGCAAATTAAACTAATAAATAAAAAAATGAAAGAAGAAAGCAATTAAACTAATAAATGAAGAAAAAAGGAAAAAGAAAGCAATTTTGTTTTAGAAATACAGGGTTGAATCCCAAACAATTGTTCCTCCTCTTTGTCGTGTGAAGATTGCACCCTACATATGTACCAAAAACTATGAACCGAAAACTATAAATTTCCCCTTAGATGGCATAATATACAACTTTTCGAAATAAAGTAAAATAAAAAGTTAGAAGAACAATTACCCCAAACATGAGTTGAAAAGATTGTTGTCCAAGACTTCAAGTATTCTCATGATTTTTTCAGAATTAGAAATTGAATTTTAGAATGAAAAAGTTAAGAAGAAGTTGAAGAAATAATGGAAATAAGTTTAACGAAGAGGTTGAGAAAATTGTCGAGTTGAGGGAGTTTTTTATCAAGTAAAAACTTTGACAAAATAAAATTTCCAAAACAATCCTTAAATCATATGTACTTTAAATAATAAATTTAAGGGTATAATAGGTAATCCAAAAAATTGGTGTTTTGGTGTCACAAACTGTCGTTTGTGAGAGAAAACACCGCTTCTGTTTTTATATAGTATAGATATATGCGTGTGTAGCCTCTTCACTCAGTCAGCTGGCTGACCCTCTCATTGTTTTTAGTTTGCAATTCCTGTAGTCGTTAGGCGGAGTTCTTGTTTGAGACTCGAGTCTTGTACTCACTGCATTGTATCATACATTCCTTTTCTATTTTACTTTAGGCTTTGTTGGCTACTGTTATTTAGTTTTGTTATGTATTGTACTCGGGACAGGTTAGGACAGGTGGATGTTTATTGCTTACTTGTATCGAATTTTGATTGTACAATTGTGTTGTTTTTGTTCGCTTCTTCTGTTGACTTGTTAGTACAGGGTCTAGTTCCCGCCTAACACAGGGTTGTGTTTTTGTTTTGTCTCCGTTCGCTGTGAGCTTGGTCCATGTATGGACTTTCTATTTCATAGATGGATCGGGCTCATGGTGCGGGGGATGCAGTGCCCTCCGTTTAGGATGTCACACATGCAAATACATCCAGATTATCTCTTAAGAAATCGATCATCATTACTTGAGCCGGGTCGTCGAGGCTAGAGCCTATCTGAGTAGTCTTCTTTGGGTTGCCCTGTACTAATTCGACGGTTACAAATTTCTCTGTGGGCTCTATTCTTGCTTCTAGTCGGGGCGATTCGAGCGCTCTTTTCTTGCCTGTGAGGTGATGATTACCACCCTCCAAGGGGGGCTCCTCCTCGCTGCTTGAGGATTCTTCCATGGCTCCCGGGGGGCTGTTGTTAGCGTTCGTCGTGGCCGTGGCGTCTCTCTTTTTGTTCTTTTTTCTTATATAACTTAACGCACTTGTGTTCGGGCCCATCCTCGTCTAGCTTCGGGAAGTCCACCAATTTTTTCGTGGATCCTGGTTGGACTATTTGCTTGGGTTTGTGGCTCCAAAGGGACAATATGTAACACTACCAGGCTTCTTTCACGTTGTACAACACCTCATCTATTCCCTCGAGAGTGGGGAACTTAAGTTTTTGATGGTATGCAGATATTACTGCTTTGAAGTCCACGAGGGCTGGTTGACCGATAATGATATTATAGGGGAGATCCACTTCTACAACTGCATAAAGAACGTTTAAGGTTTTACGCTGTGGGGCACGACCGAAAGAGGTGGCAAGGCGTATTTGTCCACAAGGGACAATCTCAGAACCCCCGAAAGCCAGTGAAGGCTGTTCCGAGGGGTTCGAGGGAAATGTCAGTAATATTCATCTTTTGAAACGTGGAGTAAGGCAAAACATTCACGGAGCTTCCACTATCAACAAGAACCCTCTTACAATATGGTTGTGCATATCTAAACTAACCACCATGGGGCAGTCAGATGTTTCGCTGGCCCCATGGGGTGTTATAATGTGCTCTAAATCCCTACCCGTGAACCCTACGATTTCGTTTTCCCTAGAGAGTGCACATGTTTGGATTGCAAAAACCTCTGATCATAACTAAGAACATGTCAGCAATGGGAGGCATTGGAATGACCTCCTGAGGGTCCGCCGGCTATCATGTGGATGACCGTATAAGGTTGATTCTCTAGTTTCGCGGTCTTCTGCTTCCCTTTGTTGCTCTCTTCAGGTTGATGTCGATGAGGACTTCTGGATCGAGAGCGACTCATTCTTTCATTCCGTGCGTGCTCAGTGCAGTGCTCATCATATCGCTCGAGCACTCTTACAAATTCCTTCAAGTGTCTTCCCGTGATGAGCCTCTGAATTTCTGTGTTGAGTTGGCAACACAAGTGTCCCTTCTGCTTGTGGAAGGCACAATACTTATTCGAGCATTTCTGTACCTCCGTTTCTCTCATCTTGGGTGGCCTTTTAAACAGCTTCTTATCTGCCATGGAGTAGATTTCAGCTATTAGCCTATTGAGAGGGATACGCTTGTGCTGGCGGGGTGGGGATGGATTTCTTCTGGTGTTGGTTGGACTGCGACGGTGGTGATTCTTGCTTGGCTCATTCTGACTATCTAGGGCCCTTACCATTGGAGAGGGGTTTGCCAAAGCATGCTCTCGAGCTTGATACATGTCCTTACGTCTAAAATGGGAATCTGCTATCTCCATTAACTCGAGCAAGGTGCGAGGCTTCTTCTTAGCCACTTCTTCCACGAACTCCTTGCTGACATAATTCTTCATGTTGATGGATTGAAACAACATGTGCCTCACGAAGTCCATCGAGGGTCGCTCTACAAGCAATATCTCCTTATTGAACCTTCCCATAAACAATCTGAGGGTTTCCCTAGATCCTTGCACCAGGTTGTAGAGCATTGTCGACAGGGTGCTGGGGCCTTCATGGAGTTGAAGTGGCTGAAGAAAGCATCCGTCAAATCTCCATACCCTCAGATAGACCTGGGGGGTAATTTCTTGTACCACTCCTGAGCCATTCCTTCTAGAGAGGCGACAAAGACCTTCACCCAGTAATGACTGGGGTGCTCGTACAGATGCATTAGGTGTATGGAGTGATTTAGATGCTTGGTTGCGTCGGTCGTCCCATCATACCTGTGGACCGAGGTGGGAATCTCTGGTCATTAGAACCTTCTCGATGAGGGGTGAGGTATCTGCTAGCGGTCGATACTCTCCCCTCAGCCTGTCATGCTTGCCATAATCCTCTGGATGCTCCCTTCATACTCGTGGTAGTGGTTATCTTGGCTCGCAAACGTCTCCGGCCATGGACCACTTGCCCCCGGCATGGGGAACTTGAGACCGTGCTCGGGAGAGTTGCTGCACCATATGCTGCAAGTCCTCCGGTTGGTTTTGCATGTTGATCAATTGATGGTCCCCCTCATTCCTCGGATTAACTATCCGAGAGACTCTTGACAACACCTCCTCTTCCACCTCGACCCTCCTCTCCAGGGGGACCATTTTCATTCTGTAGCGGGGTTGAGGTGGTTGCTCCACCCTCGGAAGTACTTCATTTCTTGGCATAGGAGGTAGTGCGGGTGGTTGAGCCCGTAGGGCATTTTGGGCTGCCTCAAGTGGGTGGACCGGCAACCCTCCTAGCGGTGGGGACCCTGCAGCTCTTGCCCCTGATGGGAAATAAGTTGTGGTGAAATGCTTCCAAGTATTCTGAGTAGCTTGGGCCTCGCACTGAGCGTAGATGGCCATAAGCTGCTGCTGCATCAGTTGGGGCATTTCTACTCCTTGGATCTCTCGAGGAAGAGTCATGGGTAACTGCAGATTACCCACTTGATACGGTGGTATTGCCGGCAACATGCCCAACACCACTCCAGGCATGGTTCCTTGGAAAAATCTAGGGATTACCCCAGATTGCACGAGAGTGTATCCCTGGGGAAGCATCACCATTTCGTATGTTCCCACGTTGGTGACTCCTGCAACATTGGTGGCGGCTGCAGCGCTCGTGAATACGGGTGAGGTGCGGCTGCAATGGGTCCTCCAACTTTATTGCCAGCAATGGGGAGGGCCCCATAGGCCACTCCCTTGTCTTTGTTTCCTGCGTTCACAAGGGAGCTGCCACCATCGATAGGCGTGGTGGCAAGAGCAATGGTGGCCCCTCCTTCAGGATTCTCCTCGTTAAGAGGAGGGAATATCCATTTGTTGTCAGCTACTGCGGACCTCGTGGTGACTATTTCGCGTAGAATGATTTATGTGGAATTCAAGCTGAATTGGAAATGAAACAAAAGGATCTGGGTGTTACTATTCAACTAGCTAACAAAAGAAAGCTGAAGATGGTGGTTTCCCACAGACGGCGCCTAAAATGATGGTGCTGAAATTGGTTATGGAGAATCAAATATCAAACCTTAAATATTTATGGAAAGGGAAAAACCATCATCGGCTAATTAGAGCCTCAGGAACTGGGTTCTTAGACAAGCATGGATTCTACCAGCTATGGTAACACCCAAGGATATAGGAAAAGGTAAGCTTGTGAGCTTGGAAGTGCATCAATGGGGTCTCCAGGTCAGTGATAGTATCCGTGTCTTGGTGAATAAGGAAGCTTAAGGAATATGTGTGAATTCCTCTTATTTATAGGTTGAGGGTAAGGGGCATTTGGTAAAATTGCCAAAGTGGTCCTGAAATAATGTTTCCCTAGACACGTGGCATGACGTGAGGGCTTGAAAGTGACGGGCGCGTGTCAGGCCTAACCCTAGGCGGTTATGCGCGTCAGGGGTGTCAGCGGCAATTATGGGATTATTCCTTCGAGCGTAGCCAAGGCTGTCCGTGGACCATCGAGCATGGTGGCGCTCGGGGTTTGTTTCCATGGCAAGAGGGAGCAGGAACGATGACCTGTCGAGTATGTAAAAGTCGAGGGTCAATATTCCATAAGAGGCGTGCCCACGAGGGCCGAAATCCAGTGCATTGAGCGTGTTTCGCGAGGGGTTTCCTGAAAGGGGAAGGGCTGTCTCCCAAACCCATCTTCTTTGATAGTTAAGTCTGAGAGCTCCCTATGGTGTCAAAGCGCTCCACAGATTGTGACACGTGTACGGTGGAGGTTGGAGCGAGATCTAGTCCCATCATGTAAACTTTCGTATTTTTTCAAATGTCGACAACTGCCCGATTGTGGTTAGTAGCTATTAGTTAATATAAAAATATTGTGGTTCATACTAATTTATCCACAATTTAAAGATGCATTCAGATATGTAAATTTTACAAACTTTTTAAAATTTATTTCTATAAGCTAAAATAAATATTTTTTTATACATTGGCAATGCATATGGTTGATAGTATTAGTTAAACGACAAATGCACAAAGCAGATGCTGAAGCGAATCTATTGTTATTTCAATGAGATCTCTAGCAAAGTTGAAGTTCTTCCCAAGCATTCTTGGACAGTGGAAAGACAACAAAAATACGCAAAACAAAAGAAAATGGCAGTAACTTGCTGCACTTCCATCCTTTCTCAAAAACTAAGAAACATATCTTCAGTAAGCGGCCACGACGGTGGTAAGAGGGTGGCGCAGCGACAAGGGTGAGGAGGTGGCGCAATAACTATAGAAGGGATAGTGGCGGTGAGAAGGAGAATTGGAGAAGGGTATCAAATTTCAATTCTGATACCTTTCGATATAAAAGATTTTTATTCACTTTTATTTCATCGTTTTTATTTTACGTTTTAAATATGCTTTTTAGGATGACATTGTAAATTTTAATTAATATCAAGGGTAAAAAAGTAATATCATGTTAAAATTAAATATATGGGTTTGAACAATTCATTTGAAATTCATTATCAATCTATTCAATCCATTAGTGATCCAACATACACTTAATTTAGTCCATATTTCATCAAATTTAAAATTTGTTAAATCCAATATTATCCAATCCTAGTGGATTGGGTTTAATCTATGGATTTCAATCCATATTGTCACCTCTAATTTTACCTTTCTCATGAACTTAAGAAAACCCAGAGAAGTAGTCGAATTCTCAAATGTTGCTACTGTGTAAAAAATGGAAGTGATGTGAGTACTTAACTATAATGCAGCGCCATTAGAGCAAAGGGTATTTTGGGAATTTCAACTCACACCAATAATTTGTTAACTTGCAAGGTAAAGTGTTGTACGTATAAGACTATTTAGCAAGCCACACAATCTATTAATAATATAAAAAGATATACAAGGTAATATAGCTTCAAAGTTTATAAATCCACACCAATAGATAGCAATCATGTAAAGTAAAAACACACAAACCCTTATCATAATTGTTGAGTAAAAGCAATTAGAGTTTTGACCCTTTTACGTGTGTGAGGTGTATATCTTTTTCGATCTCTCAGAGTTTTCCTCCACTCAATTGAGTGAATGACTAATCTCTCGGGATAGCTGAAGACGCTTATTGCGGGGACTCCTTATTGTGTGAGGTGTATATCGATAAAAACAAAGGAAGCATTGTTAATATAACCTACCAAACCAAGCAGTGTTAATATAACCTACCAAACTAATGTGGAGTAGCATCCTTTTAGGCAATATTTAAGTACCAATCAGGATATTAAATCACTCTAATGGGAAACTAATATGGCTTAATAAACCCAAAATGATTAGAAGTCGTTTACTTCTATATATTATGATAAGTGAGTTATTTCGCAATCCATAATAAATTATTTATTTTAATGGGTGATGGACCTTGGTTTAAGAGCAAGCCCGGTAGATTTGTAAAAATAAGTATGAGATATTTGTCTTCAACAAATATCGTTGTTAATTTGCATATCTCAAACAATTAATGTAAACAAATTATTTTCTAATTTTGAGAAATTAGCCCAATTTTTATATTTTAGTAACCAGAACCTATTGGATTACTCTCTAATAAGCTAAACGACTTCTAAGTCATTAAATTGAAACTGCTACCAAACGCATCGATACTGAATTTGATTTCTAAAACTCTAAAATTATCTTTTGTTATTTATATATTTTTTTTTCATTACCTTATAATGTATTGATTTTTATTTATTTTTAAACTCTTTTTCTTCTCCTACCTCACTTTAATATTTTTCTGTTATAATATTTTCATCTTTTGAAATATTTCTTAATTTTTATTTTATATTATTTTTAACTTATCTAATATTATTTTATTTATTTATTCATTTATTTATAATTGTAACAACCCGGATCTAGGGGCAAGAAGAAATAGGATTAGAAGAATAAGCTTTTATAGCTCTAATCCATCATACGTCTCATTTCATATAAACTATGTGCCTTTATGTCCTAATTTCTTTGAAAATCTTGATATAAGAACCTTATCACTATTATTTAACGAGCCTAAACCTTCATACAATCCTTAAGGAACCTTTGGAGATTAGATTTCATATTTTTTGGACTTTTATTCTAGTTTTTATTTTCCTAAGATACACTTTGAAATTTGTTCGCCAAAATTCCCTTTAGGTCTCTAGCCTATAATCGTAGAAATTTATCGGGACACTTTTACCGATCAAATATTGGGCTCATATGAATTCTTACAAAATTTTATGAATTATGATATCAATTCCAAACCCTAATTCTCATTAGAACTCCCATAGTATCCAAAACCGGCCATGAAGTTTTGCCCTAATTTATACGTTTTCGAATTTTAACGTTTTCCCTGTCCAATCTTATAGCTATATTGATCCTAGAATTTTTCTATAAATTTTAAGACCTTTTCCAAGTCTTAGTTCAAACCCTAGATCATTTTATAATTTTTTTCATATTTTCCCTATTTCCTTAAAAGTACTATTTCCGCCGTAAAAACTAACTTCCAAACCGTACAACGTTTACTATCCAATATTATACTCAAAATGATCCTAAAATTATTTTATGACTCATGAACACCTTCTCAGAAATTAAATCACATCCTAGCTCCATTTTATATATTTTCTCATATTTTTCAAAATTCCGAACGATTACTACTTAAAATGTAAACGTTTAAACGTTTAATGTTCATAGTCGTTGGAAAGCTCTTTCAATTCTCTTTCTTTTGTAACTTTTTCCATTTCAAACTAAAATCAAGAAATTACACTACAATTTTCTTATTAATTTTACCCTAATTTTGATTTATTTAATTGTGATGTAATTCTTACATAATATATGAATATATAAGCATATACATCACCTATTCACTTGTCTATACACCTCAATACCCTAAATTATACACCTAGCTACCCTAAAATCTTAATCATCAGCCTAAAATCTCACTAACTTGCAAGGTAAGCCCCTAAATCCCAAGTATAAATACCCCTCCAAGATCATTTCCAAGACTACACAAAATTCTCTCCCTCTCACTCCAACCTCGCGCCTCACTCTCTCTCTATGCATAAGGTGTGCTTTTCTTTTATTATTTCATGCTTTATATTATGTTCATAGTATAATATAAGTAGTAGCATACTTAGGATTAATTAAATTATGTTTTAGGAATTTATTTTATAAAATATATGCCATTTATGCTAGTTCTAGGAAAAATGTTTTATAGTGTGTTCATATATTTTATTTTATAAAATATATGCCATTGATGATATTGTAGCACCTCCCCTAGTACTACAACCCGCGCACCGCAGCACTTCCCGAGTAAAGGATAGGTCCTTTTACCCAAGAAATACTACGGCGGACGGTTAGGTAATATTTACGTAGACTGCGTGAAAATAATGCAGCGGAAGATAGAGATTGAAAACTTTATCAATAAATGGGGATGGCAATATATAAAGAACCAGAGTTATTAAATTTAGACAATTAACACGACAGGGAGTGTATCATGATGTTGTAGTGATGTAAAATATAAGAATAATTGATTTGGTACATGACATGATTAGAATTATGAACCTTAAAGTCAACTCTGGCCTACTGAGTATGACACCTTAATACTTCAAGATACCTCTAGCAGTCGTACCCTTGAACCCTGAAATCATGCATTTTAAAATAGGCGAGGTGTTAGTCAAAGTGACTAAGTGAAGGGGGTGTGATAGTTTATAAAGGTACATATAGATATATGTATATAGATATAGGATCAAGGAGATCTTGATCTAAATAATGAAAATAGGGTATAGCAAATATGAAACGGTTCATAATAATTGTTAAAATAGGGATAAGGGTAATTTGGGAATATTTGTAGAAATATGAACCGTTTGTAATAATAAAACTTTAATGCCCGCAAGCTAGGCCTCATCACCCGAACTCCTTAAAATATTTGTAACACAGTAACGGCACTGTATAGAGCACCGATACTTTAATAAAACCAATATGATAATAACTCCTCTTCTCCAGGTGTCGCGCCCAGGGAGCTACCCCGCGGTGACGTAAACAATATTCGGGAAGTAGTGTTCCCTTATAACTTGGCGTGGAGTAACTAACCTCCAGTTAAACCACTACCAAGAGTGTAAGTGGCAGTCCGCAGCACCAACAATACCCTCGGCCCGATACCTTCCGGGTAATTGCTCGATACGGATACAGCCGGGGCCCATAATAATGTATCAAGAAACAATATTTTGCTTGCTGAGTCAAGAATCAGTTCTTAATAAGAATTGGACTAAGTAATATAAGGTCCGGTAAGATCCTGATTCTGACTTAAAGATAATTTCCTCATAAAGAGGTGTAATGTATTGTGGTAGTAAGTATAAGTAAGGAAATCAAACAATAATAAGTTTGGAAATCATTTTATAAGTGTTTATACGTATAGGCATGATTCCAGTTGAAAATAGATTTATCCTCACCTAAACCGGTACTTAAGTGGAATAGTGTGGATTCCACTCTTCGATCCTACTGTCGCCTGAAAGTAATACTACTAATGTTTTAGAACTAGGCTCTTAATACATAAGGTACATAATGTGTACACATAGAAGAATAATATGTTAGGAAATTCGGTAAATCCTAGTTTTACTCGGTAAATTCTAATTTAATCGTTTAAGGAAAATTAATTAATTAGAATTTATGAAATCTTTAACTAATTAAGTATTTATTAGTCACATTATGATCCTATCGTTATTAGGAAGTAATATCATGGATTTATAATTAAGTTATTAATCAAAGAATCACATAATATGTAATACGTTAAAGAATTGTCGGTAAACCTTAATTTAATTATTTAAGGGAATTTAACTAATGAACTAGGGTTTATGAGGTCTTTAGCTAACCAAATATTTATTAGTC
>JBBMKE010000002.1:18760741-18773362 GCA_037834125.1 Lippia alba | reverse complement strand
GGGGCTTAATTTTGGTCGTTTTAGGGCGCAAAAAGGTTCGTTTCGGGTGAATGAATGCAACATAAATTTAAATAAATACCCACTCATGCCATAATTTAAAATACGCACATTGGTCATATAATCAAGTTCCAAGTTCGACACACGGAGAAACGAGCACGCGATCAATTAATTCAAACGCACGTTATTCATTCAATCACTTATTTCACGTATTCACTTAAATCTTTTAAATCACGTGGATAATTATTTCATATAATAAAGAATTAAATCACATAATTACATAATTAAATGAATTTAAAACGTGTAATTAAGAACACATTAAACAAACCTAAGTCACCGAAAGATCGGGGCGTCACATAGTCCACCAACACGATCACAATTTAATAAGTAAGGATGCTAGTTCTCCAATTAGTGTTTAGGCTTCCTAAGACTTAATTGTATGTTCTTGGAGAAAGGAGATTTGTTCAACACATGAACCAAAAAAATTATCACTCACTAAGGGGAGCTCGAGCTACCCTATAAATAGGAGAGAGAGGGGGCGGCCAAACCCTAGTCCTTTTGGATAAAGGATTTCGTCTCTCTCACTTCTTCTTGCTTATCAAGCAAGAACCAAACGTTGACTTGAACTATTATTCAAATCAACTTTTAGAGAGTCAAAAATATCTAACTAATTTAGATATTAATATTATTTTATTTATTATTAAATAAATAACTTGATGTCTAACTAATTAATTAAATATATTTATTTCTCCAAATATGGGACTTTAATATTAATTCAAAATTAAACCAAAGTTCATTATATAATTAATGTATTAATTATTTAATACATACATATATACACACACACATGAGCCCACGTGTCTATGAAGGACACGTGTCACGCACGTGTGCCACACTGTGGTTTTACACGTGTGGAACCTTCTTTTTTGGTTAACTCGTTTAATCAATTCAAAGCCTTAACTCATGTGACCGAGTTGTTGTGTGTGACCCTTTAGGTTCTTAATTAAATTAGTAGTGACCCTGATTAATTTAATTCACTAATTAATTAATCAGTCCACAGATTAAATGACCATAGTCTAGCAACAGGTGTTTAACCCCTAGCTGAATTAGAATGTCTCGATTCGACATAACCTTTAAGTCATTGATTCATGTGAGATACAATCCTCCTACGCACTATCTCTCAACCAAGATCTAGGGCAAGGGAATAATTAGAACCCTAATAATCTGGTCTTAAAGCTAAGTGCATTTCATATCCATTTGATCTCAATCCAAGAAACTTTTTTCTTGATGTCTTGATCTACTATCTTGGCCAAGGACTCCACATGGCATATGAATGACTTATACAATAAGAGATCACCTTGCAAATGCAAGTGTAGGTCCTTTCTTGATGCTCATTCACTTTCATGAATCACTTGTGCAGCCCCAGCATAAGCCTTAAATCAGTTGTCTAAGTCGACAACCTTTAAAGCTTATACCTAAGACTACAGAGTTAACTCATAAAGTGACATGGAACCTCAAGTCTAAGGATCACTTTATCACATCAATGACTCGTGAGATATTTCCTAATCTGGAAGTTTCCATTTCCTGAAATAGAAATTTTCTTTCCCATTTAGGAATCTTTTCACACATGGCACCTCAATGAACTTACTTATAGAAGTAAGCACCCTCATGTATCACGCACGTATCAACTGTACACTTTGCACCTCCATGAAACAAGGTGTTCCTTCTTAAGGGCAAGATCCCACGAGCAAGCCTTAAAGGAGCCCAGTTGACACTCCCACTGTCTGTAGGACTCATCGGATTGGAGTGATTTACTAATCATGACTTATGTGATATAGGGCTGGTTTGATGAACCATTTCACCTAAATGGTAGAGTTCTAAAGTCATCAGGATTAGGGGAGTTCTCATACATGCACAGTTAAAATAAACGCAAACCCAAATAAGAGCACATAAAGAAGTGTTGCCTTAATTCGTTATTTTATTCAAAGATTGTCTGTGATTACAATAAGGAAAAGTAGAAAGCGGATATACAATTGGCTTTCTAGGGCACTATTCCTAACAGTGATTGCCTATACGCACCATGGAATGCTGTCGATAAGGCTGCAACTTTAGGAGCACGATATCCCCTACCTCAAAGTGGACATCAGTACGTTTTCGATCCACCAACATTTTCATTCGGCGTTGAGCTTCCACTAAACTTGTTGGAAAATCGAAATCAGAAAAGCAGCGGAATTTAAAAAAAATTCCCAACGAAGTAAGATCGAACTCATAATTCTTATTCCCAAAATCGTAAGGATCAAGAACTTACTATTAATGGGTTCTTTCTTAAAACGTTCTAGCCGCCAAAGATCGTCCTTCAAGTGGCTTGCCCCCAAATTTAGCTCCTTCGAATCTTTCAAGACTCCTCGAAAGTAGCCCTCTAGAGAAATAGTCCACCAACCTAGACCACAATCTGAACATGGAGGATACAGAGGAGATAGGATTTTCTAACTCTAGCTCTTGTATCTTTGCTTGGAAAGAAATATCTAAGTTTTGACCAACTTGATGAGCAAGAAATATCTAACTCTTTTAGATATTTATTTTACTTTATTTATTAAATAATAAATAATTTGAAGACTAATAATTAATTAATTCATAATTAATTATTTGTTAGACTTTATTTCTCCAAATTAGGACTTTAATAATAATTCAAAATTAAATCAAAGTCCATTAAATAATTAACACATTAATTATTTAATATATATATATACACACACATACACGCACGGGGCATTCACGCCATTACACACGTGTAGCACCCCAAACGAAAGGCACCACATCCCCCGCACTAGGACCCGACATGTGTACGAAATGAAAAGTCCGCACAAGCACCAAGTCAAAGAGAATGGGTGACAAACAAAATCCAAACCTAGGCTAGGCGGTATCTAAACCCTGTACAACATAATATGCAAAACATGTATCCACAAGCGATGCAAAATACGAGCTAACAACAAACCTTCAAACATCAAACATAACAAAACAGTTCATATCAATCAACATACGGGTTCATCTAATCCAGCAACCTGTCCTAACCTGTCCGATTTAGCACCTAGCAAATCATACAACCACACACCCACATGCAATGGCACAGGCCGACAAGAATTAAAACATTCGAATCGCATGCAGACTTGGGCTCACATGCCTCTTTTAAAGCGTAAAGACAAAGCTCGACAAGGGCAAAATAACAACAAGCCCGACAAGGGCAATTTAAACATTTAAGAATACCGACACGGCCACTAGCTGAACATAAATTATACAATTTACAACATAAATGAATTCAAATGAATGCAATACATAAACAGAATTCAAAAGACATAAACGGATTCAGACAGAACAAAAGACCCAACTCGAAACCGCCTAACTCGAACCAAAACCAGTACCTGCAACTGAAAGGGGGAAAGGGAGAGGGATCAGTCTACAACTCGACTGAGTGAGGGGGATGAACACACTCACACTATACATAATAAGGAGCAGAGCACGTATCAAAAGAAAGATTATGAACTGGGATTAGGGTTTTGCAAACCAAAATCGTTTCAGACCAAACTCATTTCCGAACTTATACTTAATCAAATCATAACAGACAGAACAGACTCAAATCATAACAGAAGATAAAGTGTTTATCATGTTTCATAATCAACATAACAGAACAAAACAAATACCCGGCGAGTACGGGCCTCCAACCTACCTCCAGAACAGATGCAAATAAAACCAAAATACTTACAAATCAATCCATTCTCCACACCACGGCGTTCGGAAATCAAACCCTCACCGCCTACATACATCTGTACAACAGGTAGCTAACCCAGAATGTACTCGGAGCATCACGCCTCATCAACCTCCAAGATTCGCACGTAACACTTCGAATGGGAATCATGCACAGGCTTATCCTGATGGCCCTTGCCGTCCCGGGTTTCCTTACCCACAACTCCCAGGGCCCAAACAAATCCAGATCATATCAAATTCCCATATTTCAGGGCGAATCTCGAACATAACAGACTTAACAAAACATAACTTATGTACCTTATCGAGCATACCTTACCTTCCAACTTAGCATATGCTATAAGTACCTCTCCGTGTCATCCAAATCCAAAGCTGACGTGAAGACACATGGTTTGGAGCATAGCCTTTTTGCAAAACATTTCAAGCTTACATACGCTCGTACATATAGTTCAAAACTTTCCTCGTATGACAAAGCCATACAAATATTTTACACGAACACATATCTATTATATAAATATAATAGGATAATCGCATGCAGGCTTGAAAACGAGTACAAATGGTTGTAGGTCATTTTAACTAATACAAAAATCCTAAAACCTCACCTTTCACCGACGAGAATGGAAACGAGAGCAAATAAGTCTCAAACGGCTGACAGACACGCCCTGAAGAAACCCTGAACGACTGAGTACTCAAAAGACTCAGACTCAAACGACAACCATAAAGACGCACAACAATTCCCAAACACTTAAAAGATGCAATCTTGTAAGCACAGTTCAAATTCATATTCAATTCACATAAAATAAGTCATCATATAGTTTAATAAAATCATATTACGCATCAGGACACATTTTGTATGCACAAATAATGCAATTAGGAGAGATAGAAAGAAAATGCAAATCACATTATTTCATATTAGTCTATTCATCGGCAACCCAATTCATATATGTACGATTAAATCATCTCTTAAGTGTGAAAGTCTCTAATAAAATCGTATAAGATGAATTTCAATCCAATTATCGTCCAAGAGGTTCATATCAACTTATTCAAAATTACGCATTTGTGAAACTCACAACTTTCTCAACAATTGGTATACTTAACAATTCGTTCAAATAAATGGGACGTATTATTCCATAATTTATTTCTTATATTGCACAAAATTCTGTTATTAATCTAATTTTCAAATATTACACTAACATCCCCTCAAAGTGATATCCTAAACAAGAAATGGCATAAACAAGACAATTAAATTCAATAAATCAAGGATTACATCTTTCGTATATCGTAACATACCTTCAAATATCACACAACTCATAATTCCAATTCTAGCGTATATACATGATAGAATTACAATCTAAAACAATGAACAATCAATACGAATCAACACAACGGAGTTCAATTTACAATTCAATTCATCAATACAATTCACATTTCGTTAAATACGTAATTTCATATACACCGGGATACATTTCAATCGACAATTCCAACAATAATCTAATTATTTGCAATTAAAACGATTAAATCAAAGAATTCCCAAATACGCAAATAAATTCGTCGAAAATAAACCAAGCGTCCGATCGACGAACAAAAAGTGGTTTTGTACTCACCACGATGAAAGGAACCAATTGATCGAAAAAAGATGAAATGCCGACGCAGAAACTCGGCGGAATGCGGCCGACAGTCGTCGGAAAACCTCCTTCGGTGGTCGGAAAATTCCCCAAAAATAGCCACATGTGCGTCTCAACAAATCCAACAAAACTCCTCAACAACAATCTGAAAATTTGCAACGTACAGGATTTGATTAAAGAAAAATCATTACGAATCAAATCGGGAACCCTAGAACTAAGAAACGAAATTAAACTCAAACTGCTCAACAAAAATGAAATTTGAACGTACCATTGCGAATCTCGTATCGAACACTTCAAAAGCCAAGCCCCAAGAAATTGGCCGTAAAAAGTCGTCGGATATGGCAGCGGTTGACCACCACACGCTGCCGCTGACCGCCAGGAAACGACCATTTCCAGAGTTGGAACCACCACAAAAACTTCGCCATCATCATCCTGAACAACTTCTCTGAAGACAACGTACTCAAAAGACTACCGGAAAAGGCCCAAATCGCCACCACTATCAACGCCGCCACTGCTATGGCCGGAACCACCACCTACACCGTGAATCGGACCAAACTGATGCTGAAAATGGAATCGGGAGGCCGAAAAAGGGTGAGAACCACCAAAGCCCCTCGGAAAGGGTCACCGGATGCGGCGGAATCGCCGCTCCCACTACAGTATCACCTCTGTTGCATTGGAATTTTGGTCGTTGATTGCAACGTCACCGCCGTCTAACACACCACCGCGTATCACTGCGCCTGGGAGTTGTGCTCCAAACCAATCTCCGGCCAAATATGTCGCCGGAGACAGCCGTAGGCCGCCGCTGAAGATCGCGACACCACCGCCCCCTGTAAGTCCCAATTTCTCCTCTATCGTTGGGTTTCAAGCTACGATTCTCGTACCATCGTGTCGGGCTCGTCGAGAGGGTTGAAATTGACTATTGGTTCATCAAAATCCGTCAAGAAATGGCTAACTTTTGGGATGCGCGTGAAAACGCTTCACTACGCGATTGCGAAGAGAGAGAGAGAGAGAGTGCGGGAGGAGAGAGAAAGCGTGGCTGAATCTGATTGGTTGACGAGGAATTCTGGATATTTAATCCGAATTGGAATGAGTAAAACTGTCGTAGAATGAACTAATGAAGTCAGAATTGGGCAAACTTAGAGTCTACGAACTCGTTTCGATGTCCCGAACGCGTTGAAGGGGTCAAATTGGTCGTACTCTTGTCTGAACGAGAAATAACCGAAAGACCACTAAAAGAAAAAATTGCAAATAGGCCCCTAAACTCTTAAAGAGTGGGAAATAGGGCCCCGTAACGCACGAAGTCACAAAATTAAAGCAATACAACACCTTAAACTAAAAAGTAAAACACATAAAGCAGTTAAGACATGGATCCAGCTCAGTCGATCGGAAAAATCGGGGTGTCACAACACGTGTTGTACACGTGTGGACCCTACTTGTTTCGATTAACTCGTTTAATCGATTTTAAGCCTTAACCCACGTGACTGGGTTGTATGTGACCCTCTAGGTTCTTAATTCAATTAGCAGTGACCCTAATTAATCAATTCACTAATTAATTAATTAGTCCACAGATTAATCGACCATAGTCTAGCAACACGTGTTTAACCCATAGCTAAATAAGAATGTCTCGATTCGACAGAACCTTTAAGCCATTGATTAATGTGAGATACAATCCTCCTACATCTCATCTCTCAACTAAGATCTAGGGTAAGGGAATAATTAGAACCCTAATAATCTTGGTCTTAAAGCTAAGTGAATTTCATACCCATTTGATCTCAATCCAAGAAACTCTTTTCTTGATGTCTTGATCTACTGCCTTGGCCAAGGACTCCAATATGGCATATGAATGACTTACATAATAAGAGATCAACTTACTGGTCCAAGTGTAGGTCTTTTATTGATCTCATATTTTTTTTGGTGTGCCACTTGTGCAGCCCCTGCTTAAGCCTTGAATCGGTTGTCTAAGGCGACCCCTTTAAAACTTACACCTAAGACTACAGAGTTAACTTTCTCACAAAGTATCAATGGAACCTTAAGTCTATCAATTAATCATATCAATGACTCGTAGATATTTTCTAATTTGGAAGTTTCCATTTCCTGAAATAGAAACTTCCTTTCCCATTTAGGAATCTTCTCACATGGAACACCTCAGTGTACCTACTTAGAATAAGTAAGCACCCACATGTATCACGCAACGTATCAACAATACACTTTGCACCCATAAAATAAGGTGGTCCTTCTTAAGAGAGTGATCACGCGAGCAAGCCTCAAACGAGCCGAGTTGACACTCCCACTGTTTGTAGGACTCGTTGGCTTCGAGTGGTTTCTAATCATGACTTATGTGATATAGGGCTCATCTCATGAACCAATTCACTTAAATGATTGAGTCCTATAAGTCATATTGATTAGGGGAGTTCTTATAAATGTGCAGTTAAAGTACACATGCATTCAAACAAGAGCATATAAAGAAGTGTTTCTTTTTATTCGTTATTTTATTCAAAGATTATCTATGATTTACATAAGGAAGAGTACAAAGCGAATATACAGTCGACTTTAAGGACACTATTCCTAACAAAACTTTGTTCAATTGCTTCAAAACCTCATCACGTTCGGTCAATAAATCGTCCATAGCCGGAAGCTTGCTAATACCCTAAAGATACGGAACCAACTCTTGAGGAGGTCGCCCGTAAACTCCGTGTACGGAACCAAATCTTGAGCTTCCTCTAAACTCTGTTTCAATTGCTTCTGAAACGGTGTCATGCGAATGCCCCAATGGAGTTGTCTTTGAAACCAAAATGATCATCCGATTGAGGGCAGGACTGTTCTCCCGACGCAAACGAAAACAAAATAATTTTTTAACAAAAAATGTTGGTGGGGCGTCTAAATTACTTGCTGTAGCAATTCTCGCAAACTCCGCTATCGGTGCGGATAACAAATTCACGGCAATATATGTACTACCTCCACAATCACATAGAGTTCCTTATGATATATTAATGCCAACAATCGATGCAGGCCCAGTTTCTTGCTGAAATAGGCAATTGGTTGCTCGAATTGCAACAAAACTGCACTAATACTGATCGCAGAAGCACTGTATCCACCACAAAGGTAGCATCAAAGTCCGGTAAACGTAGAATGAGAGCCAAACTCATGGCCTCTTTCAATCGCGCGAAAGCCGCGCTGGCCGCCTCACTCCAAGCGTAACCATTGCGCTTGAGCAGATCCGTTAAAAGGGCCGCAAGGTGAGAATACTAATGACTAAAATGCTGGTAGTAACCTATCAGCCCAAGAAACCCTCAAAGTTGTTTCAGATTCGTCGGGACAAGTCAATCCACCATGGCCGAAATCTTGTCGGCATCAATTTTCAAAAATCCATCAGAGATTATATGTCGCAAATAATGTATTGAATCTATTGCAAAAGCGCACTTGGATAATTTGACAAAGAAATCATTAGAACAAATGATCATGGTGAAGAAGACTACACTCCAGTTTCGTAAAGAATCGGGTCAGGCCGAGTTCATCAAACAACTTGTCAGCAGTAGGGATCGGGAAGTGGTCAGGCATGGTTACCATATTTAAAGCACAATAGTCGACGCAGAAACGGTAAGTATGATCCTTCTTCTTGACCAATAGGACCGGCCAAAAAAAAAGACTTCGACTAGGCCAAATGAGGCTTGCTCGAACATCTCCTTCACCAAACATTATATTTCATTATTTGAGAATTGCGGATAGCGGTAGGGGCACACATTAACAGGAATGTACCCGAGAGTAGTCGAATGCGATGGTCGCTCCAACGAAGTGGGGGTAGACTGTCTGGCTTGTGGTAAACTGTCATGAATTTGCCATAATGCACTGATGGCTGGAATTATATCTGAAGGGATATCATCCTCGCCCGAAAGAGTCATCGTAGGCACAAAGTCAGACACCCTTATAGTGTGGAAGTGATAGAGGGTAATAGTCTTAGGTGTCGTTGTAACAGCCCGAAACAGGGCCTGGTAGAAAATGGTAAGATAAGGGCAGTGGTAAGGCGTTTATAGACCTTGATCCAGCTTTACAAATCTTCATGCATTGCATTCTTACGTGAACAAAGTGCTTACTTGTAACCTGCAATGTGCTAAAGGAGATTTCTTGGCCGTAAATCCAATTTACTATTCATTTTCCGAGCCTATCTTGCCTAATGCTTCAATGGAACCCTAGAGGTTCATATCACATGTTTTCCAATAGTTTGAACTAGTTTTTCAAGCTCCGAGAGTCTTTCTTGAACCATAAGGGCATTTTGGGAACTTACCGACCAAAGTTACCATTCATTTGAAAACAAGTTTTTTGATTCAGATATCTTTTCCTACCCAAGTTATTATATATTATTGTATAATTAATTTAATTCGACTATATTAAATTTGGTTCAAGTTTTATTTATTATTCGATTATTTCTGTTTATATAATTTTTTTTGTGAAATCAAGTTTTTTAATTTCAAATGAAATTGGGACAAATTTATTTTATTTTTAAATCACACTCTCCTGAATAATCGGGAATTCGAATTCGAATTATTATTTTTGAAAAAAATCATTTGATCATATTGGCTAAATAGGGAACACCACATCCCGATTTCCACATAAAAAACACAGTAAAATAGAAATAAATATTTTTAAAAGTTTAATCCAATTAAAAAATTATAATTAATTTTTCGTATATAACTAGATCTTTTACATGATACAGTAGAATATTCATAATTATCAATATAAAATAATTGGTCATTTCTATCCTAATATTAATGGACAGAGAACGCCAACAAAAACCATCAAGTGGTATTTATTTAATTTATGGACTTTCTACTAGCTATCGAGAAAAACTTTATGTTTTAGTAGTTTGATTTGACTAGACTTAAATAGGATAAAAGAAAAATCTAGTATATACCAAGCTTAAGAGGCAAAGAAAGAAAAAGCAGAAATACAAAATAAATTACAGTATACCCCTTATCTCCTACAGTAAGTATTTCCCAACATTCAACACAAACACTAGTGTTATTACATAACTGGAAACTGAACAAAAAATGCCCTTGTAAGCATCAGGCACATCCTACTCTGCAAAAGCAGTTACATCTACATTCTGTCTTAAGAACAAAACCATCAAAATGAAGAAGGAAACATTCTTTGCCAAAGGCACTACTCCAAATTTCTATTTCATCTACACCAGAGACATGTCACCTATAGAGTAGACTGTATTTACATGAGAGATATATATTCTCATAGATGAAAGTATATAATGATAATCATGAGTTGTTGAATGCTGCATTTGTCTCAGTGTTTACCACGGACCCGTCTGTGTCCTTCTCAAGCATTGCCTCTTCGCGCCGTTCTGCTGTTTCATCATCTCCATAGCCTTTCAACATCAAGAACGATTGATCTTTTAGATACTTCCGTTAGGTTGTCCAAAACAATGATACACTATTGGTTCATCTAACTATAAGGGTCGTCGGAGCAGGGGCAAAAGTGGGAGTTTGAATAAAATTTTATATGTCGCGGTCATTTTCTTAGAAAAATCCAAACAGGAGAAGTTTGTGAAACGGGAAAGGTAGAGGGGAGAGCTCTGTAACTATGAACAATCTTAAGTATACAAACATAATAGTTTTCAGCATACATAATGATTTATGAATTCAAACAAAACATATTCAAGTGAGATTACTATATTTACATTCCCTTCTAGATTAGTCTGTGAAGGAGGAGGTAAACTATATTTTCAAAATTCCGGGGAGGCTCTTTGCGTATTTTTCAACAACGGGAAGGTTTTTCGCCTAATCTGTATATATTGTGTAGTTAACAAGAATACATGTATTCATTATTCTCAACATTATTTAAGGCCTGCAAGAAGTAGCAGCATACCTGGTTCTTTTGCATTTCCATGATTTCTTCCTGCATAACAATATCAGCCAAAAAATGTCAAGCATGAGACAGAGAGAGGGAGGGAGGTTATAAATATAATGATTACCTGTTTCTTTTGCAATTCTTCATTTTCCTCCTTCAGCTTTGCAACTTCTGCTTCCAGCTCCATAGTGTATGCCTGGCAAAAATCCAAATAACGGAACAATTTAATAAAGTTATTTGTTGCATCATTCTAAACTCGAAATATTTGGACAGCAAAATATAATAAAACCCTTTTACCACCCGGAGCTAAAAGATTCAAAATGTTGAGTAATCGCGGGTTGAATACATGTTCCTTAGATCATACACTAACATTACCTTGTGACAAAATGTGACCTTTAAGCTTGTCATAAAGTGTAACTTTGTCATACTTTCATGTCTCTGTCACACTAGACCGCTATCACATTACCATTCTGCTGCATAAGACATCCAATTCTTTTTATAGCAAATGTTTTGGGGGGATGTCATAAAAGCAGAATTGTAATCATCAATTCAGAAAACCGACAAGTAGGGTAAATTATTGTTTTTCATTGTTTTTTAAATATACATCTCCTTGTTAGAAAAAACTTCCCTTTTCAACGACTGTAATTTATGTCGGATAATTACACAAGCATACCCTAAGGTTTTGACCTAATTACACAAACTTCCTGGCGACATTCCATAATATTTTCCATAAAAGCAAGCTACTCTAGTCATGAATTTAAATCAAATATTGATGAGACAATGTCAAAGTATAAGCAGAACGTGTATGAAAGTTTAGAGATCATCATCAAAATTCATCGACTGAGAAGTAAAACAAACTCTATGATGAGAGAAGGTTTTGTATTTTTTTCAAACCGCATGCATTGTTTGTGGAATTAGGCCAAACATCATGGTACTCTCAGTGTGATAGTCCCAATATATCTCCATCTCCCTCCTTCCTTATTTTCAGTCCACTACATAAACATCCCCTTGAACAATGTGTAATTACACAAACCTCCCCTTCTAGTCTCAATATGAAAAAATAATCCCTTTCTTACACACACACTCATTTATTCCTAATTTTCTAGCTTCGAAAACCAATAATCAATCATGACCAAATGAAATAGCAAATAAACTACCATAAGAGAACATACTTCATTTAATTCTTTCCATACCACATCCAATTTCGAAGATACCAACAACAGCGTAATAATCACCGTTTCCAAAAGCATCAAGCAATTATATCCATGACGTTCTAAAAGATACTTACCTGCTTACGAGCCCGCGACCGTGCAGCTGATTCTCTGTTCTTAATCATCCTCCTCTGCCTCCTCTCCACCACCTTCTCCAGAGCAGCACTCTTCCT
>JBBMKE010000002.1:18718043-18738350 GCA_037834125.1 Lippia alba | reverse complement strand
TCAGGTTTCAGTATGTCGAAACCCTTTTGAGCCTATATCAAAGATTACAGAGTTAGCTCATATGAGACATTACAGAACTCAAGCCAAACGATTAATTACGTTATTGACCTGTGAGATATTTCCTAATCTAGAAGTTTCTGGAAACATCCTTTCCCATTTAGGAGTGTTCTCACACGGGACATCTCGGTGATGAAGTTTTTGTAACAATCACCCTTATGTATTATGAACACATCATCGTATGCACTTATCACTCCATGAAACTGAGTGATCCTTTAAAAGGACATAATCACATAAGCAAGTCTCAACAGAGTCTACATCAACACTCCCACTGTCATTTAGACTCTTAACTTGGAGAAGTTTCTATTCCTTGCTTATGGAGTCAAAAACTTGTTTCATGTGCCCTTTCCATAAAGGCAAAGTTCTGGATAACATCTCAAATTAGGGGAGTTCAAAACATGCAAACACATAATCTACCCCAACAGACAAATAAGCACATAAAGAAGTGTTTTCTATGAACAAAATCATTTCGTTTATTATTCAAAGATTATTTGTGATTTTACAAGGAAATAAGTAAAGCACTAACTGCTTTCATGACACTATTTCTAACACACAGTTGACACCACACTCCGAAATTCCCAATCCCCTCCACTATCATTCTGGCCGTCTCAGTATTCCGATGATTCAGCAGAAGCCCATGGATGCGAACAGTGAACTCACACATACTCCAATCAATTTGTAACGGATCCTCATCCTCATGAATAGTGCTAAATATAATAAGACATTTATCATAGCTCCATGGGGTGGCCTCGAGTACACGTTGCATGTCTAATTTAAGATTGAAGGTGAGCAAGTAGCGGTAATCACTAAGTTTAGAGATCTCCATGCCCTTCACCGGATTAAAAGCCCTAATCATGGTAGATCGAAAAAAGTCAAACTTTATAATCCTGTGAGTGAAAACTCTACCCACGAGAGATAGTGGGTAGCTCGCCTTTGGAGAGTCCGAAGAATTATCCCTGATGACCAAGGAGACCGATTCTCGCGCTATCAAGGAGAGGGATTGGGTGAGTCGTACCAGATCAGATTTCTCATGATTATTATCCGAACTAGGAACCCTCGAAGATAATCCCATAGTGATGAAACGGGGCCTTCCGGTCATGCACACACCTACAAACAAAGAGAAAAAAGATAGGATGAGAACTAGAACGGAAAATAATAATGTCCGGCGGTAGACAATGTGTGGAATGGTGATCTATCGACGGCGAGCACGACACTCTACGAGTGAAATTATGGTTGTGTATGGTGGCTCTCATAAGAGAGGAGAGCTCTCACATGAGAGCAAAAAAAAAAACTAAAATCACTTCATCATTCCTGTGACACCCCGATTTCTCGACCGTGCAGGTACGCTGGCCAAATGTGAGGGTTTTGAGAATTATGATTTTATTTAATTATTCTATTTTGAGAACTTAATTGTATAATTGTGTATTTAAATTTACCGAACATGAATAAGTGCTTAATTGTTCATAATTTTGAGAATTTGTGCCTAAGCGACCTTATTTGCAACTAATTGAATTATGTGGACTCAACTACATAACTTGATAAGTGTTTATTTGCACAACTTGAGAACTTGGGTATTTGTTTGAATCATTTTAAATTATTGGAGGACCTTTGAGCAATTTTCCTTTTCTTTCCCCACATACATATCGATATGTAAATATACAATTGCATCTTTTCTTCATTCTTCTTCTTCGTTCCAAGAACAAAATAATCCCATCTACTTCATCTCTTCACCTTTGATCAATCAAGCAACTAAGATCAAAAATCAAGATTTCATCTATAAATTCCCAAGAATCCAAGTGCAAGACTTCTTCTTCTCCATCTTTTTCTTCTTCAGCCTCAAGATAAGGTGGTATCAGAGCTTCGGGTTGCAAAATCGAAGTTCGTTTGTCGAGTCTGTCTAGGTCATACGGCTTAAGACAACTTGTCAACTTGATTTGCATTTATTTGTAATTTCTTGACTTTCTAAATTGCTTAAGTGTTGCATTTGTCTACATGAGCATAAAATTAATCAAATATGCATTTTCAGTTTTGATATTTTAGGATGCCTCGACACCGGGATCGTGATAGAACTCCTGAGCGTCGTCATCAGCTCCATCATTCTCCTACTTCTCGAAGGAGAAACCGAAGAGCTAATCCTGAAAATTTTATGGAAGCTGTTGTGAGTTATGTAGATAGAAAACTTCGGGATAATCTACCACCTCCAGCTCCTACTCCTGTACAAGAGGGTGGAATTTCACAAGCATATAAAGATTTTCGTTCCTACAATCTTCCCAAATTCTATGGTGGAATGGATATTCAAGCAGAGGATTGGCTAGTCGAAGTGGAAGGTATTTTCAAGGTTTGCCATTAATAGCCCTCAAGATATGTTGGAGCTAGTAATATTTTAACTCCAAGGGGAAGCGAAGAATTGGTGGAACACAACCAACATTCGCCTTCAAGCAAACGAAGATGGTCTCACTTGTGATATATTCTTAAGGGAATTCAAGAATAACTACATCCCACCTTCTTCCAGGATTGGAAGACTACGGGAATTTCTTGATCTAAAGCAAATGGGTAGAACGGTGTCAGAATACATTGTAGAGTTCAATCGTCTAGCTCCTTATGCCGCACATATTGCCGGGGATGAGGAACATAAAGCATTGCAATTCGTAGACGGGCTCCGGGATGATATTAAGGATATTTTGGGGATTTCTAATGTGAGTACGTGGACTAAGGCAACCGAAAAAGCTCTTAAGGCCGAGGCTAAGCTTATGAAGAGTAGAGCAAGAAACTTTCAAGCTGGGTCGAGTTCGGGAACGGAAAAAAGACCTTCGTTTCAATAATTTCAGAATTCGAAGGGTAATGATAAGAAGCCCAAGTCTATGGGCAAGGCTCCGACACAACTGACTCTACCGGTTCCTCAACAACAACAAAAGCCCGGTTGCACTTATTGTGGACATCCATCACATGAGGCTCGTACTTGTCGGTACCGTTTGGGGTTATGTTTGAAATGTGGCAAGGCAGACCACAAGATTGATACGTGCCCGGAGATGCCACCGAGAACTCAAAAAGAGGGCCAGTGACCATTGATCAGAGCTTGAGCTTATGCTATTGGAGGAGAGGAACTTAATGCCGACATCGACCCTAATTTCGTAGTGGAAGGTATCATATACATTCATGGCATGCATATTCATACTTTATCCGATCTAGGTACCACCCATTCTTTTCTTTCTAGTGGTGTGGTTCCTTCTTTGCCTTTGCTTATTACTTGTACTTCCTTGTGCTTTATTGTTAGTTCTCTTCTTGGGGGAAGCTTAGAGACGAATCAGGTGTTTAGGGAAGTACCGGTAAGTATTGAGGTTCGTGTTTTCAGGCGGATTTGATTGAAATGCCTATGGAAATGTATGAAGTAATTTTGGGCATGGATTGACTTTATGTTCATCGAGCTGTAGTTGATTATTTCGAGAAGAGGGTTTCTTTGGGTTCAGATGTATTCGTTGGAGAGGGTTCTAAGACTCCACCACTTCATTGTTTTGTGGAAGCTTATAAGTTAATTCGTAAAGGGGCTACGGGTTATATGGCGTATCT
Organism: Lippia alba; assembly: GCA_037834125.1. NCBI lineage: Eukaryota > Viridiplantae > Streptophyta > Magnoliopsida > Lamiales > Verbenaceae > Lippia > Lippia alba. The sequence continues at coordinate 18,734,726 of JBBMKE010000002.1, read as the reverse complement.
TCTCAACAAGCCTTATAAAGATCAATCTAAGATTGAAGAAACATAAGTGGTTAAGGATTTCTTTAGTGTGTTCCCAAATACTTTGAATTCTTTACCTCCAGAGCGGGACATAGAGTTCGTGATTGATCTTTTCCTGGGAGCTGAGCCTTATTCGGAGTCTCCATACCGTATGGCTCCGACCGAGTTGAAAGAGCTAAAAATTTAACTTTATGAGCTCCTTAACAGTGGTTACATCCGACTGAGTTGCTTGCCATGGGGTGCACCGATTCTATTTACAAAGAAGAAAAATGAAACTCTAAGAATGTGCATCAATTATCGCGAACTGAACAGGATGTAATTAAGAACATCTTACGCACTTCCACATATTGAAGAGCTTTTTGATTTTCTACAAGGATCAAGGGTATATTCCAAGTTGAATCTTCGACAAGGATACTATCAGCTGCGAATCCGAGAAGAGAATATTCCTAAGATAGAATTTAACACTCGGTACAGGCATTTTGAAATTGTTGGTGATGCCATTTGGATTAGCAAATGCCCCTGCAGCTTTTATGGACATGATGCACAGGATCTTCCGTCTGTATCTTGATAAGTTCGTGATGATCTTTATTGATGACATCCTTGTATATTCTAAGTCTCCCGAAGAGCATGCACGATGTCTCAGGGTTGTGCTAGAAACTCTCAAAAAGCATCAACTATTTGCCAAATTTAGCAAGTGTGAATTTTGGATCGATAGGATAACTTTCTTGGGGCTACATAGTATCCGGTAATGGGATAGAGGTGGATTCTCCCCTATTTTCTGTTTGAGTTTCTTTTGCTTCGTTGATCCTTCATCCGAACTCCAAATGAGCTAAAATTTTGATCAAAAAAATCTCTTGAAGTCTAGAGTAATCTCCAATTAAAATCACCTCAAAATTCATTCTGAGGAGTGAGATCTAATCAATCATTTTTGGTGTCATCATTTCTTCGAGAATCTGCATTCACCCAACTTCGGGCTTACGCCATTTTCTCCTCACTTTGAATTATGATTCGTGCTATATATTTTTGGAAAATCCCTATGAGTCTAGTTTTGAACCTAACAAACAAAACTGAATTCCAACTTTTCAAAGTCAATTTACACCTCATTTCCTACAGCTTGTACATTTTAGAAAACTGTCAGCTTTGGCCTAATTTTGCTTGGAACATCTTTTTGTATTTTTATACCATTTTTCTCGTACCTTTTCTCCTTCGAGCTTGTTTATATCTTATTATTTGATGTTCATGTTTATGAACTTGTTCTTATATGCATCTTCTGTTACTTGAGTAATGTGAATTTGTTACAAGAAATTGCATATGCACCTTGCTAAGTGTTTAATTATGGTGTTATGCATTAATTGTGCACATGAACAAGCACGTGGATGTTTTATTAATATAATATCATCTCATACTCATGTCTTATGCACTTGAATCATTTTTCGTGTGTCAAACTTGGTTCATATTGAGTCGTGGCTCACACTTTTACTATCTTTCTTGTACAGAGGGTCCTCAGGATGCCAATCAGGTTGTCTAGATTTCGGGCGTTACTCCTTTACTCTTTTTGGGTTTGGTACAGGTGAGGAATTAATAGATTATATAATATAAACCCTATAACCGTTTAATGTGATGTTTTAGCCAAAAATGTACTTATTATATGTAATTGTTCAAAACACAAATGCTTTCGAAAATGAGATTGTTAATGATAATGACCATTTTGGTGAGAATATTGCACGTGATTGGGGCCCAGGGGCCTGTGTATTGAGAGAACCGAGGAGGCATGGGCTGACGACTATCTCTTGTATAGGTCCCAACCTTGTGGGCCTTTCCCGACATTCACTAAGAGGTTTGGTGAACCGAAGGAACTCCCGATCAATTGGGATTCATGTACCCATTGATCATATTAATTGGGTGGTAAGGGCTCGCTATCCGAACCACCAACCCGGAGGTAAAAGGGATTTATTGTGCACTGAAATGGTTATTGTGATCAAGTGAAACCTAAATTATTGCATGACCACTTAAATAACTCTTTTATACATAAAAGAAGTAAGGTTGGAGACTGCTCACTTGCCGAGCCGTTGATTGTTTGTTCGTAAAATTAATCCTGTTATTTGTAGTTCCATACATTGTTTTGTTTTGGCTCTTTCCTTGAAAAACCTTGTATGGAATTATGACTCGCATGAACTTTACTGCTTTATATATATTATTTATGTCATTTTCTCAGTCTTGTAGAAACCGACCCCTCCATTCTTTGTCCCTCAGGTTTTGGCGTAGCTAGGCGGGAAACTGCATTGTCGCGTTGTGGTTTTATGTCTCGCTAGGTTGTATTTTGGTCTTGTATCACACACTGCATACTATGTATTTTGGTTATGTACATTATTGAACCAGTGTGGCCAAATACTTTTGCTCCTGTTGTACATTTAAGCGTGGAGAATTGATCATATATATATTATGACTAGTTGATAATTATGGTTTTTTGTATTTTGTGCTGTTTTATTGGAATTATGAATTTTTGGTACAGGGTTAGTCCCGCCTAGCCAGGGTCCGTGTTGTGTCTTCCGTTTGCTAATATTGAACTTGTATGCAGTTTTTAATCGTATATGAGTTAGGTCTTAGTGCGAGGGATGTGGTGCCCCACGCTAGGGCGTCACACTTCATATATCTACAAACTTCACATTTAAGAATTAAAAAAAATTGGAAATTGTCTCATTCTGATAAAGTTTAGCTAATTCTAATTTTGCAGGTAACCAAACAATTTTACCTTCAACCTGAATATTCCGAAATTTAAAATAATCAAAATTTTCATTTATTTATAGGAAAACTCAAATTTAATTTACTTTAGAATGTTCAAAATTAAAGAGTTAAAATTTCGGGGAATTTCAAAAAATCTCCAAATGGGGAGTCAAAAATTTGTTTGTTCCCCATTTTCAAAAAAATTTGTCTTCACTCCTCAAATGAGAGGCAAAATGTTTTTTTACTCCCTATTTTTCGCAAACGTGATATAAAAACTCAAGGATCAAGTAACTAAATTCCCAAATGATGTATATTTTCCCCCAAATGATGTATATACATGATATTGCGAAAAATATATAACATTGGGGAATTTAGTTACGTGATCCTTGAGTTTTTATACCACCTTTGCGAAAAATGGCCATTAAATAAACATTTTGCCTCTCATTTGGGGAGTAAACGAAATTTTTTTTGAAAATGGGGAGTAAACAAAAAGTTTTTTCGTAAAAAAATAAACTTAAAATTTTGTATTTTTCTTTTTAAATTTTAAAGCAATTTATTCAGTTATCATTGGATTTGATTCAGAAATGGGGTTAATCACAATTTGGTAGGTGACACTTCACCCCTTAAATTTACTTAATTTAGCACAACAGCTCCTAAAAGTCACTTAAAAACACTTTTCTTAATAAATAAGAAAATGTAGAGCACTTAGCCCCCTAAATTAATACCAAGCAAGATTTTCAATTAAGCAAATTAAAAAATTTTATTTTATTAATTAATCAATTGAAAGGATATTTTCTAAATTTATAGAGCTCGAGTATGCGACATTCTCTTTTAAATAATTACGATTTGTAACTATACAATCTAGTGGGTTGTAGAGCCAAAAAAATATTTATAATTATGAATAACAACTGATTATTTGTTTAGAAAATATATTTTGAAAGGCAAATTTCTAAAATTGGTGCATTTAAAATATATTTGAAAGGTGAATTTCTAAAATTGGTGCAGTTTTTAATGCGTAACGCAACTTTGGTGTACTTTTCGCAAGTATTGCAGATATGGCGTTTACACGCTTTCGCGATAGGTGTTTTTTCCCTTTTTCTAAAACAAATCCGCTTATCATGACAGTAGTTTCATTCGATTAATCTGTAATAATAGTGTGTATTTTTGGGGATAGTGTAACATTAGTGTACTATTAAGGTCTATTTCAATTCTAGTGTTTTCTGCTTTTGCAGAAGGCGTCTTTCAATAGTGATTTTGATCTTTTTCTGCATATTCTTGATCTTTTGTACATTTTTTTTATCTAAGACCCAACTTTTACAAAAGTTTTCAATTTGGTCCATTAATTTCTCTTTCATACATTTTATTTATAAATTTTTTATTTATATTGTTAATTTCCTTGTATATTTTATTTATTACAATTTTATTTTTGTATCTTTTTAAATTTTCTTTATATATGATTTCTCTTTGCAAAGCTGTTTCTAAATTTTTTTCTCATATGTTTCATAGTTTTGGTGTTCTAAATTTTTTTTCTAAATTTTTATGTTGTTTCAAAAAAAATTATTTTTATGAGGTTTATGCTATTTGATATGCTATATTTCTTTTTATTTTAATTTTTCGTTTAAAATCCATATACGTTATAGTTAATTGAGTAGTTATTCGTTTAGATTTTTCAACACTAATAATATTTTTTAAATTTTGTTTCATTTATGGTATACAACATTCATTTTTAGCCTTTAGATAAAGTTTTACATATCTATCATAATTTCTATATATTACTTTTATATTATCTCTATAGAACTTTTGTCTATTATATTCATATATATTGTGAATTTGTTATTTTAATTTTTGATTTAGAATTGTATACAGGCTTTGATACCAGAGCGATAGTCAGAGATTTTTCTTTAAAGTTGTGGTAAATTTAGTCATTTGATCGGCTAATTGTGTGAATTCGTTTTCATTTGTTTCACTAGAAAAGGTTTCTTCTCTAATATTACTTGTGGATGCGCGAGGGGGAATATAAATGGTTTCGTTAGTTCTTTTGTTTGGTGGTAGATATGTAAACCGTGTGCTTGTACTCTTTAAGAGTCTAGGAGTTATCCTTTGAAAAATATTAGTATCAATATGTTGTATTACAGGTGTTTTAGGTATATATTTTATGCGAGAAACTTATCGAAAAAGGTCTTCCATACATATTTTATCAGTATTTTTGAATTGTATACTATGATGATTGTTTGTTAATGCATATCAAATAGAGTATGTTATTGAAAAAGGATAGTCGTTTTTCTCCATTAAATCTTGTCTCTCAAATTTATAACCAATGTTTAATGATTTATCTAATTTTTCTATTACAAGTGGTATAGCATAATGTAATGCTACATTAAAGAGTAGTTTTGTATATGCAAGGTTTCCTTCGACTATTCCAATTATTTCATCTTTTATATTCATGATTCTGTCGTCACATATTGCTATTTTTATAGGTGAATTTACTCCTTCAACAAATATACTTTTAATTAATATTTGTATTGTAGAAATTAAATATGTATATATCCTATCTCTCCAGTGTATATTTTGCTTTATTTATCTTTTTAATTATATCAGCCTTGTTGATTAATGAAATAACTTGTGTTCCTTTTGTAGTTGATATCTCAATGGGTGTTTCACATGTAAATTTTCCATATAGTATAATATTCTTTCTACTTAATTTCGTTTTTAAATCTATTTTCATATCTTGGCCATCAATTAAGTTTAGTTCTTTTCTTCTAACTTTGTTTAATTTTTTGTTATCTAAGATAATATCTTGAGAAAAATATCCATATTCTTCGGTTATTTCAAGATGTTCAATTTGATCTATTAAACTAGTCTTCATTTTTGTTTATTATCTTTAGTATGCAAAAATATAAATGATAGTTTCAGAAAAAGGATTTTTTTTGATTACCTGTTTGAGTATTTCTGTCTACAGCCTTCAAGCACTCCATGTTACCTGTTCGTCTTTCTGCAAGGATGCATGGTGATGGTATGAAGATGAAATGTTTGTCTTGGATTTCTTCAGAGTTTTCATAATATTGGTATAGGTATGGATTTGTTTGGTATTATTTTTATATGGTTGTATAAGGTTATGCTATTCAGGTTTTGAAACCAACAGAAAGAAAAAGCTAAAAGGCTTAGAAACTCAGAGAGTTTTGATCAACACTGGTCTTTTTTCATTTCCATTTAAGTCTGCCCTTACATAAACAACATTAAGGCCTTTATATAGACACTCGACTTAATATTACAAACGCCCATAATGCGTTACAACTTATCAAGCATGATAATGTACAATAATGGCTCCAAAAGTGTGCACTGAGAAAAGTAGACAAAAACATAAAGTAGTCTGCATTATTGTTGTGTATAATTCATTGCTTGCGTGTATTCATCATTATTGAGTTTTGACATCACTGTCTGCGTCAGTCTACATTATTACTCTTCAGTGACAACGCTTCATTCATTGATTATTCAGAAATGGGGGATCCCTCTGTTTCTCCAGTATTGTCTTTTGCCTTGTCTTGACAAATTTCACAATCATGTTCATCAATTCCCTCACTGTATTCATAGATGATGAATTTAACTTCTTTTGGAAGTGTCTTCAGGCAGTATTTTTCAATTTTGATGAATGTTTTCTCGAAGCTTTCCAATGTCTTCAACTATACCGGTGGAATTTTGATGAATGTTATTTATTTCAACCATCTTCCTCTCTCTGTGGCCGTTTTTCCCCCGAACTCCGGCCTGCAAGCACCGGCTCCGACCTTCTTCTCTCTCCTCCTTCTTCTTGGTAAGCTTTCTCCTGTCTTACCCCTTGCGTTTCATGATATATATACCAAGAAGAAGGAGGAGGGAGAAGAAGGTCGGAGCCCGTGCTATATATATTATGGTTATTTGTTGGGATTGTATGATTTTGTGGCTCGATTTATCTTTTGATGATTGATAATTGTTTAGATGTTATTCGTTGTTTTTTATATGAGCTTTCGGGTGATTTTGGAGCTCCATCAGCGTTCTCGGGACCTTTTCTCGCTGTTGCCCTATTTTCCGACACTGTTCAGCCACACCTGGTAGCAGGGTCACGACAGCGACTCAAATACGCTTAAAAGTAGGGATGTAATTGAGCTGAGTTGGCTCATGAGCTCTACGAGCCAGCTCACAAAAGTCTCGGGCTTGGGTTCGAGAATGTCAAGATGAGCCAAGTTTCTTCGGTTTGCTTTAGTTTTGTGTGTTGCGAAGGCAATCAAGTGGCTCATTCACTTGCTCTGTTGGGGTTGAATTCTGAAGGGGATGTTGAGCTCCCTGATGATGCTAGCGATTCTTTAGTTGGAAACTTTAGTTCGTTCTAACTGTCTTCCGTTTCTCTTTTTTTAAAAAAAAAAAAAACATTTCTCAAATTATATCCAACCGACGACTTTCCATCTTCATCCTAAACTAAGCCATGACTACAACGGCAAAATGAATATTTTGATATATAATCCCATTAAAATTCAACTTGACCCATTCATTATTCAGTTGAGTCATATTGAACCATCAATTATAAGGTCTTGCATGTACCGACTTGATTTATCAACCTAGTTGTAAAGTGATAGGTAATTCGATCTAGTCATGGCCTTTTTTTTTTTCCAGGTCATGTCACTTTCATTAGAGTAATATTATTTCTCTAATAATTTTTCGATTAAAATATGAAAAATCATTATTTCAAGTGTACAATGATCCTAATTGAAATGATCCTAACTGATTTCGTAATTGAATTTTCAAGTGTACAATGATCGATCACACCTGCTATCGAAATGGAATTTAAGGGTAGAAAGGTATATTACAAAATCCTAATTGATCATGTTTACAAATTTGATTATTTTTCGATAATAAAAAATCAATTACGAAATCAGTGTGATCACTAAAATGGAATATCTCAAGACTTAAAATGTGTTTTTTTAAAAAAAAAAAATTAGTGAGAAAATTGTGTATATGCATTTGGAAATTCGGCGATATTATTTTTCCACGAAAAAATTGAATTCATTGTTTAGTTTTATTTAAAAAATGATCAAGAAACCAATATTTTATATATATATCAAAAAAAAAAAAAAGTGAACAAAGAAGGGAAAAAGAAAGGATAGATTCTGCAAGGTTGTAGAAGATTCCAATACTACTAGGAAGTCCCAAAGTAGGAATTATATCAAGTATATATTCGAAATATCAAGCTAGTGAAATTCCATGAAACTTACAAGAGATGAATAGACCAAGAAATCATTACCAACTCCTCGCTAAGTCAACATTATCTAGTCAATATTTTCTTATTCAAGAGTTGAATATTGAATTTTGTTTGGATCATAAAGAATAATCACAAAACAAACCACAAATTATTGGCATTTAAAGACGATAATTGAAGTGAAGAAAAATACATTTTCCTTTGTTATTATTTGTGGTCAGAAGAAGAGGAGAAAATCAAATATATCAGTCCCTCTGGTAAGATGAGACAATAAATCATTCTATAAATAATATATAAAATTCAAAATTTAATCTTGTAAATAAATAGTTGAGTCGGAAGAGTAGATCAATTTGAATTTTTACAATTTTTGAATTTAAAAAAAATAAAAAAAAAGAAGAAGAGGTCAAAACCCAACATGACGTAATTTTCTTTATTGAAATTTATTTGCAATATCTCGTTTTAATACACGTACCTTCAAGTGGGATTTGAATCCGAATTATTATCCTAAACAATAAATTCATTAATCATTTTAATCCAGTCCCTACCCAATTTCGTGGCATTAGTCACAAACAGGTTTTTATTGACTTTCATAAGTTTAATTTATTCAAAGATACCCACAAGTGGAAATTTTAACATGATTTTTTAATCATTTATTTATTCTTTAACAAGGAAGTTGGATGCAAAACAAGGAGACTTACATATTGACCATCCCTTAAACTTTGATGTAATTACAATTGGTCCCTCTTGCTTATGAAATTAGGCTATGCTAACTTAACCATTAGAAGCATTCTTGTCTCGCCAAACTTATTGATCGAAGAGTTGATAAGAGTTAAAATTTGGTCGTCCCTGGTCAAAATCATCTTTCGCCACGAGACTTGTCTCACATAACTTATTAACCAAAGAGTCAATAAGGGTTAAAATTTGGTCATCCTTGGTTAGAATCACCAGCCATTTGCCACGATTCTCAGTATTTCTATAAAAATAACAAAAATTGAAAGACTAGCTAATTTGGAAATATTACGCTAAACTTATGGTTAATAAATGTGAATTGCTGTATAAAAGTTTGCCTGACAAATCCCACTTGAGGGTTTCTTGGTAATTAAATTAAGAATTATTTATAGTTAATTTTAATACAGTTAAATATTTAAAGAAATTAAAAGAACGTATGGGAGATATTGCTATGTTATAAAGTCACCTCTACATATTGTCTCAGTCGTCGAATCTTCACTTAAAAAATCCTAAGGCACGTCAGCTTCAAACTCTGACATTATTAGAAATGAATGAGACTTTAGCCTTTGTTTTTAAACCCCAATTCTTTTAAACTAAAGAGCCACGCCATATTAAGCAACATGAAATGTACTCGGGGTATATATTGATGATATTTTTTTGGTAAAAAAATAAATAAGAACAACTTCATCGGGACCATCTTTTTTTTAATAGTTTGTTAATAGGAATGGAAGATCAAGATTTTATTGTAGTTAATAAATTTGAAGGCGTAATTTGTAATTAGACTTTAGCTCGAGGGAATATATGTACATGTAATTTTTTCTAAATATTATTTGTAGCGGTACCGGCTTGATGACAGTTGACTCAATAATTGAATCATTAACCCTTAATGCAATCAATTTTACATAATTCGGTGACATGTGAATTTAGTATTTATTCAATATTAAATTAAATATTATTTTATAGACAAATAAATATATTTATGATAAATATGTATACCGGCAAGTAAGTCAACTACGAGTTTAGATCCTATTATTATTTTTTTATTTTGATTCAAAGAGTTTGAGTCTTATTGAAATAGAGGGGGAACCGATAATAAAACCTCTCATATTCTCATTAGAAAAATAAATTAAAGGAAAAGTTGCATCTAACTATCCTAGATAGGGTAATTATAATACAGTCCATCTTTATTCAAAATTTACAATTTAGTCCCTAAATATTATGAGCAGTTTATGATCCCTCTATTTCGTTAGGGTTCCGTTAGGGTTGGGTTTTATGCCCAATGACTGCATTATTATATATGTAATACTTATGAATCATTTTATTGGGATGTGTATATTGTAAGGATGAATTTGTAATTTTATTCATTAAACTAATAGAAGGACATAACTCAACCCTAACGGAAACTTAACAGAAGAGAGAGATCACAATTAATGGTCCATAATATTTAGGGACTGAATTATAATTTTCGAATAAAGATGGATTGTGTTGTAATTACCATATTTAGCAGGTTAGTCAAATGTAATTTTTCCTAAATTAAATATTATATTTTTACCAACTTTCTTTTTCTTATAGATATATATATATCAGTTTGAATAAGTCATGACAAGTCACTAGCTAGAATCTTAGAATAAATTCAATCAAGTCAAGGTTTAATAATATCCATGTCTTATTACAATTATTTCCCTCAAAGAGAGGAGACAAAACTAATTAAAGCATCAAATCTTGAGAGATTAAGAAACAAACTAACATCATGCATAAGATCCTCCTCTTCTTGTTCCTCTTCCTCTGCTGCGGCTGCATGTTAACGTTGGTGGAATCGAAGATATCAACGGCGAGTGAAGCTTCATGCCCGAAGAAACAACAGCTGAACATTGGGGTTGTGATTGATCTAACGTCTCGAGTGGGGCGGGAGCAGAAGATTGCCATGGAGTTGGCTGCAGAGGATTACAGCCTTAATTGTCTGAAGATGGTTTTGCACATAAAAGACTCGCATGGAAACCCTGCTCGTTCAGCTTCTTCTGGTAAGATATTGACACTTATAATCTTAGTTAGACTGTGGTTTGTTTAATGATCATAAGATAATCTTTAATTACTAACAATAATTTCATTTTATTTCGTAGTTTGTAAGTTTGTAATTGTGCAAAAATCATACTTCATATAGTCTATAATCATGCAGAAAACATTCAAGCTCGTTAAGGAAGGTGTAATTCGCTTGACTCGTCTTAAAAACTAACTAATGAAATGAGAATTTGTCCGAGTATTAAGTAGTTTAAGACGAAATTTTCCTGTATTGGTGTCGTCCTTTAAGATACAATGTCAAGTTTTTCATAATATACCGGATCAATCCACACCCAAACCCCGGCACAGGCGGTGTGCATGTGTCGATTGGGTTCGAAATATAGACTTTTCATATTCTTTAAGTAGCTCGCTGTTCAGACAAGCTAATTTGTGTATTTAATTTCTCATTCACCATACGACATCCATTTTGAGTAAACAAATAATACATGATTCATATCTACTCATAGCATAAATTATATATTATTTTGCAATTTGATATTAAAAATTATTAATCTTTACTAGTTAATTTATTTTCCTTGGTGTAAACGACCAAAACTACCAGGAAATTAATAAACATGTCAATCATAAATCCACTCATAAAAGTAGACAAGCTAGCTAGTTTTCAAATTAAAGCTTATATATGGGTTAATTAATTGTGTTTTTATGCCATAGCTTCAACTACTTTTTTTATGTGTTGATCGCATATTCTACCCCGAGCTAGCTTGGCTTGGGCCAAATCGATATAACGGAGGAGCTTTTGTTTTATACTTGTTATGTGTTTGGTGAAAAATTTAGAAAGGGTAACAAATTTATGTATATCTCATATATGTAGATATAAATCTATAAGTTGCAAAAGTCAATTAATGTGAAGTCAAATTATAAATTGGTGAAATTATGTGATTAAAAATACTATTTAATAAATTCATATTTACATATGCATGGAGAAACTCTCATTTGTCATGAAGTACGATCAATATATTGACATTCGTGAAAGAAATTTAATAAGTCAACTCCATATTTTTTCTCTTTATTGTCGTATAAAGAAACTCATCTGGCCGGTGCAGACTAATTAATCAAGTATATATTAAATACTAATTGTAAAATTAATAAGGGTGGTAAGAAAATTATAAGGACAAAAAAATGAGATATTCAAAAAGTATAATGAAAACACAAGGCACTGGTAAATTTCTATCCTTGAAAATTTGAAGACGTGTCAATATTTTTTATTTTTTTACACGCACACACCCCAAGTGGTTGCGGGGATTCGAACCTGAGTCTTTGCCTTCAGAAAAGAACACTCAACCACTTGGCCAACCCCTGTTGGCTGAAGACGTGTCAATATATAATAGTTTGATTCAATCTTTTTCTATACTCTTAATTTTTTTAAGATAAATTATGTCAAACATAATATTAAATATGGTAACAGAGCGAACTCTAATATGGGTATGTCACTCCACCTGCAAGTTTTATTACAAGAGCATCTTTTTTAATTTAATTTTTTTTATGTTAATTTTTTGCCGTATTTTTTGGACATTTATTTGTTATTTATAAAATGTTAGCAAAATTTTTTATTGCACGCATGAAAGATTTGCATCCGTAACTCTGGTTATTTTCGTAATTCCTATTCAATAAATGATATCAATAAAAGCCATACATAGTATCTCAAAGAAAAAGCTTTTTTTAATAATTATACGTAATAAATTTGTAGTATTATAAAATCCAAAGGAATAAAAAAATAAGTAATTCATATTATGAGTATGATAATTTACTACAAGTAAGCGCCTCTTTTGATGTAGGAAATTCATTTCTTCATATATCACTAATTACATACCTTTTCACCATTAAAAAAATAATAATAATTACATACCTAATCATCCATATAGTCATCGAACATTTTAACTAGACAAGTGAACATGTTTAAACATGAAGTTTATCCCTCGTACATTTGACATTAATGCCAATTGTCAATGAAGCTTTAGGACGAATTATACCAACCACTCATGAGCTTTGATCTTCAAGAAAATTCTTCAAACATTGAAAATAAAGAGGTGACCCCAGGGTTTACTTTTTCTATATTTTTTTAAAGTAAAATGTCTAAAGAGAAAATGGCACCCGAGATTTATTATTTAGTGCGAAAAATGTCTGATCTAAAGAAAATTTATAAAATTACTAAAATATTCCTACATGCATGAAGGATGTTTTGACAAGTTTAAAGTCATTTCTGATATTGGGTGATTTCTAGCTAAAGTTACACTTTTGCCCCAATACAATATATGTCATATTACATATTTTTAACACGTACATTTGGTCCTCTTAGGTAAAGTTACACTTTACAAGTGATAGTTGCATGGGCTCTTAGTGTCGAAATGTCAAAATTTAACATCTACTTATATTTGATTTTTTCCCCCCACAAACTTAAAGGCATTAATCTTAATCATTCTTTCAAAGTCACTAATTAAAAACCTTTGTTTAGAAAAATGGGTAAATTGACGTATAGAATAAATAGCTATATTCCTCAATCTTCATAGTATTTGTCGAACTTCACCCGTGAACATCGATCGATACGCTGCGGAATGCCAATAAAAGAATAGTCGAACTAAATGTAATATATAAGTAAGATTAAATATGTTAAAAGCAGGGACCAAGTGTGTTGATACAAGATTAAACGTAAAAATTCAAATTAAATATATTAAAAAATTAGAAAAATTTAGGATCAAATGTGTTCAGCGTAATTGGAGGAGCAAAATTTCCTCACTCTCTTTTTTCCTTTTTTCCCCCCCAAATATACCGTGCTTTAGGGGTATAGCTTATGTAAATCCCTCAAAGACAAAACCAAATATATATATATAGAGATAATTAAATTGTACTAACTTAAGTTTGTCATAATTATAAATAGGTTCTTATTTTTTGCGTAATTACCATCAAGTCCTTATACTTTCATTTCCGTCTGAGGCCCATAACGGACGTTAGTGTGCCGTAGAGTCAACGGTTGAACGGCTAGAAATACAGGGACTTATTTGTTATTGATTAAACTACAGGGATTGTTTTGTTGGTAAATTCAAACCTCAAGGATCTATTTGTAATAATAATTTAATATTCAGGGGCATTTCGAGCCGGTCAACTGTTGACATCAGTTCTGGACCTCAGACGAAAATGAAAGTATAGGGACTTGATGGTAATTACGCAAAAAATAAGAACCTATTTATAATTATGACAAATCTCAGGACAATACAATGTAATTTTCATATATATGTATGCAACTTTGGTGGCACATTCTTTTCACATTACAAAATCCATGTCCTAATGACCTTACGCCTTTCCTGCATGTCCAGCAACTGATCTAGTCATTCAACACCAAGTTGACGCCATTGTTGGCACAATAACAAGGCAAGAAGCTTCTTTCATATCAGATCTCAAAACAAGAACCATTCCCATAATTTCCCTGTTTCCATCTACCTCAGCCCCACAACAAACACCACCAAAATCCCACTATTTCCTGCAAATGGAAGCTCCGATCACCTACCAAACACAATGCATGGCTGCAATAATCCGTCATTTCAAGTGGCGAAAGGTTGTGCTCATGCACGAGCAGTCCGAGGATCCACCCGGGCTCTTCGCTAGTCTATCAGACTCGTTACGGGCCGTTGATTCGTCCATTGATCACCACTTATCTTTCCCGAAGATATCCACCCTGTTGGACCCCAAAGCTTTCGTAGAACAAGAACTCAAGACCCTGAAAAGTACAAATGTAAGGGTTTTCGTGGTCATGCAATCTTCTTTGGAGTTCGCTTTGGTCCTTTTCGACAAGGCCAGGGAATTGGAACTGATGGGACAAGGCCATGTTTGGATTGTATCAGATGAGATTGCAAATCTTCTTGATTCTATTGATTTGTCAGCCATACTAAGCATGCAAGGGGTTGTGGGCTTAAAAACAGATTATGATGACACAAGTGAGAATTACGGAGAGTTCAAATCCAGGTTCAGAAGAAAATATGCATCCAAATATCCATTAGAAGAAGAGAATTCTGGCCCGAGTATATATTCTTCTCGGGCTTACGATGTAATTCAGGTCCTTTCTAGGAAAAACTCAACCAAGTCATTAACCCACATTGATTTTGAAGGGCTAAGTGGAAGAATAAGCTTCAAGAATGGTTTAATTACAGAAAAGCCCGTTTTTCGCATCGTCAATGTGATTGGAAAGAGCTATAGAGAAGTGGGATTATGGTCACCATCGATTGGTTTCCATGATGGGAAAGATTTTTTGAACTCGATTTATTGGCCGGGGGGCGGCCTAACGGCCCCAAGGGGGTGGACTGTGGGAAGTAAAGAGAATCCTCTGAGGATAGGGGTACCTGCAAGGGGTGCATTCAATCAGTTTGTTAAGGTAACATATGATCCAGGTGTGAACAAAACTTCGATTTCTGGTTTCTCGATCGAGGTTTTCGAAGCTGCTGTGAATAAGCTGCCTTATGATCTATACTATGTTTTGGTTCCTTATTATGGTTCTTATGATGAAATGGTGGCTGAGGTTTACAACAAGGTATGGAATTTGATTTTATTTGGTGTAGAATTCATTCTTTCCATGCATGGATTTGTGCTTTTTTGTTGGATATTTCATATTTATTTATTTGGATCAAGACAGGATTTGAGCATGGGCTTGGTACAAATATTCGTTTCTTTTCTAGTGATGACTGAACATTTAAGTGATGAACATGAAAATGTAATAAAATGCAAACTTCTTGTGAAAAGATATGGAAATAATCTTGTTGAATGAAAATGCAGAACTTGGATGCAGCGGTTGGCGATACAGAAATAATGGCGGAGCGCTATGCATATGCTGAGTTTTCGCAACCGTATTTGGAATCGGGGCTAGTGATGATAGTGACGGTAAAACCAGGGCTAAGAGAATCAAGATTCATAGCTTTGAATGCCTTCACCAAGAAAATGTGGATAGAGCTTTTAGGTTTGAGCATGTCGACCGGGCTTGTCATTTGGCTAATTGAATATGCAACAGGCAATAAGCAATTCACCAAGAAACCATTCTTTCAACTCATTGGCTCTGTGTTATGGCTTTCTGTCACTCTAATGTCCTTCTCACAGAGTAAGTATATATTTTCGCCTTCTATCAACAACTAATCATGTAATGTCTCAAGAATCCTATCTTTCTTTTGCATATAAGGGGTGCTTGTAATAACTTAAGAGTGAATTTAAGTACATTCACTGTATTCCTGAGTTTCGATGTATTCACAAAGAAATGTTTCTTAGGTTGTGTCGTTTTATATGTGATGCAAATATATTTCTCGTATAGGGTTTTCATAATTTTGCGATTCTGCAGGAAGTTAGTGTTTGTTATTAAAAAATGAGATAATGATATTTTGACATTTGAACTATTGAATTTTTTGCAATTCACAATATAAACTATTTAGATTTGCAAATATTCATGCAATGCTTGTATTTGTGACATGCTGTCCTCTAAACTTTTATTTTAGTAGTTTTGGCTAAGAAACAACTGATATGTATGTATTTTAAAAAAAAAAGCACTGAAAATCAGTTGGAGATGATCTTTTATTAGGAAAACACAAAGTATGTATATATGTCGGTATGCAACAAAATGCAAAGCAGATATGGCGATATGCAACGAAACTTAGTTGGAGTATGACACAAGACAGTGTAAAAATGTCTATTGCTTGAATGATATATATATATACCCTATTTTTAATTTTCTCTAACTTTGGGGATAGTAAATTAATTTTTCTCTAAGCCATGATCCCAAACTCATCTTTTTTCTAAGGTCTCCCATTTCGGGCCTAATCTAGAAGCTTTATTTTGCAGGAGAAAACATCAGGAACAGTGCATCTAAGCTGGTATTAGCAGCCTGGATATGTGTGGTTTTCGTAGTGGCAGCAAGTTTCACCGCTGTGTTAAGT
>JBBMKE010000002.1:18706268-18717943 GCA_037834125.1 Lippia alba | reverse complement strand
CATTCAATTAAGTCCAAGAAGCATATAATTCATGTTAGACAAGCTCGGGGATTCAAATACGAAGAATACAAATTACGTGATTAACAAATAATTCAAGTAATTCAAATTGGTCAAATTGTTCAAGTAAGAACAAAAATAAGGAATGAAATGCATCAATTAAGTATGAAAATAAATGAAAAAAAATAATTAAACTCACACGTGGTGCGTACCTGTACGTACGAGAAATCGGGGTGTCACTAGCTTTGCCTAAGTCTTGCATCCTTTAAGTGTTTAAGCATACGTCATGCGTCAACATGGTTCATTTTGAGTTTAAGCCTCGTGTTTTGTCTTCAGTATGTTCAGGTGCACCCGGAGTGGTGTTTCAAGGTCCATTTTGATTCCAGGGTGAATCATGTGTTTGAATCTTGGCTTCGTCGGTGTAAGGTGAGGTTTTAGAATTTTGTTTTAGTTAAACCGACCTATAACCCTATGTGCTCATTTTCAAGCCTCATGCGATTATCCTATTATATTTATATAATAGATATGTGTTTGTATAAGAATGAGTATGGCCTTGTCATTCGATTAAAAGTTTTTGAACTATATGTAGCTAGCGTATGTAAGCTTGAAATGTTTTGCAACGAGGCTATGCTCCAAACTGTGTGTCTTCAAGCTAGCTCGGGATTAGGATGACAGGAAGAGGTACATTTATAGCATATGCTAAGTTGCAAGGTAAGGTATGCTCGATAAGGTACGTAAGTTTAATTTTGTTAAGTTATTAAGCCAGGTAAGCCCTGAAATATGGGAATTGGTTACGGTAAGTAAGTTGGGCCCAGGGAATTGTGGGTAAGGAGCCTCGGGACGGCAAGGGCCATCGAGATATACCTGTGCATGATTCCCACTCGTGGTGTCACGCGCAAATCTTGGAGGTTGATGAGGTGTGATGACTTCGAGTACGTTGTTGGATCGCTACCCCGTACATAAGAGGGTTTGATTCCCGATCACCATGGCGTTGAAGTTGGATTACTTTATGATATTTTATGCTTTAATGTTAAGATATGGAAGTAGGTTGGAAACCGTACTCGCCGGGTATAAGTTACGTTATGTTTTGTTATGTTGATTACGAAACGGGATAGGATCTTTCTTTAAGCTTTACTTTAGTATAATTTGAATACGATAAGTTTATGTTTAAGTTAAGAATATGTTTTAGTATGAAATTGACTTTGGTTTGAAAATGAGTTTTGGTATGTAAAACCCTACTCCTGGTTCATAATCTTTCTATTGTTATGTGTTCTGCTCTTTACTATGTATAGTGTGAGTGTGTTCAGCCCCCTCACTCAGTCAGGTGGATGACTTACCCTCTCCCTCCCCAATCTTTTAGTGTGCAGGGTTGGTTGGAGTTTGGAGCTAGGCGGAGTTTGTGTCGAGTCTTTTGAGTCGGTCAAGTCTGTGCTAGAGAGTTGCATCTGCATTTGTAGTATTTTGGATTCGAATTAATATGTAAGATTCGTGTTTGTACGTTTATGTATTAGTGATTTAAATTGCCCTTGTCGGGCTTTGTTGTGAATTAAAAGAGGCCTGAGGTGCCCAAAGTCCGCTTGTGAATTGTATGTTTAATTTCCGTAGGCCCGTGTCCAATGCATGTGAGTGAGTTTTAGACTTTCGTTGTTTGTTTTTGGTTGGTTGGTTTTTATTTGATAGGGTCTACATTCTGTCTAGCTTAGGAAGTTTTGATTTGTCACCCGTTCGCTATGGTTTCATTCAGGTGGGGATTTTCCATTTTGTTACTCAGGTCGGGCCATAGAGAGGGGGATGTGGTGCCTCACGTGCGGGGTGCTACAACATAATTCAAAGGCGATCATAAAAAACGAGTCACAAATCCACAACATATATCCAAAAAAATAATAATACTAGTTAACAAAGCATATCATCCAAGTAAAACACATATGGAGGGTAACAGAGTGAAAGGAACCCAAGATAAAGGATTTGAGCATGTTTTGGTGAAAGTTGACGGTTTTTAGAAATGCGCATGCTGAGGGAAAATGGAAATATCTCGAGTTTTACAGGTTAGAATTGAGTTTTGTTTGTTGGAAATGAAAATAGACTCATAGGTCTTTCTAAGCATAGGTGGCACGAATCGTGGTTCAAAGTGAAGCAAAAATGACGTAGGTGCGAAGTTGGACGAAGGCAGTTTTCCGGTGAAGTGTCGACATAAAAGGTAATTGGTTATATCTCCCAATCTAGAAAAGATATTGAGGTGAAACAAATTGGAGAATGTTCTAGACTCATAAAATTTTAGGTCATTCTGAGCACAAATAAAATCTGCACAGCAGCGCGAACATTGGCCTGAAAACCTGCGAGGCCGCGTGGGAATTAATTTTTGCCCATCTCGAACTTTCCTCGTGGCCTCGCGGATTTGAAGGGTAAAATGTGCACGGCCATGCGGGGGCTTCGTTTAGGAAGAAAAAGGGCTAAATTATGAAGGAAAGGGTCCAAAATAACTCCAAATCATTCCCAATTCAATTATATACCAAAAGATCATCACAAAACACCTCCAAACACATGAATGTACACAAATCCAACATCAATTCATCAATTCTCCAAAACCCACATGAACATCAAAGGTAAAGGTTATCCCAAACAACCACCCATCACAAGAATCATAAATGAGGAGGAAAGAAGTCACATAAACCATCGTCAAAGCATTCAAATCTCAAGGAATCAAGGAAATGCACAAGAAGACCCATTTCATTCTAAAACTCTAGATTTACTCCAAGTCAAGCAAATACCACACGTCATAACAAGAATCCACAAATTACCAAGAAGAGAAGAAGCACAAGAACAACAAATACAAGAATCCTAACTTATCTTGAAGGATTGGTGTAAGAAAGGACTAAATCTTGAGCTTGAAGGTGTAAGAAAGGAGAAAATGGAATTGGGGCTTCTCTTCTTCCTACTCTCTCTCTCAAAATGTTTTGGGTGAGGGGTAATGAGGGGTTAGCTGAGTTTGTATAAAATGTGTTAGGTAGGGTCAAAGAGAAAAGTCAATAAAGGTAACTAGTTTGTCTCTTTGTGGCATTTAAAGGTGTTTAGTGGAATTTGTGGCGTTCGGGGTCGTAACGAAGTTGAAAAGTCACGCGGTTGGTCCCATTAAATCCGAATCATAGATTCAAGTTAAATGGAGGTGACGGAACTCGAATTCGAGTTCCCCAGCTCAAGATACGAATTAATGACTCAAAGGCGGCCCATTTATATATGGGCCCAAAAGTGAAACTAAAGTAAAATTGAGTCCAACTAAGTAAAATAAGCCCAAATAGATTCAAAGAAGCACTTAGGAGAAATTAAATCGCGAACGTTGGTAAACACATATCCATACCTTTACGGCCGAAAAGTCGGGGCTTCACAACCCAACTCCTCTTATTCCTGTAAAAGGCCCGACAACACTTCTGCGTATAGTAGAAACAAGTAAGGGGGGAGGAGATCCCCTTGATGGAGACCCCTCTCCGGGACAAGATATCCAAATTCACAACCATCTAAAAGGAAAGATAAAGAAACAGTAGTAACACAGATCATTATACGATCAACAAAAAAATAGGGAAAACCTAATTTTACCAGAACCCCGTGAAGAAACCCCCATTCAACTCGATCGTACGCTTTACTCATATCAAGCTTCAAATTAAAGAAGCCCTCTTTCCCTGCATGCTTGTTCTTAATACAGTGGTTTATTTCAAAAGCAACAAGAATGTTATCACTGATCAAACGATGGAGATAAAAGTTGATTGACTTCAGAGAAATAATTTGATCAAGGAAAGGTTTCATTTTGTTGGCAAGGACCTTAGAAGAAATCTTATACACAACATTGCACAGGCTTATGGTTCTAAACTGAGTAATTAAATCGGGAGACTTGCATTTGGGTATGAGGATAATATGAGTGAAATTTAGACGCCTATCAAACTTACCTTTATTCAAAAAATCAAGTACACAAGCAAAAACATATCTACCAACAACAGGCTAAAAACGTTGAAAGAAGTAAGGGGGAGGCCATCAGGGCCGGGGGATTTGAGAGGATACAAAGCTTTCAGTGCACAACTTATCTCCACAACAGTAAACGGAAGGGAGAGCTTATAGAACATATCCTCATCAACTTTCTGCGGAACAACTCTGAGAGCATTGTCAATATCACTAGGATCAGCCATGTTGGAAGCAAAAAGATTCCCAAAATAGCTCTCAATCACTTGTTGGATGCCCTCGTCAGAGTTACACAAGCATCATCACGAAGACCCAAAATGTGATTTATCCTCGACCTTTGGGATGCTTTATTATGGAAGAACTTCGTGTTTCTATTACCCTCCCTAAGCCAATGTTCTTTTGGACATCTGAATTAATAAGATTAGATTAATTTAATTTCGACAAGGTATCTATCTCTCATACTATGCACGGTGATAAAAAATTATATACTAAAAAAATGATAAAATAATTAATTGATGAATATTAAAATTAAGTTTACTAAGTTTATATAGAATTTAGAATAAATTTACAACATTGTATGTATAAGAATAATATATGCAATTAACTCGTTTATCTAGTTGATATTATGTTTATATATAAAAAAACAGATCACCCATACGGATGCACACACACGCCCACACACAACTGCAAAATGCACAAAACTCAAACCAACAAGCATATACATCATATAAATCACATATTTGCAAGTATCGGCTCCTGAAACGAGCCCAAACACCCTAAAACCCGAACCTTGCACTATTCATTGTCTTCTCAAACGAAACACTTAGGCACAGAATCATGTTACGAAAGAGATACGAAATTAAAGCACGCAATGAGTAGGATACAAATCTTATCTTGAATGGTTGATCGGACGGTCGGATGTCGAAAGCTCGAGCTCGAAGGTTGAAGGCCAAAAATGGGGGATTTCTCTTCCTTTTCTTCTCCTCCCTTTTGCTCGATCAAAAATGAAGAGGGAAATGGCATTTTCAGCTAATAAAGCTGAAAATGGGTCGGGTCAGAAATCTAGTCCAAACGGATCGCATTTTAAAACAGTAGAGCTATCAAATGACTTTAGGAAAATAAAAGGTTAATTCCATTAAATCCGAATAGTCGAAACGAGTTAAATGGTGTTATTGGAATTCAAATTCGAATTCCCGAGCTCGAAGTAGTCGTGAAGGCCAAAACATCCTAATTAAAATTAGGTATCCTAATCGGCAATTATTGGGCAATTGAGCGCAAAAATAATTTAATTAAATTCTAAATCGCACGTAATAAAATTAAATCTATGTTGACACGTAAACGTGCCAATCTCATAATTCACAAAATTACAGAATTAAATTCACTCGTGATGCCGTAATTGGAAAGCTGAAAAGCGAGACGTCACAAAAAAAATATATAAAAAAATGCCAAAATCATATCAGACAAAATAATAATAAAAATTAAAAATATTAAGAAAAAAGATAAAACAATATAAAAAGATTATCGTTATTCAAGATCAAATTGGAGCTAAGAGATAATACGTAAATGAATTAAAAAAAGAAGAAAGGGAAAATTAAGGTTAAGAGATAATATGTAACTACATTAAAGAAAAAAATATTTTAAAATTTAGGAAAAGAAACGAAAAGAGTCCAAGAGAAAAAAAATATTTTAAAAGTGAGGGACAAAAAAGAAAAGAATCCAAGAGTCGAAAACATTAAAACGGTTTTTATCTACATCTGACACTTAATATAATAGCATAGATACTCAAATAAAATCAAGTTTTGTCTTATATTGTTTTCTAAAATTATATATAAAATAAATTTATATTATATATATAATTAATTAATTTTAAAATATTTTTATTAGATGCTTTAAGATGCTTCCATATTCATTTAGAAAGAAAATCATCATTTTCGTTCCACAATATAACACATTTTCAATTTGATCCCAACAGTTACTATGTTCTAATATTGCGTCCCATAATATCATTTTTTTTTAAATTTGGTCCTAGAGACTAATTTTCGTACAAAATAAATGGTTGACCATTAAAATATTATTTTTTTACCTCCTTTTGTTCTTTTATATGTCAAAACCTACCCCAAACTATTTAAATTCTATATTTAATTAGCATATATTCATTTGGTTCTTTTGTGAATATATGTTAATTAAATAGAATTTAAATAATTTTGGATAGTTTTAGAAATATAAAAGAACCAAAAGTAGTAGAAGAACAATTTTCATAACGGTGAACAATCTGGACAAAAATTGATCAATGAGATTAAATTTAAGAAAAATGTAATATTATGGAGCCCAATGTAATAACGTGACAAGTTTTGGAATAAAAATTAAAAAAATTATAGTATGAGTCGAAAAAGATAATTTTCTTTTTAAAAAAAATTACACGCTAATGCATCTGTATTCGTACATACTTGCTCCCGACTTCCCGTATCCATACTATGTGAGCTAACTTATATCTTAGGGCTAATTCCAGTCACCCCCTAACTTTGGGGGGGGGGGGGGGTTGTGCGCTTTGCCCCCTCACCTTTCAATAGGTGTGTTTTTCCCCTTTACCTTCGCAAAATGTTCACTTAACCCCTTTCCGACGGAATATTCTTAGAATATTATGCCGGAATAGTTGAAATTTTTTTGGAATGATTTCATATTGCAAATACATACAGATCAGATGTCAAATGTGTTGATATTATACATCAAATTGGAGATATTGATGTAAGGAACACAATGGTTGCTTCAAAATCAAAATCCGACAACCAACAAAGAAGGAATCGCTGGTCAATAATGGCGCATGACCGACGAACCTTTGCAGCTGAATTCTGACGCTTCTGACGGCCAATGAAGTAGAACGGGGCATGAATTTTGTTCGTCATGGAGAGAGAAACACGATGGTAGTGGTCTTGACTCTTTGGTCGCCGTAATGGAGAATAAATCGATTTTCAAAGTTAATTTTGAACGGAATATTCCCAAAATATTCCGTCGGAATAGTGTCAGAGGGGCAAAGTGTTAAGTTTTGCAAAGATGAAGGGAAAAACGCACCGATTGATAGGTAAAGGAGTAAAGTTGACGACACCACAAAGGTTGAGGGGGTGACTGGAATTAGCCCTATATCTTATTACCTCAATTCCTTTTTCAATCACCTAAACATATATACTTTCTCGACACATTAAATTAGTAAGTAAACTAGAGAGATACTAAATAAATAAAAACCCATCGGTTATAAAGTGTGGAAATTTTATTTTAAACTGAAAATTTATATTTTTGATCTCATTAAACTGACTCGATATCACATTTGGTTCTACATGATTTTTTGTTTACACATTGAGTTCTACAAGAAATAATTTTGAACACATTGAATTTCAACCATTAACTTTTAACTCTAAAAATAGAAAAAAAACATTATATTCATGTTAATTTTTGTTGGAGCTTAAGTGACATTCTTTAATCAAAAATTTCGGTGAAAATTATATTTTTGATCTCATTAGACTTGTTCATTTTGTGTTACAGAATCAGTCTGATGAGACAAAAAAAAATATATATTTTAAACTAAAAAAATCTGATTAAAAAATGTCACCTAAGCTCCACGTCAGATTAATCTAGTTCGTCTCATAAAAAATTAACACGAAAATAACATTTTTCCCATTTTAATCGTTAAAAATGAAAGGTTGGGACTCAGTGTATTCAAAATTATTTTTTATGGGACTCAATAATATGTAAACAAAAATAGTATAGGACCAAATGTAGTATGAAGTGAGTCTAGTGGGACCAAATATGTAATTATCCCTATTCTGTATTACAAAAACGTATTAATAAACCCTTATTTTTACTATGTGGTAGTTTCTTGGATTCTTTAATCCGAGAATTTCTTTTACTTTAACACTGGGTGATTAGTTGTATAGTTTATTAATTCCTAGTTTGCAGTGTTAGATAATCGATTCGTTATAATATTTGTTTCGGTCATTTTTTTTTTTTTGGATTTTTGACGTGCTTATTAAAAATCCTATTTATGATTGAGATTGGAGACTTGGTCAAAAAATCTTGGCTCACATTGACGTATCTAAGTGGAATTAAATCAACTCGGGTCTACCAATAAAATTATAAATGCTAAATCAACTTGGAATATACCAAAGATTTGATTGTATGATATCTTATATATTTATCAAGCATCAAATACAATGATATGGAGTATTAAGTAATTTTAAAATTTTTGCCCAGTTACTATGTCAAAATATATATTCAATTTAACTTACTTCAAAAATAGAAAAACTTGTTGATGTGAATTGTGATGACAACAAGAAAACAGTTATTAAATAATTTGATTTTTGCATAGTAATCTGAATTGGGAACAAGTTATTAATCTATGTTGATTTGAATTTTCTTGTTTACATGGTGATTGACTCGATTATCGTGATTTAAAATTTAATTGTTAGCCTGAGTATTGTAGATGTGATTTGGTACATGTCCTCGAATGAGACTAATCCTTGCTCTGTTAAAGGTCCATGTCTCGTTACTTTCGTTATCATTTTTATATATTATTTTTGCTTAATGTTTGATTCATCACTTGTATCTCTTGTTGTTCGTTGAAATAAATGAGAAGGTCCTTCTTAAACTCCAAGCAATTTTGTTTAGTGATTGAAAAAAAAATACATTATTTGATATTTAATTAATGTCACGACACATTAACAATACTATTTGTATTCCTCTCTTTTTCAATATTATTTCATTTATTTTCTCGATGTTTCTTCACTTTTCACTCTTCTATCTCTCATTATTTAAAGAACTTATGTATTCTTGTATTCAAGTTTTCTAATCACATCCATTTATTTCCGCTTATTCTTCTTTCAGTTGTTAATTATTATTAAACGAAATAATTTAAAAAAAAAGAAACTTAAATTCAAACTTTTACCGTCTTCGCCGGCACAATACTAAATTCTCCCAAGTCAAGTCATCTTTAACTTTTTTTTTTTTTCTATTTTCTTTCTTACCACAACCTTAAAAAGTCTACCTCATTTCAAGCTCCAACTACTCCAAAACACTGCAATAAAATCCCATTGCTGACTACCTACGAAATATCTGTATCTCTCTTCAACACCTACATCTTCACATCTAAACCCTCAAAACCCCATCAAATTACAGATAATCCATTGCCCTGATCGAAAATTCCAACTCAAAAAAACAAAAAAGGAATTTGTTTTTTTTTGAAAAAAGTTCAGAAAAGTGTTGTTTTCTTTATAATTCTTTTGATCTTTTGTTTCAGGTACTCTCCTTTTTTCCTCGTAATCCTCACAAACCAGTTTAATTGTCATTGGTTTGGAGACTTCCAATTATTGTCTGCTTTCCTTTAGTTTTCTTTATATTTAAATAGTTGATTATTATTTATTACGTCTCTTGATCTGAGGATAATAGTGGTTTTAATGGAGGGTTGTGAAGAAAGCAGCCCAGTGAGAATGGAGAACACCCAAATGAAACCCCGCGCCTTTAATTTTGACGCCGCCGCCGATGTGGCGGTGTCTTCGGGTGACGCGGCAGAAAGCCGCCGCAGCGAAACAGATCATTGAGAATCATTACAAGAATCACCTGCAAGGATTGCAAGATCGGAAAGAAAGGTGAAATCTTGATATCTTTGATCTTTTGTTGGAGTATTTATTGCTTGAATTTAACTTAACCTTCAAAAGGATCTTTAGATATGTGATTAAATTAGGTAATGACAGTGAGGAATTTGTAGTTTGTGGCTCTGAGAATGCATATCAGAACTGGATTCGAAAAGGGTGTTAGCTAATTTGGTTCTTTTTTTTTTTTTTTTTAATTTGGGAATTTTTGGAGGAGGGCTTTACAGAGAAGGGCACAGGAGGATCAGGTATCTAGTGAAGAAGAAGAAAAAATGTTGAGAAATTTGGAGAAAAGGGAGACAGAGTATATGAGATTGCAAAGGCACAAAGTAGGGATTGATGATTTCGAGCAATTAACGATAATTGGTAAAGGAGCATTCGGCGAGGTATGTTGGTTTGAAGCTTCGAGTTTTTCGTTGCTTTTAATCAATTTGATCTAAATGATGAGAAAATGTGCTAGTTCTTGGTTATGTTTTCGTCTTGGACTTGAACTGACGAAAACATGGAAAATGTTGTACACATTGAATATCGGAATGCTTTTAAGATTCATTAAGTGGTGAGATATTTGAATCAGGAAATTACTGGTAGTATTTGGTGGATCTCTTGTGTAGGATGATGAGAAGCAACAATTACCATTTGAGAATTTTAAATTTCATAATGAGTTTATTATCTTTCTCCAGTTATGAAGTAGTTCTTAACATAATGATTATGAGTTGTGTATAACCTGTTTGATACAGGTCAGACTATGCCGTGCTAAAAATACAGGAGAAATATTTGCGCTGAAGAAATTGAAGAAATCAGAAATGCTTAGCCGTGGACAGGTGAGTAAATCATTAAACACCATACTAAAATCGAAAAACTATTTTCATCTGAAAATGGAAAAGGTTCTAGAGTTTGACTTATACTGACAAGGGATAGTTTCTTTATTGAAATTCCTGTATGATGTCGCCGAAATCCGTTAAAAAACTTAATGACTGAACCCAACCATAAGACACAGTTCAAACCTCAAGACAGTGTAAATGTAATTACTCAGATCTGAGTGTACTGGTTGTATAACTTGTATATAGCCTTATCAGGGTGTCTAGCTGTAATTATCTTTGCCAAAGTACTTACATTTGCAATTTTGTAGTTAATTCATGATTTAAAATCATATTTTGGAATGCCAAATCATATTTGTTAAATGATTAAAATCATTGTAGTTACTTACAATGCCAATTCATATTTATTAATTTAAAATACTTCATAGGTTGAACATGTCCGGTCCGAGAGGAATTTGCTTGTGGAGGTCGATAGTCGGTTCATAGTGAAGCTATTTTATTCTTTTCAAGATTCAGAATTCTTGTATCTTATCATGGAATATTTGCCTGGTGGTGATATTATGACTTTATTGATGAGAGAGGATATTCTTTCTGAAGATGTTTTGCGCTTTTACATGGCAGAAAACATCCTAGCCATCCATTCAATCCACCAGCATAATTATGTACACAGGTATACATGTCATGCAAAATTTCGCATCAAATTTTAGGGTGAATTGTATTTATTACCACCGTTGTTTTGGTAATCACAAAAAAGTAACTCAGGTATTATTAATTACTCTGAGATCCCTCACCGTTCATTTTTAGCACAAAACATCCCTAATCGAAATTACAAAACTACAAAATTATCCCTACTCAAGGTGTTATTTTGCACCAAAAATAAATGTGAGGGACCTCAGTGTTATTGATAATACCTGAGGGGCATTTTTGTAAATTCACCAAACCTCAGGGATAGTAGATGTAGCTCGGCCAAATGTTATGTATTATCTTACAAATGTTTAAATTATGGAACATAAATTTATTTGAAACTTTCTGATTTTGGCTTGTGTAAGCCACTCGAAAAGTACTCATCCTTGTTGGAAGATGACGACTTCACCCCTCAAGAATCTAGAAATGATGGCGATGGCACAGACACTTCTCCTTGGTTCATGGCAAAGGAGCAGTTACTGCAGTGGAAACGCAATCGCCGAGCCCTCGTGTGTTTCCTTATTCTTTTGCATATGTATTTTATTCATATTCTGATATATACATGTTTCTTTATACATTTCTTTCTCCT
>JBBMKE010000002.1:18688966-18700432 GCA_037834125.1 Lippia alba | reverse complement strand
AGAGTTGCTGAAAGTTTAATAAATAAATGAGAGTTAGTTGTAAAAAAAAAAGTAAGGGGAGTCCTATGGATGAAAGGGAAATGCCATGGGTTTATGTGAAATATATATATATATATATATATATATAGTAAAAAAAAGAGACTTAAGGTCTTAATGTGAAAAATATATAAGCTTGGCGTGTTAGCTACTAATTCTAAATTTTTCTAACTTTTACCTAAAACTACATTACAAGCACGAAAAGACTTATCGATCCCCAATTTTGAGTTAATTATATTAGTAGACATTGGTACGAATTGTGCATCCCAAATCCATAATTGATACTTCGGCAAAAATCATAAATTAATCAATCTAGTCTTTATATATTTTTTCGTTAAATTCACACTACACTAATATGAGGGTATGCTATTCATATTAGTTATTGAATTTTGTGCAAATGAGTATTGCGTTTGATAAATTAAACTTGTTTAAGCGAGAATTCAATAATTGGCTTTAGGATTTTGTGTGATGTAGGGTATTATTTTCATTTGATTTTCATTCGAGGACGAGCAATGAGCTGGGCGATCTAATTTTGTCACCATAAAGCAAAATTTTTAGGAGCGTAACAAATAACAATACAACAAATCGGGGTTGTTTCCTCCTCGAAAATTGAATTGACAGAACGAGTTTGTTCGACTTTTGACCACAAATAATTATAAGAAAGTGTTTTTCTAGTACGTGTCAACAGATTATTCTCCTTGCGTGCTTTCTAACCTGTTTTGTAAAATTAAAAATTTCCCGACTTTATATTCCTTAGAAACTAAAATAGAAATAAAAAACAAAACAAATAAATAAAATTGAGGAAAATTAGAAAAAAAAGGAAAAAGAAAAGACCAGAAAAAACCTCGCCCAAAAATACAAATAGAAACATCCGAGAAGGGCTCTTCGCGATCAGATATCCTCGCTCGAAATCCCCACAAATTCCGTTTGAATCATCTAATGCAGCCTAGATTAGATTAGATTAACCCCGTTTTTTCTTGAATTTCGCTTCTTTGGAATCCCATTTGAGCAATCTGCTAGGGTTTCGAATTGCATCAAGAAAAACCCGCAAAAGGAATTGTCGAAATTCTGACCAATGCCTCCGTTTAATCCCGAATCGAAGGCGCTGGCGCGGTTGTTCTTGTGCCGGAATTTATTCCGGCAGCGGATGGGAAAATGTTCCGACCGCAATCAGGTTCGGCGTTCGAGTACCATTGCTGGGCCTAATGTGTTTTATTCAGCTGATAAAATAGTTGGCAGGAGTTACGGGAATTGTAATAGCCTAGATTGTGGAAATTCGGCGTATGTTAGTTATGATTATTTGCAAAAAAGGAGCTTTTTAGGGTGTGGTGATGGCGGAGAGGGGAATATGCTAGCTAAAGTATATGAAGAAAAACGTTTAATGGGGTAAGTTCTTTTTCTCAATTTATTGGGTTTTCTCTTTTTTTTTTTTTGTAATTTTTCTGTTGGAGAATTAATGGGCTTTTGATTGCAATGCTGGGGTTTTTTGCATTTGAAGCTTTGATTTTGGGTTAATTCTGCTAATACGAAATTGGGGAAATAATCTGGGGAGCTAAATTAGTTCAAATGGGATTTTCGAACGAAATGAAATGGATATCTCATTTACTCAAGTTTCAATTTATATGAAGACAATGCAGATTTTTTTGTGTTCATTCGATGTGTTTGTTGATCAGTTCTTGCATTATATTAGGTATACACCAGAGCAGCTGTTCAATGTGGTTGCTGCGGTTGACATGTATGAAGAATTTCTTCCGTGGTGTCAGCGATCCCAGATAGTTCGTCGTAATCCTAATGGGAGTTTTGATGCTGAGTTAGAAATTGGTTTTAAATTTCTTGTTGAAAGTTATATCTCGCATGTGGAGCTTAACAAACCCAAATCGATTAAGGTGAAGACTTAAAGTCATCTTGTGATATATTTTGGCAATTTTATCCTAATCTTGTTTGATTAAATATACAGTATAAGTGCCTTCTGTTTGTTTCGGCGTAGCATTTCAATGTGCACTTAAACTTGTTGGCATTTGCTTAAAGAATTTATTTATCATGTAAGATGATTGTTGCTAATTCAATGTGTAACTATTGCTATTACTATTTAAATTGTTTCATTGAGGGTGTTACTTTGTGTAACTACAAATTATTTTAGTAGAGCTTTGAATTTTTGAGAAAAAAGTTCATGCTCAGGTATGTATACTAAGCGATATTGCTGTTGAAGCTTTAAAGGTTTCATGCATGTACTGCTTGTGGATAAAGATTTTTGCCAGGAAATGAGCTTCTTCAAAGAACATTCCTTGTTAAAGTAGATTTTACGGTTGCTTATGTTATAAATTAAATACAGCTTTTACTACCTTAACACTTGGCAAGTTCGATTAGCCCGGCTGCAGCTATTAATTTTTGTATTCTCTTGTTTTAATGCAGACAACGTCGTCGCAGAGTAGCCTCTTTGATCATTTGATTAATATATGGGAATTTAATCCTGGACCTGCTCCAGGAACCTGTAGCCTTTATTTCTTGGTGGACTTCAAGTTTCAGTCACCATTTTATAGACAGGTCTGTTTCTTCACTTGTTTTTACTTTATAGGTTGTGAAATTACGAAATCTGTCAATTTGTATACTAAAGTTGTTGGTTATATTTATACTTGCTCCCTGATGGAACCGAGTAATAACTAAATAAATATATCGAAATAATTAAAAGTACATGTTCATAGAAATTGTTAATAAACATTTTGGAAATTTAAGGCTTTAAGCACATCTGCCAGTCTGGTGGTGGAACCAAGAAATGAATCCGTTGGATTTTTTAGTTAATACTTACGAAGGAAACCGAGAAAACTAAAAATGAATGGCAGGCGTCGTTGAATTCTACCAATATCTAGTTCTTTACATGATTTTAATGTTTGAATTCTAAAATATAACTTTTTCTTTCTTTTCTATTTTAGTCCAGTAATTAACAATAAACTTAAGACAATTGTGCTCACGTGATATACTAATTGTGGATTTGTGGTAATCTGGCAATTATGCTCACTACATAATCACTAATAGGGTGTAATAGATCTCTGATCAAATTTTTATTCCTGTATGCCTGTGGTCAAATCCTCACCGTCACCCATTTATATCAAGAAGAATTTTCTCATTCTTTTCCCGGTTGATGGCAGATTGCAGATATGTTCTTCAAGGAGGTGGTTTCTCGGCTTGTTGGTTCGTTCAACGAACGATGTCGACTCATATACGGACCCGCTGTTCCAGTTCTTGAAAATAGTCAGAGTACATGAACAGTTTTGCTTTTCTTTTCATCCCTCTCTCCAAACACACTGCCCTGGAATAGTATCTCTGAATTTTAAACAGAGTAATAATGAATCACCCAAATCTTTTTTGAGTCGGTCCTTTGCTTGCATTTGCTTGATGTTGCCTGATTTACTATTTTAGCACTGTTTCTTCATTGGGCTCGAAATTACTGAATTTACTGGGCCAATTAGTTATGGTACTTTAAAATCATAGAAGTTAGAAAGATGGGTCATCTTGAAAAATGTTGGCCCACTGAAACCACCTTCTGAGTGTGTGTGTGTGAATATATACATATACTTTTTCCTTTTATGCAGGACTGGATTTGGGAATTCTAGGTTTGAACAGTAAATTGAGCTTAGAATTCAAATGTGAGCTCATCTAAAAAAACTAGGGAGTTCAAATTGATCGAAATTATACATTTGGGGCTCAAGTTCAAGTGACCTTTTGAAAAGGGCTTTTAAGCTATAAGCTTATTTACGATTGATTCTATTTGAATTTGTGCTCATATTCGATCTCTGTTTTGTGTCAACCGCCATAACCATCAATCGGTTAAGGGTATGTCCTGGTCAATCCCCTCAAACCAAACTTGCTTTAAAATTGTGGTATTTTGTAAAAACTAGAAAAAACCATGGTTAAAGTGGCAAACGGTCCACACCGGATTAGGCGGTTCGACCGCCATAATCGTCAACCTGTTCAAAGAATAGCCTAGTCAAACCCCTAAAACCAGACATGCTTCAAAATTGTGGTATTTTGTGAAAACCGATAAAAATTGTGGTTAAACTAGCGAACCGATTGGACTGCTTTCGAGTTTCTAAAACCGCTTGATTTGAAGAGATCTACAAACTTAAAAAAATTTACACTATTTTCTTCGATTTCTTACACTTTTCTTGCATTTTCTTAGAAAAAAAAAGTTCCAATCAATTATCTTCACACACTAAAAAAATTTCAAGTAATTTCTCACATATTTAATTCTTTTCTTCATGATTCATGACTCTATGGTCGACCTTGCGATCGGATTCGACTCATCTTGCACATCGGGTGAAAATGTGGTAACAAATGGAATTTTCTAGAAGATTAAACCAATGAAATTGCTACCACGAAACTTGGAACAGCAGCAGCTCCTCCACGTAAAAGAAAGATAAAACCAAGTAGTGATGTTGAATGCTATCTCTGTATTGTCTCATCATCGATGAATTAGAATAAAAAAGATTGACGTGATAATCACTAGAAAAAGCTTTCAATTATTGAGACATATCAATGTAAATCTACTCTGACCAAACATCTAAGTGGAAATTGTCCTTTTTGAGCCCAATTCCCACATTCAACCAAAGCTTTATTCAATAATTCGTTCACTTTTAGGATATGAATATCTCTCCATCTCCAAGATGGTCCAAATCACAGCCAAGATTTAGATATAACTTCTTTTTGGTGCCAAAGATTTAGATATATGTTATTGGTTGGACACGTTATTTGATGAGATCTCCAAGTAAAACTTATATAAATAATCGTCAACCGTCTCGTATAGCTTACTTAGACCCAACGAAGCACAACGTCTATCGCCTATTTTATTGATTTTTTATACCTTAAACTTAATTATCTTTTAAGCACAAGTCCATTAAAAAAGGCGAAGATTATTCATTATGAGAGTTAGAGATATCAAGATTCAGTACAAAGTGTGGGCCAAAGTTCACACTGACTACGCTAGTCGAGGCTAATTTTCTTGAATTATTCGAAATTGATGTAAAAATCTTATTTTATATAAAATCTCGTAGAAAATATTTTGTTTTCTGAATTTTGCAAAAAAAAAAAAAATTATTACTGGAAATTGCATTATATGTTTGAATTGTGCGAATTTTCTTTAGAAAAATGTTATTTTTATATTTATATGCATGCTCTCCTAATTTCTATAATTTTAATTTTACCTCAATACTTATAAAATTTCTCAAATAAGTTCCCAAATAATTTATTTTAATATGTAATTTTATTCATTGATTTCTCTTTAATATATTTTTTCTAGTTACCACTTACCAACTTTTGATTAATGTCTTCACTTTTATGTTTTGCTTCCCAATAAGAAGTTTTCTCGTATTTATATTCTTCATTTATTTCTTTTATATTTGTTTTTCAATATTTTCTTTTATACTCAGTTATATTTCTTTATAATTTTAATTTATAAATATTATTTTATCTAATTTTTGCTTTTATTTTTGTAAAAAATGACGACGCATGAAAATTTTTTATGTTTACTTTTATAAAATACAGGATTTTTATGCTAATTTGTAAAATATATAGTTTATGTTGCATTTTCGATATTCTACACGATTTTTCTAGCAATAGCAATTATCTCGATTTAATTGGGAGGAATTTTTTTTTAAAAATCTGTATTTTAATGTTCTGGATCAATGATTCTAAAATTTCAACCGTTTTGATCTACTATTTTCGTTCAACTTTTTTGTTTTAAAATACCGCATAAACATCTTATTATTTTGCCTGATTTTATTTATCATATGATTAAAGAAATACGGCACGTAAAATTAAATTCCACTTCGGAATAAACTGTTACACGGTTTATCTATACTATATATTAAGTGAGAGACCCATTTGGTGTCATGAGCTCTCATTTTTATTATTTTTTTTATATTTTTTAATATAAATTCTAGCCACTTACTTGACAGTTTTCTGTGTAAATTTTTATGTACAGTTGTCTATTTAAACTCTATAAAATTTTAATTTAATAATTTTTTGTATGTACAGAATTACTAGTAACTATAATAAAAAAGAGAGAAAACCATAAAACGACTTTGGGATTCAAAATCAACAACACGTGTAAGGTACATACTTACATATCATCCTTTTTTTCTCTTCTTTTTTCTTCTTTAAAAGAACATTGACTAGATTATATTATCGTCAAAAATCAAACTTTGTCGTACATATATATATATATAAGCTCCTTTTCCGTCGATGTTTTTGCAAATCTTTCTTTTTGCCCTTTGCATTAAATCTTTTTGACTTTTTGATGACTATCGCTTCTTTAATCTATTGTGAAGATTTTATATAGTAAAAGGGAAAGCACAAACCTCTTTTAGATTAATCTGTGTTATTTATTGCATGATAGGAGAACAATGCTATGATCAAAGAATCAAATCTGATCAGGAAAACTATTATAACGAATATGTCGGAGATATGTTAGGCAAGTACTTTAAAAAATATAATGTTTATTATTATATTACTTCAATATTTATATAATTAGAATGCAAAGCGACTTTTTTATAATTATTTTAAAGAAAAATTGGTATCGCTCTATTTTTATCTGTTATGATACGATTAGTTTTGCGGATAGAATTTTGAGAATATAATAAAGGAGTGATCCCAAGGGGGAGACATTTGACATTACCAAGACTGATCATTCAAATCCAAATGGAAATCGCATATATTGGTTGACTTGTTATTTGTTTTGGTATCTTCAGAAAATTCTATTCTATCTGATCATATCTAACTTAATTAATTAAAAGAATAAACGTATTATACTTATCATTTGATTGATCACTTTACCTAAATTTTTCACCAAAATCACATAACAAATGTATAAAATATTCATTCTCTCATTACACCCTAAAATTTTCACCAAAATCACTTAACAAATGTATAAAATACTCGTTCTCTCATTACACACTTTGATCGAGTTAGGCTCAGATTAAAATTATCGTATCTTTATAGGGATTGAACCCTCAATCTTCTTGTCATTATTTCTAAACAAGTTTCAACTTTGAACATTTTGTTTATTTTCCAACCATGGATAAGCAAATGTTATGATTTAGGCAATTTAAAATCATGTGGTAAAAGTAAATTTTGTTGTTTATTGCCAATATATAGAAATCGGATTTTGATTGGCAATTTTCCGTTCGATAGATTTTGGATGGAATGATATTTCTCTGATGCGTATTTAAAATGCATGATATACACATTATAGGCCTCGTTTACTTTTGTGGCAACCATTGATTTCCCTCCTTCAACCTCCAATTCCCTTTGTTTACTTTGAAAACATTTCGGCCCAGGTTGCCCGTACAGGCCCATGTTGGAGGCGGGATTTGGGCTCCTCCATTAAACACGCCAAATTTCAGTGTTCTAATAGATACGCGATTTCCCCGTGTTTTTTAATTGAAATTGCCCCTAGTTTTATTACTTATTTACGCAAATTGCCACTCGCAAAATTAATTTTCCCCTCTTTTTCACTTTTCACTTTTCCCGCTGGTATCACCATGAATTAGGACTTCGACATTACGCTTCGCATTTCTGTCTTACATTTGCGCTAGAGGACGACGATCCTTTGAGGAAGAGGTTACGGCCAATTCAAGAAAAGGATACGTGTTTTTCGTAGTAGGGCATAGTCTCCACCCAATTTCCATGAAGGATGGTTAACAAATATCAAATTTTGCAGGAACTCTATATTGTGTCTGGGTTGCCTGAGTAAATCGCATTGAAGCAAGGTATTAACCGCTGCTGGTAACAATTGCTCCCTTGCGTATTTATTTTTTATTTTTTGGAGTTCACCATAATGGTGATTTTTAGTCGACATCTTGGTGCCATTGTTTTGTCTGCCTGAGTGTGTGACTTAGTCCTACTTGTTGTTTTCTAGTATGGTATACATGGTGCAAATTTTCTGGAAATCTTGCATTTGCTGACCTGTACTTTTTAGTTTTGTGGGGTGTTTTAGTATGATTCTCGGTCCATCGAAATGAGTGGTAGTGGCAGTGAACCATGTTTAATTGCGTGCATTTCTTCTTCGGTTTGCATATTGCTTAATTTGTTGTTGCTGTCAGGTCTGAAAATCGTAATATGCCAGTTAATTTTTAAAATGTGTAGAATGGATAATCTGTATGATGAGCACGAGGCATTCATCGCATTGGATATGATTAAGTTTCAAGTCATCCATATGTTGTTAGTAGTGTATATGGTGCTGCAAAGTGGTTTGTTGGACGATGACACGCCCCGATGCGTTCGTCATTACAGTATATGGCTAGGATACCTTCACAAATTTCCCATCTTCATAGCCTTATTAAATTCAGTGAAACCGATTGTGTCAGCAGTTACGGTTAGGTCGCGCTGCCTTTGCTAGGTTGTGCACCGTGCTAGAACAATGGGGGGGTTTATGCGCGACACGGGGGGGAGGGGGGTGAGGGGTTTCTGTTATGGAGCAGGTAGCTATTTTTCTTAGGGTTATATCACACCATTTTAAAAATCATGTTGTCAAATTGACTTTTCTTCGGTCTAGTAGGACTGTTAGTCGTCACTTCCACAGTATAATAAACGCAATTCTTCGGTGTTACAAAATTTTTGTGGTGAACCCAGAACCTGTGGAAGATGACTGCGATGATGAGCATTGGAAATGGTTCAAGGTGAGTTGTACCTACATTTTTTTTGTTGGGAGGCATTATTTTTGAAGCTTCTCTTGTTTAATTAAATTCATTTTTTATTATTATATTTAGAGGTGCGTAGGAGCTTTAGATGGAACCTATTTTCCAGTTAGAGTGTCGACAACACACTCAGCACGTTACCGTAGCCGAAAGGGTATAGTTGTTGTCAACACTTTAGTCGTTTATGACCGAAACTTAAACTTCATTTATATTCTTACCAGATGGGAGGGTTCTGCCGCAGGCGAGTGTTGAGAGATGCCATATTTAGGCCTAACGGTCTAAGAGTCCCTAGAGGTTAGTGGTAATCTAAACAAATTGGTACCAAATTGAAGAGATATTCATCTATTTTCAGCACTACACTTAGGGGTCCTTCATAATGATTGAAATTTCCAATTCTGTATAATTTTTAGGAAATTATTATCTATGTGACGCTGGCTACACGAACGGCGAAGGGTACGATATCATCTGCCGGAATGGGGTACGGGGACAAGGAGGCCACAAAATTATAAGGAACTTTTCAATCAGCGACACTCCAAAGCAAGGAATGTTATTGAAAGAGCGTTTGGTATTTTGAAGCTTCGTTGGGCGGTTCTCCGAAGTCCAACTTTCTATCCCATAGATATCCAGAACAAAATAATCATTGCTTGTTGTCTTTTACATAATTTCATTCGCATGGAAATGCCAATTGATCCGTTAGAAGCAGAAATACCGGAGGAGCCCGAAGCTGATCAAACATATGGCGAATATGTCGAGCACATACAGTCCAGCCAAGCCTGAAATAATTGGCATGATAATTTGGTGCAGCAAATGTAGAACGAGTACCGGGCCTGACGTTAGTTTAGGTTATTCAATTTTTAAGAACAATTTCCCATTGTGATGCAATGTAATAGGTTTGTGTTTTTTTTATGTGTGACTACAGAAGTAGTATGGTGACTGTTTTGTAATGAATTGATCCACTTTTCAGACATGTGTGTGTTGTAATTTCGATGTCCTTTGCTTATTTTGATTTGAAACTGTTACAAGCTGCAAACTTGCAATATATTTACTGGGTGTTTCTGTATTCTGGTTTTTGTTAATAATGTTAATACGTGTTGTGTACTTATTCTTACTATTTCCTATTTTTTACTTTTTTTTTCTTGTAATTGGTTGTGATATTTTCGTGATAATTGGTTGCGTTTGAACTTTGTGACAAAGATGGAAGGTACAGGCACATCGAAGGTCAAAGGCCGACGCTGTTGGATAGTCTAAGAAGAGCACAATCTTGTGTTATTGTTCAAAGATATCATCGCAAGTGGGTGGAAGGCGCCAAATGGCTACAGAAGTTGTTTTTTGGTCCAACTTGAGGCAAGAATGAGGGTATATGCCTCGCACGTACCTCAGAGCTGAACTGCACATCTCATCGAAGTACTGCTCGTGGAAAAAGACATACCATCAAATCGCAAATGCCTTGAGCTTTAGTGGGATGAACTGGAACTCTAGCACATTCACTGTGGAGGCTGAACCGGATGAATGGGATAGTTATCTCCAGGTAATTCATAGTTAAAGTTACAATCTGACTTCACATATTTGTTACTGCTGCGAGTAATTGATACTTATTAATTATTTACAAATTCATACCGTTTTTGTGTCCTGTTATAGGCATAATGCAACAATTTTCTAGCCATTTTGGTATCCGAGGAAAACCTTTCCCCTTGTATGATTCTTGGGTGGAAATCTATGGAAAAGATAGGGCCATGGGGCATAGCGCAATGGATTGGGCCGCAGCCGCTGATCAAGCACCGGTGGATCTTACAAACGACACGGATGATGCGAACATGGCAGCAACACAGCCCACCATGCCTACACAATTGCCCGAACAAGAAGTAAATCAACCTAGATCTGTTGCGTCACAACCGGTCCCGGGAAGTTCAGGTTCCGATAAAAAGAAAATGAAAAGGGCTGATAGAAGTGGCGACGTCATAGCTGAAGCAATATCAAATTTCTATAATGAATCCACGACGTCATTACATGAAGTGGCTGCTCGGCTTGGTGCGACTAAGGATACCATGAAGAGGCAAGAGGATATATTCGAAGCCATAGGAGCCTTACCAATGTGCATTGACATTCAAGACCACATCAAGGTGTGCAACATGTTAGTTAACAACCCGAGCCAGTTAAATCTGTTTTTTGGGATGAATACCAATGTATAGAAGTGTGATACCCCTATCCCACATTGGAAAAGTATGAGACTTAAGTTCACAATATAAGTTAAAAAAAAAGTCCAAGTATAATAAACGGATATCCCTTTGGGCAGTGGTTTAGACCCAATATCAGGTTATGCTCAGTGGACTTGGAGACTTGCGCTCGCGTCCAACGGGCCCACGGACCTGGGGCGTGACAAATGGTATCAGAGCCGCTCGTCAGCCACGGGAGCTAAGTGCTATACGGGGCAAAGTGCTACGCACGTGGGAGCCACCTCTTGAGCATGCGGGGCAAAGTGCTACATGTGTGGGAGCCACTTCTTGAGCCCGTAGGAGCCACCTCTAGAGTCCCAACGCAGAAGAGTCGGTCATGGGCTATATGTCATGCCGTGACGAGGACGTCGCGATTCTGAAGGAGGGGTAATTGTGATACCCCTATCCCACATCGGAAAAGTATGAGACTTAAGTTCACCATATAAGTTAAAAAAAAAAGTCCAAGTATAACCAACGGATATCCCTTTTGGGCAGTGGTTTAAGCCCAATTTCAGGTTATGCTCAGT
>JBBMKE010000002.1:18667930-18679322 GCA_037834125.1 Lippia alba | reverse complement strand
GCATCTTATATTGTATCTTCCAGTCTCTATTAAGATGCGCGGTCAAAATTAGGGGATATAAAGTATGGGAAAGGGCATAAATTCTATGTTATGTCGTGAATATTGTGTTAGACACTCGTTTCAAATATTATTCAGGATATTTGACACGAGGTAAATTTTAGAAAATATCGATCTTGTTGCGTTTGTCGGATTCTCGAAGTAAATAGAATTTATCTTATTATTAATCAACGATTTTTCATATAGCTAGAGCAGCCTCCACATATTGCAAATACTAATTTCTTAAGAATTAAGCGGGTTGAAGATATAGCATAATCATTCGCCGGAATTGAAATATCAGCAAAATTGGGGTCACAATTTGTATCGATTAAACAAATTGTGGGAATTCCCACAGTGATACACTCTCGCAGGGCTTAAAATCTTCATGCTGATCGACAATGATTACAATATTGACCACTGTCTGTGTGTGTGTTTGTCTTAATCTAATAGGATAACATGCCGCTCTAAAATTGTCCTCGTTGTCATAGTTCAGATAGAATTTGCTAGCAAAAAAGGTGGAGAAGATTACAATAATAAACAGACTTCTGATCTCCTATTTTATATTTGTATTTTATGTCCTATTTCACTCACAAACAAGTGCCATTTTGTATAAATATGTGGTCCAGATACATGTGGCGTATCTATGTAAGTGAAACATGAGATGAAATACAAATATGAAACAAGAAATTCCAAGCCAAACATCTTGACTTTCCAAAATGAGAAACTTAGAATCTATCTGCCGCACTGAAGCGAAGAACAGATGAAAACAAATACAGCAATACTCATCTATAACTTTTATTGTTCTAATATTATTGAAGTGCATTTCAATCAACAGTTTCCGGAACTCACAACGCGCAATATATTCACATGCACATCCGTCATCTCAAGTAACAAATATACTATGTTACAAATCTATCGAGCGATCAAATCATCAATGCAAGAATTTCACTAGAGCCCTGTAATAAAGCGAAAGCAAAGGAAAAAACTCATGAGATTGATTCAACTTGTTGGGAAGAAGGAGTTGTATATTTAAGAATGGCTTCGAGTATCCGCTCTTTATCTCTGGTTGGAAACGCTTCCAGTAAAACTCCGTTTTTGTAAAAATGGAAAAGTGGAACACTCTGCATTGAAATAAACTAACTTCAGAGATTAACATACTGGATAAATTACATTTGGACCACTTCTAGTTTGATAAATTACATTAACACCCAAAATGGTGTTGAACACATTCTCAACAAAATCGCTAGAATCCAAGAATCCATGATGTCGCTAAAGGTGACCTTTTTTTGTTGAGAAAGCAAGTAAAAAAACTCAGGTTGATTCTAAATCAAAAATCAAAAGATATATTAGACAAAAAACCGGTAACATATATTACCTTAATTCGGAGACGTTCAGCAACCTCAGATTGTTCATCGTATTCATCAAGTACCTGCATCAGTTCATTAAAACTAAGACATAGAACGACAAATTAAAAATTAAAAACCGTTAACAAAAACTAAATTATAATCATATATCAAACTCACATTGTGTTTGAGAAAAATTACTGGAGCTCCTTGATCGCCAGATCCCTTACACAGTTTTGCGAATCCCTGTTCTACGTATTTGCAGCTTCCACATGATGTCCGATAAAAATCCACTACAACTAATGCATTAACTTCTTTGGACTTCTCAAGAATCCTTAAAAACTCCTCATCTGTATAAAATTCTCTTACACATTCAACCGGACAGAGCTCATCATCATCCTCAGGTAATTCTCCGTCATTGTCATCCAACATACTCTTGATTTTGGATAACTTTAATGCAACAGGAGTTTGGCACTGAATTGTTGTCTTTAAATGACATGAGTTCATTACATTTCTGTCCAGAAACAAATTGGCAAATCCCTTTGGACACCCTAAAACTGTTTGCCCATCGATTTTTCTTGTAATGTTGAAGAGGAATTTCTGATGAAGAATGGCTTGATTTTTCATGATTGAATAGAACAGAAAATGGAAGTGAAGTCCACACCATAAAAGCAGGTCTGGACGATCTCAATGCAGATTTTAAGAACGGGTTGGAGTTAAACCAGTAAATTGGTAGTGTCAGTTTAGCAGGAATTCAGCAGATCATTTCTGAGATCGTCCAGAGAGAAAAGACGAATATGAGGTCATCCCACTAAATTAATCTGTCAACAAAAATCAAAATACAATCGTGTCTAAGTACGAGTCGAGCTCAAACAGGTTAATAGCAATTCAAACTTCAAAAAGTAGAAAGTTTATTTATGATTTTTTCCCTCAATTGAAACACAAGAAAAACATGTCTTTTGCTTCATATACTTTTTTTTAATCATTATACTACATTATAAGTAATTAACTATCATTATGCAGGGCGTCCAAGAAATTGCTGCAGTATGCATGCAATGGTAAGCATTATTTATTAACCATTTCTTATTAATAGGTGTTGTTGAGCATCTTTCATATAAAACCTTGTCAGAGAAACAAAATATAATGTTAGGGATCCTATGCATCGCCCGTGGAAGGTGTTCGACGCGAGCTCCGGAAACTTGCAGATCATTCTGTGTATAGTTTCTTATAGTTGATACATGAGCTAGCCTTCCTTCAAATTTTTTCAGGCCCTAATAATCAAGAAACCTAACATCTCCACAACAAACTAACCAATACAACTTCATCCAAAATGATGTGAAAATGGCGAGCTAGGGATAGATCATTCAAGAATTCACCAAGCATACAAAGTAAACAATTGGAATTGTGAACAAAGAACCCATTTCCATTGAGGGCTTGATTCAAACATTTAAAGAGCATCAAAACTTCTGGAAAAAATCCTGA
Organism: Lippia alba; assembly: GCA_037834125.1. Lineage (NCBI taxonomy): Eukaryota > Viridiplantae > Streptophyta > Magnoliopsida > Lamiales > Verbenaceae > Lippia > Lippia alba. Next base: position 18,676,461 of record JBBMKE010000002.1, on the reverse strand, counting down.
AACAAATATGTCTAAACATCACATTTTTCTGTAATTAAAAATTTGAAACATCATAACACGAGCTTCATTTCGTCCAGCTAGTAATATTAAGGATCAAGATAAAGAAAAACGATTTAAAGAGACTTAATTCAAGTTCACATAATTTCGGCCATCATATAATTGAAACAATAGATTAAGATGGCATTACGAACAGGCAGTAATGCAGATAATAAAATGGGAAATGAAATTAAGAAAATCAAATGAACAGAAATTCGAAAATGCTACGAGAGTGGGGTTTAAGGAAGGAGATTCTTACTGGGATTCCTTCGATCTCTTCCAATGGCGGAAACAGAGAATGTTTGGATAAGAGAGTATTTGGAAGACCATTATCATTCACACGTTCTTGTGAGCTGAGAAATTTTAATGGGTTATTGCAATTAGCCCCATAATTTGTAGTAATATCATAACCACCCCTGAAGTTTTAAGGATGCTAAACATGATACCAATCATTATTTGTGAACTCAATTAATCATGCCGACGATTACGGGACGTTGTGAGTTGAGTGGACTCGAATTTGGCCAAAAAAGTTAAGTTTGATGTTGAACTAGAAATGTATTTGTAAGGTTCGAGATCAAGATCGAGCTTGTCAAGCAGATTTTTTGGATACTTAAAATTGGATTGCCCAAAGATCGAGTTGAGCTTGGTTGATAAATCAACATATTTTTATTGGACATTTTTTAAGCTGTCATTCAAAAATATTATTAAGCAATAACAAGGATATTAAGATAAATAATATATTATAATATATTAAATTTTAAGTTTTATATCATTACTTTTATACTTGATATTTGAGATTATATATGAATATTGTTAATTATATTAATAAAATATTAATCATGTAATTACAATATAATTATTAATTAATATTATATATATAGTTATTGTGGTATATGATATTTATTATTTTACTAAATCAAACATTTGTGTGAATATTTTATAAACATATTTTTATATTAGTAATATTATATGGTGTAATGTGTCATTGTGGACATACTATTAAGACATAATAATACAAAATTATATGGACCATACATGTATTATAGATAATATATGATATAATATAAATTATGTTATATATCTTTATAATCATACAAATAAATTATTAACTAATATTTTATTAAGATGCATACTTATATTATTAATTAATTATCATAGTAGATTGAATTTGCTTTTTATTAAATCATTATTTGAATGAATATTATATATTATCATAATATTATGTTAGTAGTATTATATATCATTATGTTGTTGGACTTGAAATGTTATTAAGTTATATTTATCGTCAAAATAAATAGATAACAATAAAGCACATATATATAGCATATTATTAAATCATATAAATGCATATTATTTTACATTTCAACTTGCGCGTCGGCTTGCAAGTCTCGAGCCTTATAGAAATAGGTTTGAGGTCGGTTTGCGCAACTCGCAAGCTGACTCGGCTCAAAACACACCTCTACCAACAATATGTGATTGTTCACCTTCTTTAAAAGGAGAAATTACTTAATTCATCCATCATAATAGTTTAATTTATAATTTTTGGACTTTAACCAATATTATTCTTTAATTATTGATTTTGTAAAATTAACGGATAATAGACCATCAGAAACCCTCTTTCCTCATTGAATCTGTGACGTTTTTGCCTGAACACCACGTCAACTGTCCTGTGGTATTTTTTTTGCCACAGACCTTTCGCTAGTTAATTAGTTAAAATTATTTTGTGTTAATGGATCTAATTATTGTGTTTGCAACCACAAGAGTAACGTTAACCTTGATTAGACACACGTGTTAAAATTCGAAAGGACTTGGCGCATATTTGAATTATTTGATTGTGAATATTTGTAATTTGTTGAGTTGTGAGTTGAACCTGAGTCTTGTATGATCATCATCCTTGATCCTCATTCTTATTATCGTCGTGCTTATTAGATAGTAAAGAGAACATGATATTTGGGGAATATTTTCTCTATTGACCGTAATTACGTGATGAAAGAATAAATAACAAGGTTACAATATATAATTCAAAGAGTTCGTCTAAACACTGTAAGTCAACTAAGAGATATATACAAATCTCTAATTAATAGTTTTCCTAATACTCTCCCTCAAATCGAGTATTGGGTCAATGATGTTCAACTTACTCAGAACTTTACTGAAAATCCTCTCATTTACTGCATTCGTCAAGATATCTGCTAACTGATTTTCGGGCTGCACAAAAGGAATGTCAATTACCCGTTCCTCTAAGTTCTCCTTAATAAAATGGTTGTCCACTTCCACGTGTTTGGTATGATCATGTTGTATAGGGTTCTCAGATATGCTAATGGCAGCCCAATTGTCACAATTCAATTTGTAAGCTCCTATTGCAGGAAAACTAATTTATGCGAGCAACTTCCTCAGCCATAGGACTTCAGTTACTCTACGTGCAATACCCCGAAACTCTGCCTCTGTGCTCGAGTGTGATTTCTAATTTTTACTTCTCCAAGTCACCAAATTTCCTCCAAGTAGGGCAAAATACCCGGAAGTAAACCTCTTGTCTATTGGGTTTGCAGCCCAATCTGCATTGGTATAGGCTTCAAAGTCTAAGTGTCCATATTTCTGATATAGGACACCTCTTCCCGGATGCTCCTTTAAGTATCGACATACTCTCAGTGTTGCATCCATATGTTCCTTCTGAGGTCGGTGCATAAATTGACTAACTACCCCTATTGGATAACCTATATCCAACCGAATATGAGATAGATAAATCAGTTTCCAACTAAGCGTTGGTACTGTCCCTTATCAGTGTCCTTTCTCCCACCTACTATTTGTAGTCCATAATTGACCATTATCGGAGTGTCTTAGCTTACACTCCAGGAATCCTATCTTAGCGAGAAGATCCAGAACAGACTTCCATTGGGATATGAAGATGCCTCGTCTAGATCTGAGCACCTCTATTCCTAAGAAATACTTCAGCTCCCCCACATCCTTCATTTCAAATTATCGAAACAAATTTGCCTGAAGTTGAGATCTCTCCCGTAATAATCATGTCATCTACATAGATTATTAGGCAAATGACTCTCTCATTTCTTCTTTTCAGGAAGAGGGTACGGTCTGAGGTGCTTTGATGATATCTGTATCTGTTCATGGCGACTGTGAATTCCTAACTAGGCTCGAGGCGACTGCTTCAAGCCATATAGAGCCTTCTTTAACTTGCACATTTCCCTTTGACCGTATCCCTATGAAAAGCCTCGTGGAGGTTTCATATAGACCTCTTCTATTAGATCGCCGTGCAAAAAGGCATTTTTCACATCAAACTGATGTAGTGACCAATCTTGATTTGCTGCAATAGAGAACAAAACTCTAATAGTATCCATCTTCGCCACATAAAAGAATGTTTCAGAGTAATCCACACCTTATGTCAGTGTGTACCCCTTGGCCACTAGTCTGGCCTTACATTTTTCCACACTTCCATTTACTCTATGCTTAACTCTGAATACCCATCGACACCCTACCATTCTTTTTCCACTGGGAAGTATGCATTTCTCCCATGTACCATTTTTCTCGAGGGCCTCCATTTCATCCTCCATAGCATGAGCCCATCTCTCATCCTTCAGTGCTTCTTCCACTTTACTAGGTAGCGAGGTTGAAAAAACTAAGGTAGCATATGCTCTGCCTGAGATGAGATATTTCCTTTAGCTAGGTCAACTATTGGATATCTCGGGGATCTATTACCAAGTTCAGGCTCATATCTTTTTGGGGGCACCCCTCTGTTAGCCCCCGCGGGGGGAAATGGGGGGTCAACACATATCTATTTTTCTGTATGTTCTGGACTTTTGTAATTTCTTGTCACTGTATCTCAGTCTCCCCCTGAGCTTCTTCACTCCCTATACTGTTAGAACCCACAATAGGAATGGAAATAGTACTAACATAATTACTACGTACCTCAGGATTGTCGGTTGGAGTGATCGGGTCATGAGGGTGTGTGGGGGTATGTACTGAGTGAGAGACAGGTCCGGTGGTCTCGCCTACTTGCTCTGTTGGGACTATATTTGGCCAAGAGTATGACATCCAACCTAGTTGGTCCTGCTGTTGCTGACTCTCCCTAAGCACTGGGTTGGGAAATAAAATCCTCCGTTTCAAGAAAGTCACAATTCATGGTTGTGTACAAACGGAGAGAAGGTGGATGATAACACCGATAACCCTTCTAGTTCACCCCATACCCCATAAAAACACATTTTAGAGCACATGGATCAAGATTTATTCGATCAGATTTAGGGACATGAATGAAAACATAGCTACCAAACACCCGAGATGGTAGGATTAAGGTAGATGGGACACTAACTTGAGTACTAAAGTGTTTAAGTGTGATAAGGTTTAGGGCTTTAGTAGGTAGACGATTCGCAAGATATATAGATGTGGCAACCGCTTAGGGCTAAAAATATTTAGGGCTGTGAGACTCAAGCAACATAGCCAGAGACATTTCAAGGAGTTGTTGGTTTTTTTGCTCAGCCACCCTATTTTGTTATGGGGTATTGGGACAAGATGTCTGGTGTATAAGCCCGTTATCCCTAAAAAACTATTTTGAGTGTTGAGTTAACATATTCCCCCCCTCTATTATCAGACCGAAGAATCTGGATATGAGTTTTAAATTGAGTACGGGCCATATTTAAAAAAATCCGAAAATTTTAAGGATATCTCAGATTTTTGCTTAAGAAAATAAATCCACGTCATCTGAGAGCAGTCATCAACAAACAACACAAAATATTTAAAACCATGATTAAGACTACAATCACCCGTAACTGGGCTGGACCCCGGCCCACACATCAAAATGAACTAAAAAAAATAGTTATAGCTCTAGTGTCTGATAAAGAAAATTATTGCATATAACTTTTTGAAATCACACAGGTCTCACATGAGAATTTATCATTATTCTGAAAAAACTTATGAAATAATAACTGAAGATACCCCGGTGATGGGTGTCCTAAACGTCGGTGCCACAACCATCTCTGGCGTTCCACTATCCCGTAAGCAAGCGACGCAGTTCCTTGTTGAGCCACCTCATCGAAAAAGCACAAACCCCCATTTTCAGTACCACGTCCGGTCACTATCCCTGACTGAATATCCTGTAACAAATAGAAGGTAGGGAACATCATAACTGTGTAGTTCAACTCTTTAGTGATATGACTTCTAGACAACAATTTATAGGATAAATCAGAGATATAAAGATAATCTTCCAATTTCAAAGTAGGAGATAGAACTATTTTTCTTGCCTCCTGAACATAGGAAATTCCTCCAATTGCATTATGAATAGTTATTTTCTTAGGGACTCTGATGCCAGCAAAATTAATCTGATCGCAAGTCATAGTGTCAGTGGCCCCACAATCAAAAAGCCACCGAGAGTCTTTTTCCTTAGTGCTTATATGAGTCCCCAAATCTGTCTCACTGGCATAACACTTCTGCTGACTTTTAAAAGCATTTGCAACATTAATATTTGAAGAATTAAAAGCATTAGAGAGTGGGGGTTATTCCGTGTACTCCTGTTGACTTTGAAAAACATTTTCAATAATAATAGAAGAAGAATTAAAAGTATTAGAAAGTGGGGGGCATTTCAAGTACTTAGTGTTCCCCACACAAATACCTAAATTATTCTTTTCTCTTCCATTGTTGTAATGCGCCGCCCCAAGATTTTGTAAGTTCTTCTCTCCTCCATTGTTGTAATACGCCTCCCCAGGGGTTTATTTGCCTTCTCTATTGTGGTGGTCGGCTGCCGCTTGAACTGCCATCCCGCCGGCGAATTCAGTCAATCATCGTCTCCATTACCAGCAGTCGCCATCCTTACTGTACCGTAGCTTATCATTGGCCAATCGCGCCATTGGCTACACCCACCTTCTGGAAACCCGATCACCTCAAAGAAATTTTTTTTATTGTCTAATTCTTTGACATTTACTGCATTTCAACAGTGTCTCGTCAGCGCCATTACTCCGACGTGGTGGGTTTGAGGTCCGCCATGGCTGCCTTGGACATGATCTGGGTTTGGCATCTCCGTGAGGTCCATGTGCTGCCGATCCCCTCTATGTCGGACTTTGAGTGACAAGACCTGTGTCGATCCCTAGTCCCGATTCTCGTTGGATGGCCGCATATGCTTTCTCGACCGTTGGCAAGGGATTCTTCTTCAAGAGGTCTCGCCAATCGAAATCATACTTATCGTTGACCTTGCGAGAAATTGGAAGAGTCGAGTCTCGGACCTGCGGTGATTAAAGGTTCCGATACCCTCCTCGTGAACCATGAGGTTTGGTTGCCAGACCTTGATTTCTCTCCACAACCTCTGTAAGTTGTTGTAATGTTGCTCTATGGTATCCTACCCTTATTTCATTATTCACCCTTACTATGAGATCATAGATTTCGAGTCCATCTCCGCTCTGGCCTTATGTGCTTCTCAATCTATCCCAAATTAAAGGTTCTTTGCCGATGGATATTCAGCATAATTACATATCAATTCTTGCTCTATGTTATCCAAAATCCATGAACGTCTATGAGATCAGTCTGTTCCCATGGATGGTGGGTCGGGTGGTCTGGATTTGGCGGAGATGACGTCCCGATGATGTGATTCAACTTTCCTCTTCCCTCGATTGTTATCTTCATCAATCGGGACCATAATGAATAATTGAATTAATTCAATTTTATGCTGATTGACAAAGTCTGTGGTATATGTGTTTGATTGATCTCTGTTTGGGATGTAGGTTTTGAAGGATGCTTGCTTACTGCGTGGCCAAGGAATCGACGGGCTATTGTGATTCCTTGCCAGAACTAGAGTGGCTGCTGTCTTCGGCCATGGTGTAGAAGGGTTAGGTACATGATGAGCAAGGTTCGAATCCTTTTAGTGGAGCATCGTCCGCTCTCATACAATGTTAGATAGTAACGAGAACATGATAATTAAGGAATATTTTCTCCATTGACTGTTAGTATGTGATGAAAGAATATATAACAAAATTACATAATATAATACAAAGAGTCCGTCTAAACACGGTAAATCAACTAACAACACTTCCTGTTTACTTATGTTAATCTTCTCTTTATTGTCTAATTATTTTAATTGTGTTTTTTAGTTTAGTTTAAAAGTTAACCAATCCTTGTTTATTTTGGGTCAATAGATTAGCAAATGTAGAACACGAATGGTTGATTCAAACTTTTCTTAGAACACGAGTTCTTTATGCTACAATTATACTACTATAAAGTATACACTTTAGGTAGAGTTTGGAAAATACACCAAGGACAACTTCAAACTTTTTTAAAATTTAGTAAAAAAATAAAAATAAATGACTATAAATTGAAAGATAACTGGTGAAATTTTATTATTGGTGTACTGTTCACTGGCGTAGCGCAAAATTGGTGTAAATTTCCTAGATAAGACGTTTTTCTGAAAAACGTTTTCACCACTTTTTCTGTTGACCAACGTCTTTATGAGATTCTCTATTGACCGACATAAATGACTGATAAATAGGGACGGTGTTTTTATAAAAAAGGTTTTCACTCGATATTACGTTGACCAAAATAGTAAACCATAAAATAATGACGACGTTTTTTAGATAAACGTCTTTAAAAGACGTTGTTCTAAAACATGTTTTCTGCCTTCCAGCTTTCTCGGCAGTGATCTGGTTCTATTTATACTCATTTTACCTCACATGGTTTATATGAAACTCGTTTGAAACATCAACATACAGATTTACAATATGCCCGAATACGATCAACGTTTATTTATGATAAAATTACAATCATAGGGAAACATAACACCAAAATGCACTCAACTCCCACCCCATCTTGAAGTACTTGCCCTTGCACGAGTTTGTACACGATCCATCTCCATAGGGAACCGAATTGTATGACCTCTACCGGCATTCCCCCTCCTTTTGCCAAGTCTACATGGCATTTCTTTATTTGTATTGACCAGGTTGAAAGAAGCTATTGACAAGTAGTCTTCACCCCAAATTGGGGCGAAACCTCTCTCATAAATTGCAAGGTAGTGGTTGATTTTGTAATACCATGCAACGTAGTTTGACGGCATAATATCAAATTTGAGGGTTGTTTTTATGACATGCGGGCAAAGGATGCCATGCCGCTGCTAGAAACCACATGAACATGTGTTATTCACCAAGTGGACGATATGTTTTCTCGATCGTCCACTGAAAGCCAGATTATTAGTAGAAACTTCAGCCCTGAGTTCTCGATGGTCAAACGATCTTACCTCCTGTTGGCCACTATTCTTGAGATTCATCTAAAGAATTACCCAAGCATAATCCGTCCATGCGTGTGAAATTAACTTTGTGTACATGCCACTTTTCTGCAGGTCGATGAAGTATTGCGCGGTGCGTTTTAGTGTAGCTTCAACGATTGGTAATTGGCAAACGACGAATGTTTTTAAGAAAACCGTTGAAGCATTCAGATAAGTTGGTCGTCATCATTCTGCAACGCATGCCACCATTCATGTGAAGCAATCCATATCTCAGATTCCAAGCCGTCAA
>JBBMKE010000002.1:18649127-18663187 GCA_037834125.1 Lippia alba | reverse complement strand
AGCCCTAAATTTAGGGTCAAAAACTAACTCGGTTAGGCGGGTTAGTTCATGGATGTTGTTCAAAATGGGCAATACTGAAAAAAAAAGGTAAAAACGAACATCTACAACCAATAATTCTGAGAAATTGAAACCTCCATACCTTTCATGGCTTGGATGAAAACGAAGCTTTCACAAGTTCCTTTTTTCGGTGAAATCCACATTCTCATAGCTTAAACAACGATGAGCAACCAAAATCTTTGAAGAAAAAAGATCAGAAATTAGTAGGAAGGAAGGTTCTTGGGCAGCTGAGCATTTTCGGAACAAGGGTTTTTTAGAGAATCGCAACTTCTTGGCGGTGAGTGTTGGGAAGTGCAAGGGGCTTTTTGCCCATTTTGTCTATTACATTCAAAAACATTTGTGGGCACAAAAGTAATTTTGAACTATAAAATAATTCTCTCTTTTTTTAATAAATATTTAACAGAATCTAATAGGGACGTAACGGGCAATTCAGTCACTTTTTAACGGAACCCTAATAATTTGGGGGTTGAGTGTAATTAATATTTTCATGATAGGTGGTATCTGTAATTTAATCTAAAAATGGGGGTGATTTGTAATTACCCCATCTATATTAGGGGCTAGGTGTAATTAACCCTTCATATTATTACCAAAAGGGATTATTATGGATGTAATGAAGCGTGCATCGACCGTCGACGTTAACAACGTGCACTGAAGATTCTTCTTATAGGGGCATTTGTAGAAGTAACAGCCGGGGTATTGTGCGCATTCGGTTGCTCTGAAAAACAACTTGTTCTCATGTCCACATTCACACACAGGAGCGGAGCTAGGATTTTTCGGTAGCCGGGGCTCTTAAATCTTTCGATGGCCGTCGAAAATTGAAGCGTTTACGAACTGTGTATTACCGTTTTTAGTTTGAGTGTATTGGAATATTATGATATAAGTATAAGTAGAATGTGGTTCATGGTTGGGAGAGAGGTTTATAATAAAAAGTGGGTATAATTAATTTGGGCTTTTATGGTGACTGGGCCGTGGGGAAATGGGGTAAAATTAAGGTTGGGCTTTGCAAAATTGTGGTGGGTGGGCCTTGGGGGAGGGGGTGCTGGCTTTGGGGTATATTGATTTTATTTATTTTTTATATGGGGGTAGGAGTGGTGTGGGGGCGGAAGGCCTCCGCCCCTGTTCGCACGACACCAAAAATCTCTACATCTTTTTCTATTTTTAAAAAAAAACTCCAAGTATGTGCTTATTAACTTTGCCCCTACAGAATTGAATACAATTACAAAACAATTTTTCCGTTAGGACACATATTCAATTTATCTATTTCATTTTAATAAATTAGGACCCAAAACAGGGGTTTTGAAAGCATTTCACTAATTCCTACTTATTCGCAACAAAACTCAATGAATTGGTTTAAAGGAAAGAAAAAAGAAGAAAAAACTGAGATAGGAGATATTTTTGTTTTAGGGGGTCTTGCTGTAATCGTCAAAACAATGAGGGGCCTTTTGTATTTTAGCCTAATAATTAATGAAAGGAATTCAATATTTGATTTCAGTGGAATCTATCCGTTGAAGAGTAAATCCCCAAATATTCAATTCAAATCTGGACAAACACAGAAAAGGAAAAACCCTAACGCCCAAATCTCCACATTTCAAATCTTTCAAACTCCCGCTCCTCTCTCTCTCTCTGTCTCTCTCTCTCCTCAGCACTCCCACAACGCCGTCGTAATGGGGGCCAACCACAGCCGAGAAGATCTGGATCTCTCCGACTCCGAATCGGAGACTGAATCACAGGAAGAAATCCGTCAAGAATCCGAATCCGAAGACGCCTATGGCACCCCATCATCGCATGCTTCAGACCAGAAAAGCCGCGACCCTAAAACGCCGTCGTCTCTTGAGGAGGTTGAATCCAGGCTCAAAGCGCTCAAGCTCAAGTACAACAGCAGGACTAACCCGATTACGACGAATGCGGTGAAGCTCTACCGCCATGTCGGCGGGCATACTGAGAAGTCGAAATGGGTGGTGGAGGAGAAGATGGTTTCTTATGGGTTTGTTAAGGCGAGCTCCGATGACGAGGAGGATGATGATTATGAGGGTGAGAAAGGATCTGACCCTAATTCGTGGTGGGTTTTGAAAATTGGGTCGAAGGTGAGGGCGAAGATTGATGAGAATTTGCAGTTGAAGGGGTTTAAGGAGCAGAAGCGTGTTGATTTCGTTGCGAATGGTGTTTGGGCGATTAAGTTCTTCGGCCCGGACGAGTGGGAGGGGTTTACGAAGAAGTATCAGGAGTGTTTGTTCGAGAATACGTATAAATGTGAGGCGAATGATGCGAATAAGCTGAAGGTTTATGGGAAGGATTTCCTTGGATGGACGAACCCTGATGCTGCTGATGATTCGATGTGGGAAGATGCGGAGGACAATTGGATGAAGACGCCGACCAAAACCCCTATGAAACAAGGAAACGATTTGACTGAAGAGTTTGAGGAAGATGCATTAAATGGTAGTGCTATTCAGAGTTTGGCGTTGGGAGCACTGGATAATAGTTTCTTAGTCAGTGATTCAGGGATTCAGGTGGTTAGGAATTATAACCATGGGATTCAGGGGAAAGGCATTTATGTCAACTTCAATGACAGCAAACTGAGTGCAAGAAAAGGGTCTAATGCTGATTACATAACTCCACGAAAAGCTTTGCTGATGAAGGCTGAAACTAATATGCTTCTCATGAGCCCTATGGACGACTCGAAGTTACATTCTCGGGGTTTGCATCAGCTGGATATTGAAACTGGTAGGGTTGTGACTGAGTGGAAGTTTGAGAAAGATGGGGCTGATATTTCAATGAGAGATATCACAAATGACAGCAAAGGTGCTCAAATGGATCCCTCAGGATCAACTTTCTTGGGTTTGGATGATAATAGGCTGTGTCGTTGGGATATGCGTGATCGAAAGGGAATGGTACAGAATATTGTGGATGAAAGCACCCCTGTTTTGAACTGGACACAAGGGCATCAGTTTTCAAGAGGGACTAATTTTCAGTGTTTTGCATCAACTGGTGATGGGTCAATTGTGGTTGGATCTCTTGATGGGAAAATTAGACTGTATTCTATTAGTTCTATGAGGCAGGCCAAGACCGCGTTTCCTGGATTGGGTTCTCCAATCACTCATGTTGATGTTACCTTTGATGGAAAATGGATTTTGGGGACCACTGATAGTTATTTGATTCTGATATGCACTTTGTTCACAGACAAAGATGGGAAGACTAAAACGGGCTTTTCAGGACGTATGGGGAATAGGATTGCAGCTCCAAGGTTGTTGAAGCTCACCCCATTGGATTCCCATTTGGCCGGAGCAAGCAAGTTTCACAATGCTCAGTTCTCTTGGGTATATAAGCATCTACTTTCTCGCATTCCGATTTTTAAATATAGTTTGTTTGATCTTCATGTTTGTCGTGTTTGTTCTCCCGTATAAGATTATGATGTGGCATTTGATTGTTGATTGTTAACATAATTTGCTCTTTGTTTCTATAAGTTGGGGACATTCTCTTTGTAGTGGCTTTAAGAGGTTGTTTACATTATACTTTCATCACATTTTCTCATGAATGCTTTAAGATCACATGATTTATATGCTAATTAAAGGTTCTGTCTGAATTTTGTATGGTATATGCTTTTACTGGTTCTAGGAGTCTTTGGTTCTTGAGATTAATATTATTAAGATCCTGGCTTTACTTTCACCTAGGTCCCTAAGAAATTTGTTAAATTCATTTTGGGAACTTAGCTTCATGCTGATCCATTCCGATTCAAATTTAGTTTAACATTTACGAAAGATGAAAGAGAATAGGCTTGATTGATTTATTTGCATGTGATGTGACTGTCCTTTTCCACTTGTGTAATAGTGGTATAGTTTTAAAGCAATGACCAGATTGTATATCTTGGTTTCTTTCCCTTTACCTCTCTTATCTTTATTCCTACAATACCTAAACTGTTTCTTTCATCTCTGTGTTTTCTGATTCCATACCCATGTAAATGCATACTTAGCAATGCTCTCCTAGTAAAACATCTGGAAATTCTTTTTCTCTAACATATTGCATTGATTTAGTCCGAGTTCAATGCTAAAACAACATTGATTCTTGAAACTTTCCGTACTTGTTCAGGTCACTGAGAACGGGAAGCAGGAGCGCCACCTCGTTGCTACAGTGGGGAAATTCAGTGTGATATGGAATTTCCTGCAGGTGAAGGATGGTTCCCACGAATGTTACCAAAATCAAGTGGGCTTGAAAAGCTGCTACTGCTACAAGATTGTACCAAAAGACGATTCAATTGTTGATAGTCGTTTCATGCATGAGAAATTTGCTGTAAGTGATTCTCCTGAAGCACCTCTTGTTGTGGCAACACCCTTGAAAGTTAGTTCTTTCAGTATATCATCCAGCCGTAGGTTGCAGATGTGATGCGAGCTGATTCTCAAATTGTATCACTTTAGAGTTTATCGTCTATAATTTGCTGAAGTTTCCAGTTGTATTGTGTAGAATTATATCCATCTTATGTTTGAGGTCAATTCAGAGGATTGACTTGTATCTGCTGTTATGCTTATGGTCTTAAGACCAGATATATTCAGAGTACTGGGTTGCAACTAGCAATCTTAACTTTCCTTTCTACTACTGCTTTGGACTTTGGAGTAATGTTAAAAACATTAGTAAATCATTTGTTTTGTGCTTCAGAATACCATGTTTTTAGCATTAAAGAATGAAGAGCTACTTTTATCTTGGGATGCAGACGAAACGAGCAGAGCTCAGCATTGACATTTTTTGCTGGCTCGAGCTCGGGCTTGGGTTCTGAAAAATGATATTCTGGAAGTCTGATCTTTTTTTTTTTTTTGAAAAACTGGAAGTCTGATCTGAGTAGTTGAGCAGTTGAGTTACATAATGGAAGTGATATTTGAACCAAAAATGTCCCTATATAGAGATGTTTCACTATGGTATTCTGTGAAGTACATTCTTAAATGGATTACGCTTGTCGCCTGATAATGTACGAAAATTTTTAAATTTACTATTTTGTCGTTTTGTATTTAATCGGATTAGCTGCGACGTTTGGTGCAATTCACGTAAAATGCATATACTTTGAAACTTTATTTCATTATAAATTTCATTATTTTTGTGAAAAATTGATGACTTCCTCTAAGTTTTTATTTTTTTGAATATTCATATTTCATTGTTCATGGATATTTTAGGAACACCTCCACCCAGTAGAATAGATTGCAATTATTTTTAATATTTTAATGATACAATTTGATATTTTCTTTTTGTGTTGTCTTAGCTAAAAACATAATATTTTTTTTATATTTAATTTAAAGGATATCTTGATTCCACAAACTTCCCCCCTAAAATAATTAAGGGATGATTGTAGAACATACCTGAGGTTTTAATTACACAAATTTCCATTAAAATTTGAAAAATCACAAAAAATTGTATGTCTTATAATGCTGTAAGATTTAGGGGTGGGGTGAAAGTGAGGTCAATTTTTGTAATTTCACAGCCTTAGGGACATAATTTTGAATTTTTTCAAACTTGTAAATAAATGTTAAATTATGTGCATCAAATCTTTAAGGCATCACAACATACTACCATTTTCCAAAGTGTCAAAAAATAGTAGTAATTCTAGCCTGATTCGGCTAAATCAGTGTAATGAGGGGATAAGTATTTTATATTTTTCGTGTGGTTGATAGAAAATTTAATAAAAAATCAAATAATAAATGTAATACACTTCTAATATCGGTTGGGTTCTGCTAAGATTTTCCTAATAAAAAGAGAAGGGAAATTGTTAAAATGCATCTACTTTTAAACGTGTACATACATTTTGATAACTAGAAATGGAGGGCTGAAAGAGAAGGGATAAGTGGGGTCCATGCTATCATCATCTTGTCATGGAATTAACTGAAAACCTGAATTCACAATCCTCTTCTTGCCATGTAATTCTGCAAGAATTCGACACACGAAAAAGTAATGGAGATTGCATTGGGATCAAGTAGCTTCCAAATTCTTGCATATTCTTGCCCTGGAAATACCATAAAAAGAACCACATTCGCAGCACCAAACACTAACCGGTTTCCTAGAAATGCTTCTCCTCTGCGCCACCACCGCGGCCGCTGTCACCGGCCGGTGGTTCAGGCTCAGCAGCGCCCTACATGGCTGCCGGGGCTCGACCCTCCACCGCATCTCGATGGAACGTGAGGCCCTTTTGTTGATTTACTTTTTGATTGCCTAAATACTTCAAAAATGTGAGTTTCATTAAGTTTGTATCACTCTTGATGATACAAGTCTCAAATTTTAGCACAATCTGAAAAATCACATGATCTTCATCGTTAAAGGAAAAATCTTTTCTTTGAAACGATTTGCTCTTCTCTTGACGGTAGCAAAGGTGATTGAATTATCTTCAGTTTTTAATTTTTATGTATATATATGGCGGTGTTGTAGATTAGCAGGAGATTTTGGATTTGATCCACTTGGACTTGGAGAGGATCCTGAAAGCTTAAAATGGTATGTTCAAGCTGAGTTAGTTCATGCTCGCTTTGCTATGACTGGAGTTGCTGGGATACTTTTCACTGATGTAAGAAATATTAGTTTTATCATGTTGTATCGGATACTGTGTCAGACACTAACCAATAGTTCATATAACAGTATCCGTGTCCGTATTATTGTGTCCGTTAATCAAAGAACTTTTTGTTTCTTGTTTTGGGATGGGAAAGGCAAAATTATCAACTTTAATACAGGATTATAAAAAAATTTGACCAAGACGATTAAATATAGGTTTATAATTTTTGAAAATTGAAATCACACTTAACTTCATTTATCGGTATTTCTGCAGCTACTGAGGGTGACAGGAATAAGCAATTTGCCAGTGTGGTATGAAGCTGGTGCCACAAAGTTTGATTTTGCCAGCACCAGAACTTTACTGGTTGTTCAGCTACTTCTGATGGGGTATTTAACAGAATAATTACATTGACATACCCTTGAAATAATTACGCAAACTTCCCCTAAAGGTTTATAAAAACTTTCTCCGACCTACTCTTAGATTTGTTCAGCACATGCTATTTTAGTTATGAATCTATGTTCAAATATTGATCAGTAAATGACAAGGGAAAAATAGGGTATTCTAAAGAATTTGACATGGAATCGTAAAATTGAATGGATCTAGATGTTATGGAAATTTTTTGATAGGGGAGGTTTTTGTAATTTCTCAAACCATAGGGTTGTGTAATTATGTGAAACCTCATGGTATGTGAGTGTCATTATCCCTTCTAATCTAAATGTTTCTTGGATTTTTCTATGATTATGAGAAGATAATTCAATTCTTGTCACAGCTAATATGTTTTTCATTTACTCTTTATAAATTACTGTGCAGTTTTGTTGAAACCAAAAGATACATGGATTTCATTGATCCTGGATCTCAAGCCAAAGAAGGATCCTTCTTCGGATTAGAAGCTGCCTTCGGGGGCCTCGAACCCGGGTAATCTACATCTTTCTTGAGAGTGTAATTGTCTTTTTTTTTTTTTTTTTTCCCTCCTAAATAAAGACTGATAAAACTTGCACAAATGGTGCGTGACTCGTCGTAGATGTGTATTTTTCCAGTAGTTTTGAAATAGGAATTTCCCTTTCACACTTAATCCAACTAAGAAAGAAATCCCGTAGTTGAGATATTACAAAAGAGAAAAATTCTAGCCCAGACCCGGCTTGGCCGGACCCAACCAAAAGTAGATAGAGTTATGGAAAATAACCTGATAATCACAAAAAGTAGGTTGCTTTTTGTAATTTCTCAAAACTAAGGGGGTCTTTTTATAATTAGATTATCCCTCAGGGGGCATTTCGTAATCATCTCTTAAAACGATGAATTAAGCTGTTGTTTTTTCCTTCAAGTTGAATACCTTTTCGCGATTTTGATTTTATATGGGGTTTAATTGCAATTTACCCTTAAATTAGACCATGAAAAAGGAATAAATTTGAAGATGATTGTGGTGATGAACAGGTACCCTGGTGGACCATTGTTGAATCCTCTTGGTCTGGCTAAAGACATAAAGAATGCTCATGAATGGAAGCTCAAAGAGATTAAGAAAGGTAATTTCTCCTCTCTGAATAAAGAATTTTTTGCTAATGCCTAATTAAAAACGCATGAACCCTTCTAAAAGTATTATTATACCGTGTTGTCTCGTATCCGGCCCTCGTGTTGGACATCGTTGCAAACACTTCTCATGTAAAAAATTATAAAAAAAGTTTGTGTTACTGTATCCGTATCATTTCTTATTCGCATTGCCATGTCCATGTCGGGGCATCATAGTAATTAAACAACCATTTAATTAATGAATTACTTACTATTATTTTTATTTTCACTTCTATGTAGGACGATTGGCAATGGTGGCTATGCTGGGTTTCTTTGTGCAAGCAAATGTAACACATGTTGGCCCTATTGACAACCTCATACAGCACCTCTCAAATCCATGGCATACAACAATTATTCAAACACTTTCCGAATCCTCCTCTTAAGCATTCTTGAAATAATTGTCAGATTAAATTCATCTAATTGTTTCAAGTTTTCTGTCTGTACAAGAATATATATTTATATACATAGTTTAATGCTGATATTTGTTAAATTATCTCGTCAGAAAATACATGCACACTTGAAATACTTTCACAAGAATGTATCTGGTTTGCACAAAGAAATTATACAAAAGAAATGATACAGCAAAAGTAATATACACCCAAACAATACTAATGTACAAATATATGTTGTTCTTCCTCGTATCAAAACTGGAAAACCTATGTCAAAGCAAAAATAGTTGCAATCCAAAAGGGAAAAAAAAAAAGAAAGAAACTCGTATTCTTACAATATAAACAAGATGATCATGTTGATGACTTGGCTTGTGCCTTCTTTTTCCCCAAGAACATCAAGATTCTCGGAAAGATCGATCTCTTCTTTCTCTTTGTTGGAGCTCTCACATCCGGGGACGAAGCCTCGGTTCCGGTAGACGACTTAGGGCTCGTTGCCTGATTGAAGACAATGGAAGAAGAATCATAAGGTGTTGCGATGTAATTCTTGGTTTCCGATTTCTCCACGTTGCCCGCTTTCCTTCTTTGCTCGTGTTCGGCCCTCCATTTTCTCAGCTCTTGCTCCGCACCCAGTTTCCCTTCTT
This sequence comes from Lippia alba, assembly GCA_037834125.1. Classification (NCBI taxonomy): domain Eukaryota; kingdom Viridiplantae; phylum Streptophyta; class Magnoliopsida; order Lamiales; family Verbenaceae; genus Lippia; species Lippia alba. The sequence goes on along the minus strand of JBBMKE010000002.1, from coordinate 18,654,020 downwards.
TAGCCGTCTCGGCTTTTTGCAGAGCACTTTTTAGGGCCTCTTTTCTTGCAGCCATCCCGGAGCTGGCTTCCTCAAGCTTCTTCAGGCTTTTCAACTCAGATTCCTTAGCCACCTCAATTTCGGACATAGCCGCTGCCACACGGGCATTTGCCTCCTCTTCAGCCTCGTGGGCCCGCTTGCTTAGCTCATAATATTCTTCTAGGGAAAGTGTTATCCCATTTGGCGAAGAGGAGTCATCAGCATCATCATTGCAATTTTTCCCTTGAGTTGTTTCACTCTCGACCAAAGCATTTATAGCTGCTAGAGCCAGTTTCTCCGATGCCTTTGCTGCCTCAATTTCCTTCTGCGCCGCCCTTAACCGGCTCTCCATCGTGCTTTTTCCGGCTTTTGCTTGTTCAGACTCTTCTCTAGCTTTTCTAAGTTCGTCCCTAGCTTCTCCTGCTAGAGCTTTCGCCCGGTCCGCTTCTTGAGCTGCCTCCTGCAGCTGCCTAGGGAGCTCCACCATTTTCTCTCTCCTCTCCTTTTCTCTCTTCTGAGATTCTTCTATTTCAAATTTCGTCCTATCGATCTCAGCCTCGAGGGAAGATACGGTGATTGAGGCCATCCCCTCTCGTTGCTGAATGGAAGCCAGTTCATTCTTTTCCTTCTCAAGTTCGGTCTTCAACGACACAGCAGCAACTTTCAAGATATCGACTTCCTTGTTCGCTTTCTCAACATTAAGCCTCACTGCCTCGAGCTCCTTCTTTGCAGCCGAAACTGCCGCCTCGATATAGGCTCGGGTTTTCTTGTCTGGTTCCTTGAGCCCCAAGTTTCCTTCTCCACCAGCTTCTTGTTGATCTAAATTAGCCTCCATGTAGTCTGCCAGCTCAGATTTCAAATCCTGGAGCAACGAGCCTGCAGTGTCAAGCTTCGATTTGAGGTCCTTGGATGAGATCATCTGCTGACTCAGCTTCTCGAGCTCTTCTTGTGCTGTCCTCAATTCCTTCTCCCAGTTAAGCATATCTTGCTCCTTTGCCATCACAGTTCCAATCCTGTGCTCCTCGGCTTCCAAATGGGTTGCATGGGCGGATTCCAAGGACTCTTTCGCTGTAATAAGCTCTATGGTAAGGTCCTCGACCGCCTTCTCGACTTCTCTCGAGCTTGAGATGGCTTCTTGGGATTTTTTTAGGGCCGCATCCTTCTCGGCCACAACAGTACTGTGGTCTTTTTTGAGCTGTTCAAGCTCGTCTCTGACAGTTTGGAGTTCTGACAGGGCAGCGGCATGGCGGGCCCGGGCCACCTCGAGCTGGGCCTTGGCGGCAAAGCTGGCTTCGTCGGCAATGCCTTGTTCTATCTCTTCCACTCTCAGATTTGCCAGCTCGGAATCTTGTTTGGCTTGTTGTTCTTCCTTTTGGGCTCGTTCGAGGTTGAGCTTTAGCTCTTCGATTAGGCGTTTGGTGTCGTCTAGCTCTTTGAGAACTCGGAGTTTGGCCTCTTCTGCTGCCTCCGATTGTTGCTTATATAGTGGGATGTCCTCCTGCACCTTCTCGAGTTCTTGTTCTATGACTTTCCGTCTCTGCATGGATAAGCAAATGCAGCTTATTAGAGTTATCATTCTTATTGAGTTCTACTTTTTTAAGTGTTTAGGTGGTGTGCAAAAACTTCTGTTATTTTGTGAAGTGTTTAGCGGATCTGCAAAAACTTCTGCTTTTTGGAGAGAAGTTAAAGTTGAACCTAAAGTTGTAAGAATTTGTAGTAGTAAAAGTCAGGAGTACTACAAGCTGAAAAACAACACCCTTATTGAAGGTGCTTTTAGTGTATCACTTATCTTAAGCAGAAAATCACTTTTTTCAAGAGTTTGTAACCACCCTCGAGAGATAAAAGTTCTCTGTATGTTTTCTTTAAAAAGCATATGAACTGCAAAAATCGGCATCGGACATTGTTTTAGCTTTTAGCTTCTGAAACAAGCAGAAGCAGGCATTTCAAACATTGACAAGAAGAGAAAAGACAGTTACCTCCACAGTCTGGACGCGGTGGGCTTTCCAGTCGACAATACCCCCAAACTTTGAAACGGCAGCCTTTACAGATTTAATAGGTGCTGCTGTGTCAATATTACCTTTAACATTTAACTCGACATTATTAGCAACGCCACCATTTTTCTCTTCTGAAGGCTTATGACCATCTCCAGCTGTTTTAGCTTCTTCCACATTTTCTTCTTTCACAGGCTTAATTGGTTGCTCAACTGCATGTCCATCTGAGTTTACAATATTATTATTTCCTTTATTCGTTTCTGAAACTCCTGTTCCTCCAGCTGTAACAGGCTTCTCTGATGACTCTGAATGAGGAACTTTAGATTCTCCATTAGTATGTTCAGTTGTAGGCTGAGAAGCAGCTGATTGGTCCTCTTGTGGGGATGATGTTATCGGCGCTGGAGTGGATTCTTGGGGGGGGTCTCCAGCAAAACTTTTAGTACCCTCCATTACGCCAAAATGGGTAACAACCTAATATCTGAAATCCCACGTACCAGAAACTGCAAGAATAAAAAAATTGTTTGATTTGACTTTCTAGATAGCCAAAGTCTCCTAAAATCAATGCCAAATTGGAAAATGTACGAGATTTTTAATGACTGGAAAAATCTAAAACTATAAAATCAAATCGGCAACAATGCTTTTGCATCGAACATGCATGAAAAAGAAAATGCTACTGAGGCAAAATCACTGGTTTCATTAAAACCAAAAGCCAACAAATAGCAGAACTGCAGAAGGAACATGCTCTTTTAAGGAGAGAGATTAATTACATCATTCATTACTTCAAGATATCAAGTCATTGCTAATCTATGAACACTAAAGTCATAAGCAATGTTGGCAAACGTTATATCCATGTAATTTCTTACAAATAAACGTTAGATTTTACGTAAAACATCAAGTCCAGCCAAAAAACCTCCAGTTTAAGGTAAGCGAAAAATGCAAACAAGAATCTTGGCACACTTCATTTAAGTATCCGTAAATCAACGAAGCACCCAAATGAAACACCACGCGATCATTCTGTTATCGCTCAAAATTATAACATGTTATAATTGTCTAATACCAAGACGAAACAAGAAAACAGAAACATCATAAGAGTTATGATCCCTCTATGCCCAATCATGATACCATATAGGAACACAAGGAAATTACACAAGTTTCAATTGCTCTATTCCAAAACATGAGAATCTTATCACAATAGCAAAATCTTGATAAATTAATCAGCTTCAGCTTCTTGTTTTGCTTCTAGCAGATTTTTCTTTATTCCTTTTACATCAAACTTAATCCAAATTATCAAGAATCTTGCTATACTTTCTGTATGGAAAAGATTTATATAAGATTGAAACAATCATCCATAAATTGATCTCAACCTCCATTAAATGAAGCCCTTCAACCATAACTCACCACACACAATAAGGGGATTCAATTCTCCAACACAAACAAATTGAAGCAAAACCAAAGCCCAGAACCATATTAATCAATTCAACCAAATATCACAAAATTAAGCCACAAAATTCATTAAATGCCCAATTCCCACCAAGTAAAACCACACATATAACAACAGAAAATCACAATAATTAAACACCCATCAAATATGAATAACAGAGTAAAAAAAAGAGAGAAACTTACCAAGAAATTCACCAGAAACGAACAAGAGACAGAAGTCAAAATGGCAAAGGGCTGTGCTGTGATATGACTTCCTAATATTACCCAAAAACCAGAAAGATTTCTCCTCTTTCTTGGCTTCTAATGATTCTTCTCAAATTTCCCCACCAAACTTCACTCTGCCCAAAAATAGCAAAAAACGAACTGCTTTTATCAATCAAAGAAAAGAAAAATGGATAACAACATACGAACACATCTATATGGGGTTGTAAGAACACGTGTATGGAGCGTAATTCAGCTATTTCTAAGGGACAAAGGAGATCCACTCCTCCCAGAGACCTTCATGAAAATAAGGATAATTATGTTTCTTGAATCTAAATTTTTTGAAAAATATGTTAGGTTCAGAAATCAGAAGTTTATTCTGTGGTGTGCATGAGAAGCGAGAAAAGCCTTGAATCTGGATTGAATGACTGGAAATTAATTATCTTTATCTTCCTTAATTTTGTTTTCTTTAAATTTAATAAACGTTGCATATTGTAACAATAATAAAGTAATAAAGAAAGCAAAAGCCGCCGTCCATTACGGACCCTTTAAGGCCCTTTCTGCTTTTGATTATTACACTTCTAGAGAGTCTTTACTTCAATTGTTCACTATCGATTGACCATGGATTATTTTTGAAAAATTTTGGGTTATTTAGCTTAGTGGCCTTTTTACTTTTGTTGGTTATGGTCTATCCAAGATAGTCACAAAAGTGAGTTGATTTTACTTTGATGGTTAATAACCAATTGAGAATACTGAAAATGTTAAAATTACCCCAACCTAAAAATACGTGCCCAACTGTTCAAAGCAGATTTTACATGCGCTAATTTTACAATTTGATGGGCAACATAGTAATCTTGCAATGATATTTAGGGGCAATAATGCCATTTTACCTAGCCCAACGCAGATGGCTTATTTAGCCACTGATTTTTTAATGGGTATATAACCCATTCTTTTCTTGGTAAAACCTGGGGCTCCGGGATAAGCCCATACAATTTAAAGATTGAAGTAAAAGGGCAGTAAACCCCTCGAGCATAACTAACCCATCATTTCCAAGGGAAGTAAAGGCTCTCCTAGTGTTGTGTGTTTGGTTGGGTAGGTGATGGTGTCGGAAATGATTTAGGGGAAGAAATCAACACCAATTCATTATCTATTTGTGTTTGTGTGAGGGGAAGATCATCATAGGCAAAGGGCCTCAGGAACTGGGTTCCCAAAGAGCATGAATTCTACCAGCTAGGGTAACACC
>JBBMKE010000002.1:18637237-18649027 GCA_037834125.1 Lippia alba | reverse complement strand
AATGAAATTAAATGTTATGAATGAAGAGTTAAGGAAATTAAACGAAATTACAATTAAACACATAATCACATAATTCACATAAGTCACGTAAGTCACGTAAGCAAGCTTTTCGGTCCTATCTCTCAAGAACTCACACGTGTGGCGCGCGTACCTTGTACGACGAAAACACGGGGTGTCACAATAAGTGAGTCAGATTAGGGAATGTTTCTCAAGCTCAAATTACCTGATCTTTGCATGGAATAAAACGTCTCCCCGGATGATCTCCTCTCCATGCCGTTCTCATTGAAGCAAGGTCTCCACATAAGCACAAAACCCTCACTTAGTTTTCATACCATGGCTGCCTTCCTTTGACCGATTCAGAAGCAACACTTTCAGTAGCCATGGAAGCATTCAAGAATGAGTAAGAAATGGATAAAGAAATTGAAGTCTTCCTTTGCCCGATTCCTCCAATATGTGTCTAATTTATGTGTCTAATTTAGATAAAGAAATGGATTTTCATTTTGGTCTTTGTTTGCTGGCAGATGGGATAGTATTGGAAGGGAAATTTCCCCCTAAAATTTATGAATTACATGGCATATTAAATTTTATTTTAAAAGGTTAAAATTGACATATGTTGAGCGGTTTATGACGTGGTGAAGGCGGTATTGCCACATAACACAGATATTGCCACGTAGGCTTACAGGTCGGGTTTCCGGAGAGTTTTAGGTTTTCCGGCGAAAAAGTGCATCATTTTACAAGATTTTGTGAGATATGGGATAGATCTATCACGTGGGTAGTTGATATATCAATCTTGCTAAATAGGTGCAGTTGGTATACCATTTTTGTAATTTTCCCTTTGCAGCAACTTTGTTTAATGTTTGTTAATATGTTAAACTTCTTTTTGATTGGTCATTATGGCCTAATTTTGAGGGAACAAATTATATATGTATGCAGCGTATGTCTGGCGGAACTTTATGAAATGAAAGTAATTCTCGATCATTCTCAATTCTCTCTCCCACATTCTCTCTCTGTCTCTATCTTTTTGTTTTATCTGCTCTTATCAGGTGCATTTCACACAATCTCTCGCACTCATTGTGCTGAAAGTTTCTTAGGTGCAACGGTCATATCACCGCAAACGCCCCAAATCTCATCGCCCCTCCATTGTCATAGTGCCAACCCCCCCCCCCCCTTTCCGTCATCATCCCAGATTCTCAGCACGTCTCCACCATCATAGATCCACGACCCATGTTCGATCTAGATCTCATAGTTTCTTTCTTTCACTTTTCACCTAACTCACAAATCAAAACCAAACGAGCCTACGAACCAAATTCGAGCATGTTTTTCCAAGGTTTGTCAGGCTCCAGTTCAGGTTCGTGAAAATATGTATGAGCCTAAACTTGAACCCGAAAAACATGGTTGCCTCGGTTCATTATATTTGGTTTGCATCCCTAAAAAGAACCACAACATGATGAACCCCAAATAAATTCATTAAAAATTGTGTATTTAGGAAAATGTTAATCATACATATGTAAATTATGATTGGAAAATTTTAACCGTACAAAGTAAACATAGACACTTTACAAACCCAAAATCGCACCCATTAATTTGTTAAAAATAATCACTCTTATTACAAATGCATTTACATAAATTACTAAAACCCGCCACTCCCATTTGCTTATGCAACCACCACTACAAAAACCACCACCAATCTCCATATACACACACACACAAAAATTACTAAAAATAAACGACATTATTTCCATCAAACTCCTCCCACATACAAATTACAATTTTAAAAAATTAATTCCATGTGCAATAATCACTATCTCAAAGCAAAAAGATTTTTAAAAAAATGAAGAAATAACCCCATTTAAACTTAAGAAAAAAAAAACTCATATCAAATGCTTCTTTCTTGGATCAGTAACATTAACCCTCCAACGCTGATTCTTGAACCCCATTTCTCTTGCAATCTTCCTATCCCACTCTAGCTCAATCTTCCTCTTCTTCGTCAATCCACACAGCTTCTGCAAACCCTCATCCATGGCGTCATGCACCTTCCACCACCGCATGTGGGCTTCATCACTTGCATAAACAATCTGATCCAAAACATCAAAATTGCAATCGTAATCCCTGTAACACATCCATGGCTTCAATCCAAGGTAATGCACCGAGTAAAGCTTCGGCGGATCAGCTCCGAACAACTGGTTCTTCACCCCGGCCTCTATCGACGAATTCGACCAGAAATTCTTCAGAAAATTAACCCGCCGCGGCAACCTATGCCACCAAACAAACACCTCGTTGAGAAAACCCTGATCGCCGCCGTTGTAGGAGACAATCTCCTCCGTGCGGTCCATCAGCATGCGGAAGGTGCAGTTGGAGGGCTCGATCACCATCACGCCGGAGTTGAAGATGGACCCATCGTTGCCGGTGGCGGACATCTGGGGGAAGTGGAAGAGGATGTCCATGTTGCGGAGAATGATGACGTCGGAGTCGATGAAGATGACCTTTTCGTAGTCGGTGAGCTGCCATAGGCGGAACTTGCTGTAGTTGTATTCGTTGTAGGAGTTCTTCTCGGCTTTAGGGTTTCGGATCCGGGTTATGAACCGGAGGGTCCACCCAGCCCGGGTGAGGGCGAGGCGTTTGGGTTCGGAAATGGAGGAGTCGAGGAGGAGGATGAGGTCGCGGCGGGTGCCAGTATGGAGGAGGCTCTGGGCTAGGGTTACGGCGCCGCAGACGTAGGATTCCGATGAGTGGAGGACGGTGGCGTAGGCTTCGCGCCGCCGTGGGGTTTGGGTGGCGGATTTGATTCTTGATACGTCGTATACTTGGTTGATTCGTGCTGTAATTCAAGGAATAATTGATTGTATTAATATTGAATGGAAAATGAAATTATAATTATTAGAAAATTTATACGTAAACAATACAAACTATAAAATTACTAATAATCACGTACACTCTATGCGTGCGCACAAAAAAAATATTATTATTAAAATTTATTAAAAATATTTTTTTATATTATAAATAATTAAATTATTATTAAATAAATCTAATACTTAATATAATAACATAAATAAAAATAAATTAAAAATAAAAAAGTCAATTTATATCAGTCAAAATAATAATAAAATATTAAGGAAAAAAAGAATATAAAAAAGATTAACGTGATGCAAGATAAGATTGGAGTAAAAAAATAATATGTAAATTAATTAAAAGATTAGAAAGAGTAAAATTGAAGATAAGAGATAATACGTAAATACAATAAAAGAAAAGAAATATTTTTAATGTGGGAGACGAATAGAGTTCAAGAGAGAAAATATATTAAAAGTGAAGGGCAGAAAAGAAAAGAATCCAAGAGTTGAAGACATCAAGACAGTTTTTATCTATCTCTCACGCTTAATATAATAGTTTATATTAAGAAGAATACGATTTGTCCGTGCAAGTCATGCGATTTGTCCGCCAAAAACATTGGCTGTGGATCCTAAACTATGAGACCAAAATGATATTTGGACCTCAACTACTTCATCGAGTTAAAAACTATACCTCCATTTCTTGAAAAGATTGATATAAGCCATAGTAGTTATGCAAAATTAAAGTAGTCTTTGGGATACTACTCTTTGAAGTGAAGCAGAATATAGAGCAAAGAAGCCGTGAACCATACAAAATGCATCAATAATTAAGCATAATTAAAGTCTCTCATTTGCGTGACCCAAAATCCTAGCAGTAAGCTGAATCGAAATCGTAACGCACTTGCTTAAAATTAGGATACTTAAACACCAATTTTAGAAAGTGAAATACTATCGAACTTCAGATGACATCCGTTATAAAATAAGATTAATAATTAAAGGTTTTGCAATAAGCGCCTGTAGCTCAGTGGATAGAGCGTCTGTTTCCTAGGCAGAAAGTCGTAGGTTCGACCCTACATGGCGCGTCAATTGAGTTTTTTATTGTAATTTCTTAGACTTTATTTTGTTTAATGTGTTCTATTTTATTTTTTAAAAATTTGCTAAAGTAAATTGATATAATAAGAGATGAGTGTTTTATACTTGTCGTATGATTATGAAAAATTTAAGTATTTTATTTTTTAAAAATTTGCAAAAATAAATTGATGTAATAAGGGATGAGTGTTTTATATTTGTCGTATGACTATGAAAATTTAAGAAAAATCACAAATCAAATAATAAGTGTATTATACTTGAACGTACCTTTTTCCCAGAGCGGCAGAGCCAAATTGCATGAGCCAATAGGCAACAATACTTTCTGCTCCAACCTCCCCATCTCCGGCCTATAATACCACCAATCCCCTTCTCTCTCCACCATCTCATCACACCTGAAAAGCTCCACCATTGGCATACATTCACTCAAAAACACCACCTTCATCTTCCCATCCCAATCCCATCTCCCTCTCTTCACTGCCAAGCTCGCCGCCACGAGATGCACTTGAAGCCTAAACACGTCACGGTTCCATCCCTCCTCCGGTTTCTTGCATGGCAACTTGGCGACGATCATGTCCATGTAATCGTACTCGTCGAAATCAGGCATTGGAATGTCGGGACATGATGAGCCCGAGTATTCCTCCTCCTCGTCTATCCATTCGGGGAAAAGAGCCTTCCATTCGAACATGTCTGAGACTCTTTGGAATGACACTGGAAAGATCTGCCCGTGAGCCTTCCATTCAAAAATGTCTTCGTCATCCATATTGACCATCCCGATTCTCATGCCACTACCGGTTTTATTCAAGAAACTCGGTTTCTCCCTCTTGATTAGATCTCTTGATTGGTTCCTCTTGCTCTGCTCTTCCAACACCGACTTCATCTTGATCCCATTTTCCCTCTAGTGAGAAACAACATAAACAATTGGAATGGATTAAAAGAAGGACAAAACTAATTAAGACTTCCCACATTTGAAGATTGGAGTTTCACAAGATGAATAATTCAAGAAAAACAAGATTGACACTTACACTCCTTTCTAGATTCCTTGTTAAACCAATAAAAAAGACGAGTTAGCTCACCTTACCTTATGGTGGCACTCGCGCAACGAGCATCGAACGAGTAACGCCGCGCGTCGGTGGTAATTGGAGGCAGAAGGGCAGAGTAGAAGGAAGCCATAGAGTATCAAGAACAGTGACAAGAAAACCAGGTTGATTCTGATGATGAGAGCTTTTGTTGAAGTGGACTTGAACATCTTTTTGAACACCATAGCTATACTAGAAATAGCGTATGTGTGTTAATGAGGCTAATGAGAAAGTGTACAATGAATCAGCACCAAAATATAGATCATCAGTGATAAAATGGAGGGATTAATGAGGGAGAATTCTTGAAGAAAAAGTATGTGAAACCAGTGAATGAGGTCCAAGTGTTGGATCTCTTGTTTGGGATTTGCTTAGTTTTGGGACAAAATATGAGAGAAAATGAGGTATTAACTTTGTTTGTCATATGGTGAGATGTAGGTGTATCATGTATGTTATTTCAAGAATAATTTTTTTCTCTTATTCCGAAAATGCCCTTGGATCTTGTGTCCAAGACTTGAAGTTTCAAATACCCTTTTGTGAGGCATGTTTCTTGAGGTTGAATGTCTTTATTTAATCATGCAATTTATGATATTTCGCCTATTGCGACCGAGTCTATGTTGCACGAATACTTTTAAAAATATTATTTTATCGTGTTGTGTTGAATACTCGTGTTTCATATCGTGTCTGACACTTCTCACGTAGAAATTAAAGAAAATAACATAGTACTATATACATCAAGTTCGCATCCGTGCATTGTAGTATAGAGCATTAGGGAACAATTATGGGACTTGATGGTTGAAGGGACCATTGAAATCCAAGAACATCTTGATTCTCACACGAAGGATTTGGCGAATGACAACGACTTTATGGTTGCAATGTCAAATTCTTACATGCAATTATAGGTCAAATTTTTAAAGGTTTTTGAGGCTCCACCAAACAATGATTATCTAATGTCTTTCACATTATTTTAACATGATTTTATTTAACAAATCCAGATTAATAAGTTATAGGTTTGATAATCACCCCACACCAAAAGGTGACCAAATTCAAGCCATAGTGTAAGTTAGCCCATCACAATTTTTGCACTTAAAATCAAAAAAAGTGATGGATGACTTCTAACCTCAAGCCACTCATTCCCTAACAAATGATTAGTCTAGGTACCAACATTACCTGGATTAGGTTCTTGAATACTTTTTAAAACGAAATTCCTAAGGTAATTTACTATATACAACAATAATATCCGGAGTTGCTAAAATAAAGGCTCGTTTGTTGTGATCAAAGAAACTCGAATCTGAATCATTGTCCTAAAAAAACACTCTTTCACCGCTTAAACAAACCCGGTACAATATAAGTTTAATAGATAGAATATTAATACACAGCTTGAGGGTAGTATTAACAAATTAGAAACAAAATAAAACTCTAAGAGTTTAGTAACAAAAATTCTGTTCGCGAAGTTGACAATTGCTCGCCAAATTCAGCTTCAAATGATTACCATAAAGGGAACCTAGAAGCCCGATTAATAGGTGCTCATTATATTTTCTTTTTTATTTCCAGAGGAGTTTATAGAATTGACCACCAAATATTGGCGCTTGAATTAATTAGCCAAGAATATATGGCATTAGTGCTCCAAAACAACTTGTAATAACAAAATGGGCACGAAATGTAGTTGGAAATTTAAGAGTTTCAACTTGCATAAGCCACATATTAGGAAATGAAAATCAGTATCAATTTTCCTCTAAAGCTCAAAACTCACACACACACACACACACTAACTATTCCATTTATAAACCTTAGTTTCACAATCAATATCCCAACAGGCAATAACTCATCTTTTACCATTAAGATACACCATCATGTAACAAAAAAATGGGTATAAAAACAATACTGTGTGTTCTGAGAGTTTGAATAACATGCTTCGGAATATAGCCGTTATGAAAGAAAGAACATCGACAAGAACCAAAAAAAAAAAAGGAGAAAAAGAGGGAGGAAACAAAGGCTTTCGGGAGCTTGATAGCCACCGGTTATTGGACTAAATTATCATTTTGAAAGTCAATCTTCAGCTAGACGACTTGGGTGTACCAAAAAATATTTGTACGGTCATTAGTTGTTGGAGGCAAAAGGGCCAAGCTTTCATATGTGAGCGAACAGCACTTACCCATGCTCTCATCAGATAAAGTTCTGAATTTGAAATGTTATGCTTTTGTAACCTCCTGAATGTGTTGAGAATGGGTCTTACCAGGTGGAATGAAAATCAAGTCTTCCCAAGCTGAGTTCGTCTCGTTTATCTGCCACAAGGAGAATATGCAGTAACTCGATCAAAAGGAGAAACTGACACTTATGAAATAAAAAATTAGGGATAATTACATGGAGATAACCAGAGCTTTGGCCTAAATTATACAAACTTTGTAATTTTCCATGAGGTTTGAAGAATTATATAAACATCCCTTGGTCAAATAATTTACAGTACACGCCTAGATTAATCAAGTTCAACATCTCTAATTTTTCACAAATACCCTATTTTGTCCAGGAAACTTACTTATCAATATTTGATTTTAAGTTTATGACTAAAATAGCATTCAAGCGACATATTACGGGTATGCCTGAGAAGGTGAGGTTCGGAAGTTTGTGTAATTAGGTCAAATTTCAGGGGTATGTCAGTGTAATTATCCCTTACAAAGAACCCCTAAAAAATAGAAGCATAAAATTTGCAAAGGTGCCAATATAGCAAGTCGAGACGTCTTTAGACAATACACTTGCCTCAGCAAAACTGAAGATTCCACTACTATGCAAATTAAGCTTCAACAAATCAAAAAATTCTAGATTGATTACTTACCTCCATCTTCTTAAGAACATCCTCCAAGCTCCCAACCTAGTTGAAAAGAGTGGATATTTATATCTTCGCAAGGTGAACGAGGAGCATATATTAAATAAATAAATGTATAACAATCAACAATAACTTTTCCATTTCTGATATTATTTATGTAGGGTTAATTCCTTTTTGGTTATTCATTTCTCCAACTCATTTGTTGTTTACATAGCTAGTATATTTTTTGGTAGCTATTTGTTGTTTACAACTTTACATAGCTAGTATATGCTTGAGACCAGAGCATCACCAACTCAGCCACATTTGTGCTTCATTTTTATCAAAGCACTTCTGTATTAAGAACTATCCAAGTAATTTTGCATCAAAATAAAAAATTCAAAAGGTTAGTTGATATAAAGTTAAAATACCATAATGTTCTGAGAAACGCTTGACCCTTTTGTAACTTTTGATCGAAGAGCTTTCTCTAGATCTTCCTGTGTTGTGAAAAATGATATGTTAAGGTTATTCATTCAGACGAAAAACTTTTACTTTGCTATAGCATCAGATGTAAATAAAAAGTACCTTTTGAAAGTATATGGGGCAGTATCGCTTGCTCTTTTTCTTCACCACAAGGAGATCTGACTGCAAACAGAGAAAAGTTGATTTAAGTTTCAAATAAGAACAAGCAATAAAGGGAACTCAGCATCATAATACAGGGAGTCCCCTATTTTTTTTTTCATTCACAAAGAAAGTTATTAAAAAAGAGTCGATTAATCCACATGTTGATTAACATATACCTGAAAAACAGGAACTCCATCAAATCCCGTCTTGGCATCTGATGCTCTCAGCTAAAAATGAAGAATGTGAGCTAAGTCATGCGCAAAGTTGATGCCAGGTTATGAAAAATGGCAAATAGCATCACTCCATAAAAGAAATGTCGAGATCAAGATTGCTCTACAGCTAAAATATTATCAGTAATAGAGAATTTAGTCTTTTTAATTTCGGCTCCATTTCAGATCAATTCACCAAAACAAATTCATTAGTGTTTAACAATGATTTAGAAAGATAAACTAGTAACTCTTTATATCTGACAGATCATTCTCTTTGACCCTATTTCCCTATTTACTTCTGCCATTTCTCTCTTCTTTTTTATTTCTTTCTTTAAAGTTAAACCACAATCTGGTCCTACTCCATTGCCTCTACATTCATCATACTTTTCAGGTTTGAACATTGCAATGATAAATACAAACACTTCGTTACCTGCCACACTAAACTTTCTCACTTTGCTTGAACTCACCATATAAAATAAACGTTTTTTCCATTAGATTGAGTTATATTGATTGCTCATGCATACTATGATAAGAAAAATTAGTAGTATATAATATATAATAAGACATGCGTTTGTACTTCACTTTCCTAAGGTGAATACCTAATATTCTTTTTTGCACTCAACCTATGCATCTCTGACATTCAAACTAGGTAGTTGCACTCCTCTGCCCTCTTAAAAACAGAATCACCCAAGGGACGTACACTAAAATTTTAGGCTTTATTTTGAATGTTCTTAATAAATCTTCCAATAACATACAAGATTGACATGGAAACCAGTAGACAACTGAACATGCAAGAAACTCTAATACAGTCTCAAAGCTACCAACCTCCAGAGCATTTTTTATTTGAAGCGGATCGGGTAAAAATCGGAATGCTATTCCTTCAACCTTCAACAAATAAACCTGCCAGATTGATGGTGCCAAAATCAATTCAAACACTATGCCACTTGAGTGAAACAGTAACAATCCGTAACAATCTCAATTAATAAATTTTCTCATGACACTAAAAGTAATTAACCCGAACCCGATGATGGAAATTTTATTCAAAAACTTGTACTGAACTTCGATACTTACGAGTCTCAATCTGAGTCAAGCTTCCCACAGAAACAAGGCTCAATTATTGAGATTTCATAATGACACTTTCTGGTTTTTTATCGCAGAAAATTGAGCAATGGCAATTGGCAACAAGAATACCCCGTAATGGATTCAACAAAATACTCACCTGGTCAAGCGTTATCGGCACCACTTTAGCCCCACCTCTCACTTCACCTCTTCTTGACTTCACCTGAACACAGTATTCAAAGAAATGCAAAACATTGTTATCACTATATCAAACCAAAATCACATACATTCCCATTCAAGCAATCATAAGCACATCCTTCACACTCATTCAATATCAACGAATTATGCAGCAAAATCATAACAATTGCACAAAATGCATTACCCATGGAACGCAGCCGGAAGTTCCCACACCTCTCAGAACCAAAATTCATCAATTTCACGAACACACAAAACAAAATTCCAGCCATAACACAACAAACCTGTGAGAGAAAAGCTTCGGCATCCTCTTTCCGAAAACAGAGCAATCCAATAGACTTAACCGCGTCAGGGTCAGATATCAGCACGAACTCATTGTTCGTGTTGCTCACGGTGTAGACCAAGGTTCCGGCGAGGCTTCTCGCCACATGCTCAGAACTGGCAGCAGCTTCCGGCGCGGCGGATACCTTTCCCTGCCGCTGCGACACGGAGGCGAAAGGCAACGATAGCGGCGGCGGCGGCGGAGGAGTGAGTAAAAATGCCGGCAAAGAAGCGGCGGCGAGTCTCTTGGTATCGTCGAGGCGAGTGGCGAGCTGAGTGCCGATACGGTGGATGAAGGTGGAGATGGATAGAAGGGGGTTGGGGTTGAGGACCACCGAGGGTTTAGAGGAAGAAGAAGACTCCATTGACATCGATTGATGTTTGCTGAGAAGTGAATAGTGTTGTGTTGGTGATGATATTCTTTGGATTGGGCTGCTACTATTTTCTCTTCTTTTGCTTGGATGGATGGGCCTCAACTTGATAATGGACTGAAAATTTGGCCAACTTAAGGAAAAAAATATTAAAAAAAATTACAAAATTTTATTTTATTTTTAAAAGTCTAAGAATATATTTTTCAATATATAAAAACTAGTGTTTTGATATTTTTAATTTGATCGGGCGTACGGTGTAAAAGTTCCAATAAGTGAAGTGAATGTTGATTCAATTCCTAAAGAACACTCGAATAGAAGACGACCCCCAGACGTGATTTGAAAGTTCCAAAATTGTTAAAGAGCCATAAAATAATTTGAGGATCGTTCTGAGTCTGATATTGAGTATAAAATGTTCAACGATTTAAAAGTTGTTTCCGAAGTGTGAATAGTAATTTGAATTTAAAACGTTTCTTTCAAAAATTGAGTGAGGAGTTGAAATAGGAGTTAAAAGGATATCTAAAGTTATGAAATAAATCAATGTGTATTTTGGCTGTAATATTGAGGGGTAAAAGTTACCCGAACGAATAACCATTTAGGTTTTCGAAGTGATTTTCATTTAAACGGAGCTAGGAAAAAAAAGTTTTGAAGCCCTAAGTGACATCAATAGACTTGAAATAATGTAGGGAAAATATTGTATAGTAAAAGGTGTGCCCATCAAAACTCATTTTCAACATTGAGAAAAACCCTAATTAAACTTTAAAAATTAGGAAAAGGTTTCGATGTTTGAAAAATGAGTTCGGATTGGAAAATATGAGTTTCAACCCTCTAAGATTTCCTGGATAAATCGGGGTGATATAAGCTTGAGAAGTGAATAGTAAACTTAGGGCTTAAGGTAGATATCCCCTTAATGTTGCATAAAACGACTTACAATAGCACATAGTTCATATAAAAATTAAATGAAGGTTTGTAAAAATGGATCATGACACACGATTTCACTACATAATGCAATGCATTGTAAACAAGAAAATTCAATTAGTACATGTGGCGACTAAAAATTAAATTGCAGACATCTCCACCAAGCCATTCAAGTTGGAAACCTTTTTAAACATCAGAACCTCATTAATTTGGTGCAACATCATCAAGTTTTAGGGAGAGTGTTGGAAAATTTTAATTATTTTTTATTTAAGTTAATTAGATTTAATTAGTGGAATAAAATAAAAAGTG
>JBBMKE010000002.1:18590713-18628195 GCA_037834125.1 Lippia alba | reverse complement strand
ATTATTATTATTATTATTATTATTATTATTATTATTATTATTATTATTATTATTATTATTATTATTATTACACATAGAACACAATCAAATTATGCAATGCAATTAGAGGACAAAAATGGGAAGAAAATGGGGAGTGTTTAAAACCCCAACTTTAGTATCCCATACTACTACAAAGAGAGGATATGATTCCTTCTTTGCATCTTGTGTTAATTAAGCAACTTACACTTACCTTTTGCAAAGATTAATATTCGAATGGCACAATTACTTTATTGTAATTAATTGCTTGCTTGATATGATCTTTCATAATTTATCCCACTTGCAACACTAAGGTAAACTTTTCTAGATGTTAATTGGTCAATAAATCTATTTGCAATTTATATTTTTCAAAGATTAATGAAATTTTAAAATAATTTTCCTTTTCTTTAGAAAATGGAGTTTTTGACTCCATATGTTGCAATCTCTTGGAAATGTGGCTAAGATTAGAATATTGATTATGGGCAATTATAGCACCATTAGTTGGTTAAATAACTTATTATTTAATGGAAATTGCTCTCATCTAGACAAACCAATCAAATTGAAACATGAAATTTCTTTTTCTTTTCTTATTAAAAAAATAAATTTAGATTAGTTATACGTCTATAGTGATTAATTCTCTTTTTAAATTATAGGCAACTCAAAAAGTGGATTAACTGAGAATTTTAAATTAATTAATTCATATCCAAAGTCATTATTCGAACTTGTAGCATATAATTTAGAATGATGAATTTGTTCCACTCCACCGTATACTTTTGTTTGAAATGCGAAATTTCTGCTTGGACCCATTTTTAGTCAAAATAAAGAATTAATATATCTTTATCTAAATATTTTAATTAATTATAATTAAATGACTCTATTGCCATATCAAAGGTTAAAATTCTACTAAAGAGTCCAACACGAAATGATAATTAAAGTTGAATCTATCTTATCATAGATCCTTTTTATCATTATACTGTAGATTCCATTTGGATTGCTAGATTTTATACCACTAAAATTTGTCAAATTTGACAACCTTTGGAATGTGAAATTCCTCGTTTGGCCCTGACCCTTTGATCCGATTAGGTATTCTTTTGGATTCCAATTTTCCAATACCAATTTTTTTAGTTAAAAGTTGGGGTATCTTTTGAGAATCTTCTCATTCCTTATTTCCACATCTCTCTCTCTTTTATTTTTTGAGTAATCTCGTGGAAAATTCTTGCCAAGTCCTTATAAACTTTTTAATTTTTTTAATGCAAACAAAAATTTCAACTTTAAATCATGTGGTTTACAATTCTCTTTTTTAAAAAATAGATAAAAAGATGAGTGAAAACACAGAAATAACTATTATTTTATCTCACGTTACTATCTTAGTTATTTTGGTTCAAAAAAATTACTATTAGAGTTAATAACGATATAAGATCATAAATTTTTACTACATGATATCATTGATGTGTCTCTAACACGATATAATAACATAAAATAATAATGGACAAATTACATTCAGGTATCCTGAGGTTTGCCTTAATTATAAATCAACTCCTCTTCTTTCGATAATTACATATTAATCCCTAAAAACACTGTTTCAATTACAAATCAGTCCTTCTGTAGGGGTTAAAATGTAATTGAAACAGTGTTTTTTGGGATTAATATGTAATTATCGCAAGAAGAGGGACTGATTCGTAATTAGGGCAAACCTCAGGTACCTGAATGTAATTTGCCCTAAATATTTTGCACCATTTTTTTTCATAATGCTTGAAATATAATAGGGGTCTCCCTCGGGGTCGTGACTCTACTACTAAGTGCATGCTTCTTGTACTTGGAACTCAAGAGAAGAAGTTCGAACAAAAAGAAGCAAAAGTTTTTTCTTCAAAATGGTGGCGCATTGTTACAAGAGAAACTCAACACAAGTGAGAGATCGTCAAATATGGTCAAAATTTTCAGTTCATCTGAGCTGGAAAAGGCAACAAATGACTTCCACAACAATATGATCATAGGCCAAGGCGGCTTTGGGACGGTGTACAGAGGCTTATTATCAGACCACAGAATAGTCGCCATCAAGAAATCCAGAAAAGTTGATCCTAATCAAATCGAGCAGTTCATCAATGAGGTGATCGTTCTTTCCCAAGTAAACCATCGAAATGTAGTCCGACTCCTAGGTTGTTGCTTAGAAACAGAAGTCCCGCTTCTCGTGTACGAGTTCATCAGCAACGGCACTCTCACATCACACATACACAATCAGGAAAAGGCCCGTTTTTTCAATTGGGAAATGCGTTTAAAAATAGCCGCTGAAACTGCTGGCGTGCTCGCATATCTACACTCCGCTGCTTCAACTCCAATAATTCATAGAGATGTCAAGTCGGATAATATCCTTTTGGACCATAATTTCATTGCTAAGGTGTCTGATTTCGGAGCATCAAAATTAGTTCCTCTCGATCACACTCAGTTATCTACTGTCGTCCAAGGCACGTTTGGATATTTAGACCCCGAGTATTTGCAAACGAACCAATTGACCGAGAAAAGTGACGTTTACAGCTTCGGGGTGGTATTGTTAGAGCTCTTAACGGGTAGGAAGGCGATGAGCTTTGAGAAGCCAGAGGAGGAGAAAGTTTTATCCAACTTTTTCCTTTCTATGCTAAAGCAAGACCGCTTATTCCAAATTCTTGATGATAATATCGCTCCCGAGAGAAATAGGGATCAGATAACAGAAGTTGCGAGGCTTGCAAGAGGGTGCGTAAATGTGAAAGGGGAAGATAGGCCTAATATGAAACAAGTAGCAATGGAACTAGAAGGGTTGAGACTTGGAGGAAAGCACGCATGGGCTCAAAGTGAAGACAATGCAGAAGAAGAGATGGAGTACTTGCTTGGTGATCGGTTAAAAGGGTTTGAGATTAATGGTGAAGGTAGTAGCACCAGTGTGGGATACGATAGCATCAGGGATCATGTTCAGTTACCTATTAGTGGAGCGAGATGATGAATTTCGGCAGTGAAATGGAGG
This sequence comes from Lippia alba, assembly GCA_037834125.1. NCBI lineage: Eukaryota > Viridiplantae > Streptophyta > Magnoliopsida > Lamiales > Verbenaceae > Lippia > Lippia alba. The sequence goes on along the minus strand of JBBMKE010000002.1, from coordinate 18,625,185 downwards.
CCCATGAACTTTTTTTTTTTTCTGAAATTAAAGTTTATTATTTGATTTTATAGTTTGGTAATTTTGATGCAATCACTTTGTTATTGAAAATATAATCACATGGTTTTTACCAATGTTCTTACGGCATGATTGGTATGATGAAATGTGGTGCAAATGGAATGAGTATTGCATTCATTCCCATCCCAAACTCTTGATTGATACAAAATCTGATTAGAAATTCATTCCTGCAAATATGGAATTACCCATTCTTTGGTTCCCTATGGTATCAGTCATTCTCAAAGTTCAAAATATATTATTATTTTTATATTATCGTCATATATTTGTTAAATATTATATTTTATTATTTTTATAAATAAAAATTATATACTAATAATCACGTTGAAAATTAAATAAATTATATTGAATATATATAAATATAAATATATTATATATTTAAAAAATATGTTCAATATATTATTTTATTATAAATACTTATAAATTCAAATATTCTAAAAAGAACGAATTTTGATACTTATATTGAATTTATTTTTAAATGTCAAGCATTATATTAAATACAATAAATAATTAATATATAATTTATCCAAGAATTAGTGAAATGAATGAAGAGCAGCGGCCGTTGCCACGTATCAGGATGCACCCGCGAAATCGCGCCATCTGCCCTGTTCGCACTACTCATCACTCGGATCTTCTTCTTCTTCTACAACAACTACTATCTTGTTTAAACCAAACAAACATTCGCTGCATTAAACAAGGAAATCAAATCAAATCAAATCAATGTCGTCGAGGATGTGGGAATCAATTGCTCGGAACTTGGGAGAAAGCCACGACGAGGTGGTGCCCATTACGGTCTTCGTCGCGGTTCTCTGCCTCTGTTTAATCATCGGCCACTTACTTGAAGAAAAGCGATGGGTCAACGAATCCATTATCTCTCTTTTAATCGTAATATTACATATTTATGTATCTGTCTTTATGTGTTTACACAATGGATGGATGCATTTATTTTGTGTTATTTTGCTTTACATTTGTCTAAAGTATCTCAAATTAATGCTGAACAAAAACTAGAAGGGGTTAGAAATTGAAGCATGTCTAGTTTTTTTTATATTTGGGGATTGATGGATAATTGATAGTTCAAGTTTTCTAGTAATAAGCTGGGTTCTTGAAGTAGGAGAAGGTTTTTCTTTTCTTTGTTCTTTGTTCGTGGGCTCTTGTTTAATCCAACGAAGGGACTAGTCACTGTAGTCGACGGTGGATGCCTGGTCTAGACCAAAAAAAATATAAATAAATACTGAATATTGGACTCTTCGCAGTGATTTTATTTTATTTTTCTCCTTTCATGCTAAAGCTTTTGTGCTTAACATTGTGTCATTTTGGTAGTTTGATTGCATTTTATTTTATGATTAACTCATGGTCATATGAACAAGGGATGTGCAGCGGGGGCGATAATTCTGGTGATAAGCAAGGGGAAGAGTTCACACATATTGAGATTTAATGAAGAGCTCTTCTTCATTTATCTCCTCCCGCCGATCATTTTCAATGCAGGGTAAGAATTTTGAGCTGTTTACGGGGAGTATCTCAATATTGGTTGCCATTTCAGTAGTTTCATATCATAATATCACTAGAATTCTTCTGCCAGATTCCAGGTCAAGAAGAAACAATTCTTCCATAACTTCTTTACCATTATGCTCTTTGGAGTCATTGGAGTTTTTATATCATCAGTCATCCTTACAGCTGGTAATTTATCATGCAAGCCGAGTATTTGTCCCTGGATAGTATTATGTCAAATATTTTTATAGTTCCTTGTTCATGCTTTCCGATATTATTGCTGCTATAGGTACCTGGTGGTTGTTTCACCAGTTCAGTTCGATTTCTCTTACTGCTCGTGATTATCTTGGTTAGTTTGTTGGACTATGATCTCTTCAAGGCAAATGTCATAAATAGTCTCTCTCAAAAAAAAAGATGAAATTATCAAAAATCATTGATCTTGATGTAATGTAGATTCTTCAAAAATGGAATTCTTTGTAATTTATCAAACCTGGGGGGAGGTTTGTGTAATTATGTCAACCTCAGGTTAATTCAGCGTAATTATCCTTAATAATTTTATTTTGAGGTATGGTACCTGAACATGAGTGACTAAAATGAACCCATATTAAAATTTGAGAGACTATTCATGGCATTTTCCGTTATGTGGATTTTGTTTGTTAAGGTTTACCAATTCAACTGACCCCATTTTCTTGTTGGTTTACAAAAGCTATAGGAACAATTTTTTCTTCAACAGACACCGTATGCACTTTGCAGGTTGAGAAATGCTAACACCTTCATGAATGATTTCTTTGATCGAAAGTTCTAATGCTCCAGGATGAAGAACTAACACATGCAAACTTGTCGTAGATTCTGCATCAAGATGAGACTCCTTTGTTATACAGCTTAGTATTTGGGGAAGGGGTGGTGAATGATGCTACATCAGTTGTTCTGTTCAATGCAATCCAAAAGCTTGATGTTAACAGACTAGACGGCTGGGCAGCAGCCAAAGTTCTTGTCGATTTCCTGTACTTGTTCTCGACAAGCACTGCTCTAGGAGTTGTGGTGAGTTTGTATCCAAATACAACTAGTATATTATTTTCTGTTCTGTATAACAGTTTGGAACCTAGAAATTCATGCTGCTTTATGTGTTCAGGCCGGGCTTTTGACTGCATATGTTCTCAAGGGACTGTACTTTGGAAGGTGAATTTTTTGTTTATGTACGACTTTTTGCATGTCAGTGCTTTTACTTGGGGATCTTATGGACTGTGGACTTTATTTGTGTCAGCAGGCATTCAACTGTTCGTGAAGTTTCTCTTATGGTTCTGATGGCATACCTTTCCTACATGTTGGCCGAGGTAACGGAACACTAGAATCGGTATAGCTTAGCTACCCCATACCTTCAGTTACTTGTTTCATAAGTTCTTCACCTATTTATTTTTCATCGAAGGTCAAAAGAAAAACCAATTAGCTCCTGGAGTGGTGTGCATTAGATGCATAAATTTCTTTATTCAGTTGTAGAACTTTGGCATCTTTATACTATCCAACTCTGTCTTACATGTTTACTTCATGTTGGACATTCGATGTTTCTTCTGTCTCCAATCGTTTGCTTAGGTACATGGCATTGTAGCGTCAAGCTTCTCTAAGTTTTTAATCAATAGACCAGTGACTATTTGCTGTTTTGTTATTGTGGCTGTTCCATCTCCTCCTCACCGTCTTTTTTACTTAGTACTGTAGAACAGAACAGATGTAAATCTTGGGATCTTTTCTGAATTTTCACAGCTGTTCAAACTAAGTGGGATTCTGACGGTCTTCTTTTGCGGGGTTTTCATGTCACATTATGCTTGGCATAACGTGACTGAAGGTTCGAGAATTACCACTCGGTATGTATATATTTTATGGCTGAAATTCTCACAACAGCTTATTAGACTATTCTTGCCCTTCAGACTTTCGTTTACTGGCCATATTGCCATCCACTTATTAAACGTTGTGATGGGCCGTATCACACATTACCTGTTGCAGCTGGAGATTGATCTCTTCATTCTCTTCACTAGAAATCAGTTTGTGGACTTCATTTTTACTATTTTCATTTGCAGGCATGTATTTGCAATGATGTCGTTTATTGCAGAAACATTCATATTTCTATACGTGGGGATGGATGCCTTGGATATTGAAAAATGGAACATGAGCAAGCTGAAGTAAGCTCCTTCTAGTCAGTTTTAGTTATGTCTAAAGGTGGATAATAGTGTTCCCTATTTCAATTTAATAAGACGTGCATACTTTTTTATCTTCATCGTCATTCCAAACAAATGAATAAGCATATTTAACATATCATATTGTGAATCTTCTTGAGAAAAACTAGGTCAGATAATAATGTCCAGCCTTGCAATCAGTTGTATTTTAACTTGATCAGGAAAATAAATTCATTCTTTTGGCAATTTATTTGCAAGTGTGTGCATGTGCTTTTGCCTCCGTACTCGGGAAAAAAAAAGTCCTTTTACCGTATCCCTTGCAGTGCTGCGAACTCAATTGGTGTATACGGCACGGTCATGTTCCTGATATTACTGGGACGTGCTGCTTTTGTGTTTCCTCTCTCGGCTTTATCAAATTTTATGAGCCGAACTTCAGTAAGATCATCCAAACTAACTTTCAGGCAACAGGTTAGCAGGTCCAATGCCTTCATATAACTTAATTTGAGGGTTATGTATATATATATTTGTTAAAGCACCCCAGTGTTCAACTAGGTTATAATTTGGTGGGCCGGACTGATGAGAGGAGCAGTCTCCATTGCTTTGGCGTTCAAACAGGTAAGTTAGCTTCTGGTATTTCTGATGTTTCGGTTGCATTTCCCATTCTAATTTTTGTTGGGTGGTTGCAGTTTACGCACTACGGTGTGCCCTTGGATCCAAGCAATGCCACAATGGTTACGACGACAGTTATCGTTGTGCTCTTCAGCACATTTGTGAGTAGAATCCGTAAAAACTCTTAATTGTCGATATCTATAGTGCTCCCTCGAACCCTTTTTCGATCTTATTGCAGGTGTTTGGTGTCCTTACAAAGCCTCTGATAAGCTATCTACTTCCGAATGGTAATCCCATAGAGCGCGATCCAAGTCTTTCCAAGGAGATGAAGCTCCCTCTGCTCTCCTTCGACGAATCAGCAGCAACGAACATCGAGCGGGCAAAAGATGGTTTGTCCATGCTAATAGAAAGGCCTGTTCGCACTATTCATTCCTTCTGGAGGAGATTTGATGACACGTACATGAGACCCACATTTGGTGGGCCCCAAAGCAACGAATCTTCGTAGTCGTAAGGAGCAATGGATGTCTCTTCCGAGTTTGCACTTTTTGCCGGTGTAGTATATAGAATGTGGAGGTTTTCGGTTCCTGTGTAGTATATAGAAAGAGGTTTTCGGAAGGGATCGTTCGTGGAAAGTTCGGTGAAGGTTGCAGTTTAAATGACCAACCTGAATGAGCTATTTTCCAGTGATTTTGTCCGTTGGTAGGGGTATTTTTAATGGTTTGACATTATATAGAGAGTTGGTTACCCATGATCTTGTCCTTGCTAAGGGTTAGGTTAATCAGAGCAAATATATTTCTACCTTCCTCCTGTGAACTTTGTGTATGTAATGACATGCTTGTTACAACTGCTGGGAGCAGCCATCTCTTGCCTACTTCCCTTTAGGGCTATCAACGCGTCGGATTCGGATAGTATTCGAAAATTTTTGGATCCGAATTCGATATCATAGTGACTAGTGAGATAATTATATAAAACTTACCCAAAAAATATTATACAATGTGTTATTTTGTAATCTGCGATTTAAAATTTTGATATGTTAATATTCATTTGAGATTGTTGATCTAAAACTTTAAAAGCAAAAATATCAGTGAAAATGATATTTCCAAAATGATATCTTCCAGGAAAATAATGGTTGATATGTAAACAGGAATTGGACACATATCGACTTCATAAGCAAATTATATGTATATGATAATTATTATCAAATAGAAATATTATAAGCAAATTGTTCTTATGATTGAGTTGCAGCCTTGCAGGAAACTGTGTTATGGATATAGATAGAATGACACCCATTATGTCCATATGATTTTCGGTATCAACCAAATAATCATATCGACCGAATAATATTTTTAAAAATACCGGTACATATACAATAAAATGTGGGCTTTTTAATTAATGGCCGTCACAGTTCATCGAGTCGATGAAAAATTTAACAAGCTGCATAGAAACAGTGACTAGCAAAGGATAACATGCTATTTTGGGGATAGACAGAAGCATAAGGATTAAGGAACTTTCTTTTTTACATCTGTTCTCCTACTGTCAGCATATTTACAGTGTTGGGAAGTTCCAACTGATGGATGTTTCAGCACAAAAGAATCAAAAGACTGAAATTATAGTAGTCTACCCATAGTTTACAAGCCTCCTAATATCCTAGAACAGTCGCTATTCAGAAACGTCAACAGTCGAAAGAAGCTGCCAATATAACCTTCTTTCTGGGGATCATTTTAAGTCAGCATTAACATCATTGATCTGCAAAAGGAAAAGGTAAACAATCCTCAGCATCATAATATAAAACTGTTAAGAAACCAACAACACATAGCAAAAGAAAGCAATTAATTTTAAGATCACATACCAGTCAGTAGAAAGTTAAGATTTTTTATACAGGTGACGTTGTGCCAGTGTCTCGGGCATCCCCAATGCTGAAATGCTGTCACAACCAAGAAGCTCCCTTAATTTTGCATCACATACGATTGCCATTGGGTTTTGAGGATCCTAAGAACACATAATGGTGAGATGTTGGATAATAAAACTTCAAGGTTATTATTCCTCCATCAATTATGAGCTAATGATATACTCAATAACATCAGCAAAAGCTGATAGAAAGACGGATGTTTAAAGGAAATGTTGAAACATGATAACACACAGCCATTATCAAGTACCAGAATATTAGTTCCATGGTTTAAGTTCACACGTGATCCTGGCCAATATTTACATCATAACAACTTTTGTCCTAAATACTACCACTCATACATTTTCAACGGGCTATAGCAATAGACGACATATCTGACAAACATGCAGAAAAACGTCTGAGCACAAATTCCAATCCAGCGTTCTCTTCTCTTTCCAACATAAAGGTGAGCGTTGAACCAGAAAACAAATACGCTTCACATGTTAAACAATGTGATTACATCTCATTAAGCAGAATATATATTAGTAAAAAAAATCATCGATCAAGTTTCAGCAGTGACCTGTTACACTGTGTTGACTTCTCAGTACATCTGAAAATATGCATAGGGTATGCTCTGAAATAAACTTCATTAAAGTATTCATTTAGCTACATACCTCAAGTTGGTTAACCTTTATGTACTCCCACATCTGTCTTAATACTTCAGGTTGTGACATCTCCTTCTCATCAGTTCCAAAGAAACTTGCAAGTGCTTCAGATATCATCACAATAGGAACAGTGTCCTCACTTTTACTCTCAGATTCGACCACATCAACTTTTTGTTTCTTAGCATTTTGAGCAGTTTGTTCTGCAAAATACAAGAGGCCATGCTAATTAATCAAAGGCAACAAGGCACCAAAAGGCAAACAAACCAATTTTGGAGCTACGATCAATACTTGTAGGCTCAAGTGGGAGTATATGTTTAGCCAGTAATTTGTTCATCTTGAACATGTCAGTACAATCTGTCTCAAATACCAATCGGAGCTCATCATTGCAAATTATCTTTCTTTTATTGTTTGGATCTTGAAGGTTGTTTTTCCTTATATAAGCCCACAGCTGCTTCACGATCTGCGAAGGTATTTTATTAAAAATGCATTAACATTCTTCCGAGTGAAACATAAACAAGAAAGTACAGAAAAAGGAGAAAAAGAGTAGGCTCTGAAACCTCAGTCCGTGGTAAGGTAGGTTGGCCTACAATCGTTTGAAGCTCAGGAGAAACACCACATAGTTTGTTTAGGCCTCCCGGGCCACCTCTTCTTTTCTTGGCAGTTGGACTTGGAGCACTGAAAAATTGTTGCATACAAAGCATATCAAGCCAAAGAGCCATAATAATTGTGATCTCAGTACAACAGTGATTCAAAAGAATATTTATAAATAAGATTCAAAGGACTCAACGAACTGCTGCTTGGAGATTCTTTTGTTAGGGGGACAATGGACATAATATCTTTTAAGGGTTAAACAACAAATGAAAAATTCAAAGCTTTTACTCTCAAATGAATATAACTACACAGGCAATCTGCAAAGTCAGTCCTTATAGAAAACAAGATCTAATTTTTACACGAACTCCTTCAGTATGTACATGTATGAACGAAAGGCTAAACTTTGTGAACTTATATGCATTCAAAATGTAGGAATTTCCTGGAAAATTAGACAAACCACAACCAAAAAAACCACTAACAAGGACGCAGATCAGAAAAACAAAAAGGGAATGGGAAAAATGAGCGAAGTTTGAAGGCACAGTTATCCAAGACGGAGAGAAACCCCTAATTTCCCTCACCAACCAAACGCTTCCACCACGAAAGCTTTCATCTTTCAAAGAATTAAAAAAAAAACCCACCTCTCTTTTGCTGAAACACTGCCAGTGGAGACACTAGGTTTCTTCACCACGACAGTAGGAGTAGGCGGCGGCGTCGCGCGGAAAACGTAACCTTCCTCGGGATGACGTGCACCGAAATTGGGATTCGCATGTGGTGCTGGTGCAGGTGCGGCGCTAATTTTAGGGTTTTGGTGGACGGCGAAACGTTCTTGCTGGTGGTGATGCTGAGGAGTGAAATTCTGCTGCTGTTGCTGCTGCTGCTGGTGGCGGAGGTAAAGATGTTGGATCTGGGCGTGAATGAAGTCGATTTTATGGCTCAAATTGACCCCCAATTTGGACTCAAGGTGCTGAACGACGCCGTTTAAGGTGGTGTAGTTGTTAACGCGGAGGAGGGACTCCAGTGTCTCCGCTATTTGCTGCTCCGTCACCGCCATTGCCGCGGGCGGTGGTGCTCCACCTCTTTCACTCATTGAATTACCAATTTGCCACTCTACTGCTGCAACTCCTTTTCAAGTTTCAACCAAACGGAAAATTACCCTTTCTTTTTCTCGCTTTATACCTCTCTCTCTCTCTTCAATCGATTATCCTTTCTCTCTATTTTAAAGGATAAATTACTGAATTATCCTTGGGGGTATGGTCTACGTCCTAAGTCACATAATGCGAATGCGTGAGCGGGTGCGGATGCGAGTACGAAAACGTCAATTCGCAAAATTTTATAAAATGAGAGTCCAGGTGCGCCTTAAAGCTTTAATAAAAAATTATTTTAAATAATTATATTTATAATATAACTTGATTTTATTTAACTTTATATATATATGAAAACTTGATTTTATTTAACTATTGATAATAATAATTTAATTTCATCATTTTACGATAATTGTATATTAAATCATAAAGTTAAAATTCATCTTTCATATTTTTATATGTGTATTAAATAAATTTTAGGTCTTCTTAAAGCGAGAAATGTGCACAAATTCGTCAGTGCGAAGAACTAAAATTTTAAGTCGTTCTAAAGCGAGCAATGCGCACAAATTCGCCAATGCGGAGAACTGAGTGCGAGTGCGTTGAGTATAATAGAATGATTATGTGATCTAGTCTACGTCTATGGAGGGGGATATAAATATAACTATATCAATATGGATATAGCATTATAAGTGCATAATATAATATGAATATAGTTATACGAATATATATTTTTTATATTTCTCATATGATGAGTATTTGACATTGTATTTGATATAAATATTCGATACAATATAATAAAATAAAATAATATTTTAAAAAAATATTCATGTACAGTGTAACATGAATCGGAAATGACAATGAAGAGGTGAGAGACACATTTGCGATGGGAGTGGGGGTGGGGACACTCAAGTCATGGGCACTTTGGCTTTGGAGTTCTATGAATTCGTCATTTTTACGATAGTATTTTGACAGCAGTTTGAACCTCGACTTGGGCTCTCTCCATTGACCATGCATAATTGGATATATTCTATTATGAGTTTAATTCGGTTATTATATCAGTGGTAGCATTAATTTTTCGTAGTAATATTTTATATTTATTATGCAATTCATATATATTTATAAATTGGTGGGTCACGTAACAAGCGCGTTTTATATATTGTATAATTATTTATTGATTTGGATTAGACGACGAGTGCAAACAATTCAATACACAAAACAAATTGTTATAATAATTCCTACACTTTTGATGATTGAATTTGTACATCTCTGAAATGGGGCGCTTTGGAATTGTGTAGTGTAGGGTTTGGGTCACAAGTTCGATCCCATACTCATTGACCTTGATCGGTGTCTTGGAGAAGCGGGTGAAGAAATCCCCCAAGGTCTCGTGCTCCCCTTGGAAGATGCTATCTAGATATGTTGAGAGACCTTTTCTCCCGTCATCGAGGAGAAGACAAGGAAAGTGATCACAATAACGACAATACCTGTGCAAATAACTCGTTATTAATAATTTCTACTCCAAATCCGGCAAATAACTCATTATTAATAAATTCTACTCCAAATCCGGCCACAACTACCCCTCGTTATTCCATAACTATTGCACCATAAACCAAATAACGGGCCACAACAGCAAATCATGATCCATCATTTTTCACCACCAGAACACGTTTTCTTTCTTTTTGCGCCTTCAATTAGGTGCAACATACTTTCCAGTCCAGAAGACAACATTCATCATTATAAAAGCACATATGAATACACCAATCTGTTAGTTAAGAGGCACCACACCACTCCTCCCTCATCAAATGATTCCCTCTTGATTTCTTGCATATATGGATTCATAATCATTCCATCCCTCCAACTCATGATTCTTTGACCTTCAAGTCATCTAAAAGAATCCCTTCTCATTATGAACCCGTTTGACAATTTCTTTCCCAACAGACGCGCGTGACGTCCACTTTTCTCTTTAATTTTCCTTTTAAAATACTTAAAATGTGTGCATATAGATTCAAGTTGAGGCGGATATATTGAGAGAAAATGGGATCTGAAAGTGGAAATAGGGAAGAAATGGTTAGTTCAGACAATAAGGGATTAAGTTGTAGTGGAGCAGTGAAAGAGGATATGATGTCTGTTTCTGAGGGAGTTAGGATGAGCAGACAGCTGAGTGACGCTTCTTGCTACGAAACAGAGGATGATGAAAATGGGATAGAACAAGTTCATGATTTGGGACCAAATTTGAGTATAAAGGAACATCTCGAAAAAGATAAGGTTTGGATTTGATCATTTATTTGTTAGTGTAAAACTAAAGTATTATTTTGGTTACTAGTCAATTACTTGCATGCATTAACTAACTTTGAGAAGTTCATATATTTACAGCCTTACAGGACGATGAGAGCTTGAGGAGGCGGAAAGAACAGCTCCTAGGAAGCGTCGACGCTGATGCCGTGAAAGGTACGTACTTGATAGTGTTTTTAGTTTTGATTTGTTCGTCTCCTATTAGTATTCATGAATTAGGAAAAGTTTTACAAGTATATTGTTGGAATTTTAGGAAAGTATGCTAGATTGTGTCAGCCATAATTTTTACTTTTGTTGAATTCTATTGGCTTAAAATCTCTTGTTTCATATTCGTGTTTTATTTCATATTTCATTCATATACATGCACCATGTATATAAATAGGCGGTCAAAATTAGAAAAGATAAATAATTATAATTATAGATAGTTACACTATACATCCTTAGGGTACATATAGTGCTCTTTTAAGGTTTGAAATTTTGTAGAACTTTTCTAATATTTAATCTTAATCTAAAGCATATTATTAGATCTAGAATTTAGAACTGAAGATTTGTCCAATAAGTACTAGTAATAGCTAGTTAATTGGTATTTCCTTTTTTTCATTTTTCAATCACTTTTAACTCTCACAGAGTTTTTAAATTATTATATGAACATATTCAATGCAATCACAGACAGAAAATAGAGGTGTCGGAGAAAAAAAAAACTCAATAAAAAGTAGTTACCAAACTTCATTTATAACAAAATTAATGTCAAACAGAGGAAAAAAACATGGTGGTGAGGGAGGAATAAGAGGGGAAACGTGGTCAGACTAGGAAAGTGGTCGCAACAGCAACAACAACGGTGCAGATAACTCGGTATTGAAAAATTTTGCTCCAAACCCGACTCCAGCTACCCCTCGTTATTGTAAAACTATTGCACCATAAACCAAATAACGGGCCACACAGCAAATTACAAAAAAAAAAAAAAATAGAACATGACACTTAAATCATAAAAATACATACATGTATTGATGCTTAACGACACTGCATAATGCCGATGTTGTTCTTTGGCAAATGACTCACCCTTCATTAGATTGTGGAATTGTTGCAGTTGCTGCTGGATTTTCAGTATCCTGTTCCATCCAATTTGGATTGTGCTCCATGAAGTTCCACCACTCGTGAAGATGAGCCGCTTTCTCCGGATCCAATCCTGGAAGCCTGCGCCCCTGCAGCATTTCAAGTATTTCTCGAGTCTGCCCGAAAATAATAGCTGCTTCGCGGACATTTTCCTCCCTTTCGTTAAGAGCGCTGCTGGTACACATGAAAGTTATGAGGGGCACTAGATTGGTGAGACAGGCACAAAGTATGTCTGATATCATCATTGATATTCTTTCAAACAAATCGGCTTCAGTTTTCTCCGGATTCTCTCTAATATACCGAACAATTGCGGAACTGATATATCCAATTGATTGAGTGGTCATCTTCTTACGAGACATAAAACCACGAGCTGAACTTGATATTTCAGTTGATAAATTTCGTGCTAAATCTTCCAATGACTTCCGTGTTTCCCCATACGTTTCTTTGCTGATTTCTATATCAAAGAAGAACCAAAAGCTCTCACTCCAGAAGCCATTTCCTGCAGGACTCAATCTGTATCTTTCGGATTTTACATTTAGTGACCTCTCTATAAGATTTACAAAGCGGAGACCTTCGGTTACTCCTTTCCACAACTCATTAATCTCACGACGAGGGATGGTGGTGGGTAGTTGAATAGCAATGCTTGTAAGGATCACTATTGACAAAGACCAGCCAATTAAAGCATCATCTGATTCTGGCCACGATATTGGTTGGTCTACAAATTCTCTCACCCCATTGAACTCAACGGATTTCTTTAAAAGTTTGATTAGGTTCTCCGGTTGCTTCTTCTCTGCTATCTCAATCAGCTTATCCACCTCACTGCATATGCTTTTCACACTATCTGCAGTCACCCCCTCACCGTTACAAAGAGCGATCCAAGCAGATTCCATTTCTTCAATTGATTCATCATGTGGAAACCATAACAAGATTATTTTTACTACAACAGCTGAAACGAGGAGTAGTAGTCTGCTAACTAGAACAATCACCAACGTAAATATTATATAGAACAAAATCACTAAAGCTTTTGCTAATGTTTCAAAATATCTGCCTAGGCAATTTCGAATCTTTGAAGGATGTTCAAATGTCAATTCAATCAGCGTCATTATCTCAAATAAAAAACTGAAATCCCCGAATAATTCTTTGAAGCAATATTGACGAATCTTTGAGCTCTTCAATTTGGCAGCAACGAACCATCTCAACATGGGAGCAATCATACCTAATCCCACTCCTACAGTCTGAATGATTAGAATCCAATTGATGGACCAATTGTAATTAGAAGCATCTACTTTGACTCCTGCATTATACCAGAGATGCATTCTAATCCAAGCTTCCAACAAAGTTAGAGCTGTCAACAGACACATGGCTCCTGAAACAGCAGATTTCTCTGAGCGTGCAATGAGAAATTGGGGGTTCACAATTTTTGCATTCACCCAATAGTCTCTCAGCACTGCCCTCAGTCCATCAATAGTGAAACGTCCCCATTTCAGTTGTTTAGTTGAATCTTTTTCATTCAAACGATTGTGCTCCTCATCTACAATTCTCCTGAGATATGGGACTGACATACCCCAAGAACAAAACATAGCAAGCAAAATAAACATGAAAACATTACATACAATTTGTTCTGCATATATCTGTGAAATTACGGCATGCCTTAACTCCTCCTTGGCAGTATCGACCATCCTTGCAATGTGAATAAAGACATTTACAATAATTGTAATGACAAGTGTGGCTAAAGCCACTACGTTTAGCAGCATGTCATTAAATTCCATAGCTCCCAAAGACGTCATGAGATTACCCATGACAATGGACATCAAAGCGAGGCTGCTAACCCGTGCTAGTGTCTCATTGACTCCTAGCATCTGATTTGTGAGGTCAACCGGCAATTTCATAGCAACCGCTAGTATTGTCAGGTAAAGAGCGTTCAAAGAGAAACACTTACTTGGCAGCCACAAATTTTTGTATTTGAAGCCGTAGTAGAAAACATCAACTGCCATAGCCGTTGATATTATTGCTGAAGCTGCTGCAATGTACATGCCTATCCATGGCATAGGCGAATCGAGTTTTGACTGCATTGGTTCGCCACAACTGCTGAAGAAATGCGGACAGCGGCCAGATGAATCCATCAAGTTATATAAGATAATTCAATATTTTGCTGCACAATATGGATGATACTGAAATTTGGTTTTTTCTCTTGGAGTTAAGGATATTGATTCTTCGAGGGAAGTGCAAATTTAGAAAAAGAAGAGTTTCCAACATCAAATGCTTAACATATAAGTTCTAACGAACTTTTGCACAATTGAAGTACGTTGTTTGATGTCGACTGCATGTGAGAATTATGTACAAACATTCCTTGCTCTAAAGAAAGGTTTAATCTTGTCTCCAATATATTCGTTGCTTTGAGAGCCAATAAATATTCAACGTGGGGCAGCCTACGTCCATATTTGCTAATGAATTTATAATAATTTGTTACCTATACTATATATTAAGCGATACACTAATTTGGTGTGATGAACTCTCCTTTTTTTGTATATATATAATTTTTAACATAATTAAATTATAGTCACCTACTTTAACAGTTCTCTGTTCAAACTTATATATACAATTTGTGGAACTCTCAAATTCTTTTTTTTTAATTTATATTCTTTTTTATCTTTATTTTTTCTCAATTTAATATTTTTAAAATTATTCATTATAAAATTATAATTATATTAAAAATAATTATAAATTAAATAATAATATAACAATTTTAATTTAATAATTTTTTGCACATATAATGTATGTCGAGGTACTAGTGTATTTATAAATGTTTCAATTGTGGAACGTGTATGATTGATTTTTTTTTCCTTCAGACCCCGACCTGAACATGTTTGTAGATTGCGGGGTCAAATGACCCCCCCTCCCCCAAATCTTGTTTCCTTCAGACCCCGACCTGAACATGTTTGCTAACTTTATATATTTCACTTTTGTGTTAGGTGATGGGGGAGGGGGCCGGGAACTTGTGCCACAAAAATTAACACATAAAACCCTATGATTTCTAAATATTTGCATGGCGAACGCTGCAAAATTTTTGGTGTTGGACATGGGTTAAAAGCACGATTAAAATACTAATTTTCTCTATTTATTAGGCGCAAAATAACTAATTTACCTTTTTATGTTTTGATATACATCCTTTCACATCTTTTTGTATTGTTCAATATGTTTTTACATGCACCAAAACCTATACAAAATAAAAATTACATGAAGAACTCTATAAATAAATATATGTTTAATATTTTTTTATATGCACAGAGACCAAGTACAACATAAAAATTGCATGAAGAACACTGTAAACAAGTATAAAAATGGCATAGATAATGTATATCATAATATAAAAGGTAAAGTAGTCATTTCACGTACAATTAATAGAGAAAAATAGTGTTATAGTCACGTTTTTAGCGCGTACTCAACATAAAAAGATTTTAAGGGTCGTCATGTAAATATTTTGAAAACGAAAGATTTTTTATGTTAATTTTTGTAACATAAGGTATTTTTTTGTCTATTTTATCTAACACATGGAGTGTTTTAAATAACTCAAATTAAACGAAAATATTTAAATGTTTGGTAGAGCCTAACTATGTAATGACTAATGCGTTAGCAGACTCGAAGGGGTAAAATATGATTTTTTAAAATATAAAAACCTTGCATGTAAACACACCTAATGAAAAGGGATCTTGATATAATTTATTCTTTATCTTGAGCAAAATCCTCTCCAATAAGAAAAAATATAAATAATTGATAAATTGATAGAATATGAGAGAAATGATACAGTTGATTCATAAATTAAAAGGGTTGAAAGGGAAAATCTCACATTTGGTCGCATAGAATAAGGCAAAATTTATTTTTATCTCAAATTTCATATTTGATTCCACATAATTTAATTGTTCCAACATTAGTTAAATATTAGCCTTTTCTATTTTTCGGCCAACGGTCGTTTCAAAGTCAGACATTGAACCCATTAGTCTTATCATTATTAGACAAATTTGGGGGGAAAATCAAATTCACCCCTAATTGTCACTTCCAACATTTTCGCCCTTTTTCTTTCCGAATTCTATCTTCTAAATTCTAATCCAAAGGAATACAGTAGAAAATAAAGATGAACAATTGCCCGGGAAAGCGTGGGAGAAAGACACTGATATGCAACTTATTTAATTAATTGAATTTTCGCATGCAAAATATAGTACTCCGGACCGTATCGACAAGTCTCCTGAGATAAAGGACTATGAAACTCCAACCATTTAAAATTAACAATAAAAATAAAAGATGCAATATAGAACCCTGTGAAATGTCGAATGAACAAACTAATCTTATGATATGAAAGTTTTCGATCAAAATCCTATAAAATAAACAAGTAAAATAAAAAAATTTGAACACGTGATTGATGTTTCGCGCGCTCAATTTGCAGCTGAGAGTGATTTTTTTTATTTTTATAATTACATGGAAAATAGATTAGTTAAGAGTAGAAATTGGATTATGCTCCATGAAAATGCCATATTGTATTTCTTTCAAAGTAAAGAGTAGATTAGGGGGTATTATATAGTCAACCATGCTTATCCTAGTGAAGTAAAGCCTCCCTCAGGGGTTTGTGTGTTCAAAAAAAAAAAAAAAAGTTGAGAGAATGACCTCACAATTCAAGATAATGAATATATTCGAACTCAAGTAACATGTACAAAAGATTTATATTATAAGTCGTTCATGGAGCTAAGGGAAATTCGAACATGACATTTTGGCAAGATCAAACCGCATTTCATGTTTTACTTTATCAATTCCATGGAATTAAATTAGAATTATATATTTGCGCGTAAATTAATTTAGTTTTTTAAAAGAAAATTTTCAATTAAGACAGTCAACTATGAAATTTATATATTTGTCCCTAATCTCCGTTAAAAAATAAAGGGAAAATGGATTTTGGAATGATATTTGATGACTTTTTAGTAGTATAGGACCAATTTTAATTTCAGAATAAATTTTGGGACATGCATAATTATTTAGAGTACGACACTCAGATCTTAAAAATACATTTACTGTAAAATATTGAATGCTTAACACCACTGCATAATACTGATGAGGTTCTTAGACAAGGGAAAACTTCAGAGTTTTGCAAATTGCATTCAGCCCTCTATCCTGTTATACATGGAGGCCTTCCAATTTGGATTCTGCTCCATGAAGGACCTCCGCACCTGAAGATGAGCTGCTTTCTCTGGAATCTGGATCCAATCCCGGGAGCTTGTGCTTTTGAAGCGTTGCAAGAATTACTTGGGTCTCGCCGAGAAGAATAGCTACTTCGCGAACATTTCTCTACCTTCCGTTAATAGCTGTATACACTTGAAAGTTATGAGAGGCACTAGGTGCATAACAAAACAGAGGTGCCCGAGCAAAGCTCCATAAATAATAGTTTCCTAGTTCCACTTGTGTTGAACATCCAAATATTTTGATTTGATCAACAAAAGTGTTGCATGGGAACATTCACTGGAACAATCATTCCGACGCTCTTAAGGATCAATCAGTGAGGAATTAAATATTACTTTCTTTAAGGTCGAAATTGATTTGAAAAATCTACTTGTGCAAGAACTCTCTAACGTTAACCTTCTCGGAGCCTAACCTTCTCCCCCACTTGGCTGAAAGAAAGTGCTGATACAATGCCTTGGGAACATAACCATTTTGAATATTCAAAATGGTGCAACGGTCACATTTTGGGAACTTTAAAAGAAGACCATCTCCAACACAAGAAGATGATTTCTTTCAAGTCTTTGTTAGCAGCTACTTTTGTGTGTACACCTATAGAGAATTGTGTTTGCTCTGGTGGGTAGAGTATGCGTGAAGCTTGGGAATCCCGGAGTCTGGTCTCGATTGTACCGGTGGTGTTGTCGTTGTACTAGATGGACTCCGTCTTGTGTTATATTTTGTACACTATCATATATTCAAGTGACCCGTTGAAAATCCTAAGCTTAACAACCTTACAGTGGTGGAGCCAGAAACTTTTTCTAGGGGGGTTGGTCAAAGCATAATACTAAAAAAAATCTCGTAAAATTTTGCTTAGGTGTGATTGACCCTCATTAGTATTAATTTTAACTTTGATGAGGGGGGTCAATTATAAAAAATCTCATAAAATTACATATAAAAATATCTATATAATAAAAAAATAAATAAATTTGAGGGGGGACAATTACACCCCCTCAATTACCTTTGGCTCCACCAGTGCAACTTTAGGTAGAGGATTAATCTCTTTGGTTCGTATTTTCACAACCTTTATAAATATCTTGTCTCTTGTGCATTCACATCTTTATCTTGATTGGTGATCTGTGAAGCTCCTATATGAGCTGCTCTGGAGTTTCAGTAATTCACTTGTTCTACATTGTCTGATATTTATATGGTGTGAAAGAGTTACTTGTTTATACAATCATAAAAGTGGTTAAAATATCTTGGTATGAAGTCTTGTCTTAAGATTGTTGATGAGCTAAACCTCTGAGACATCCTAATATACTTTATCAGCTCTTTGTTGTGCTATTGAGGTTATCCAAGTATTGCTCTTATTGAACCTATCACATATCAGATCTTGAAAGCTGCTTTACTATGACTGGTACGATGATTGTACCAATGGTACTAACACACTATAGTCTTGATTCAAGACTTGTGCTTGTAGAGGTTATCAAGACATTTGTCTTGAAGCTGTTAAAGAACTTGATTCAAGCCCAGACTAAACTTCGATACCTGTGAAAGAGCTGATTAGCTCAGTGTTTTGATTAAGGAAACATTGTGTGAAAAGTCAACTTATAATAACAAATTAATGCCAAATATAGCAGAAAAAACATTGTGGTGTAAGGGAGGGATAAGAGAGGAAATGTGCTTGTGGCGAAGACAAGGAAAGTGGTTGCAACAGCGACAACAACGTTACAAATAACTCTTTATTGAAAAAATTCTACCTCAAATTCGACTTAGACCGAACCCAACCAAATAAAAGGATAAGTGTATTGCATTTGTTATTTGATTGATCACTCTCCCTAAATTTTCCACCAACCACACAGCAAGTATAGAACACTCGTCCCCTCGTTACACTAATTTAGCCGAACCAAACTCAGCTAAAATTACCCCTCATTATTCTATAACTATTGCACCATAAACCAAATGACAGGCCACAACATCAGCAAATTATGATCCATATTCGCCTTTATCCTAAGCACCATCATTGTTCACCACCAGAACAAGTTTTCTTTCTTTTTGCGCCTTCAATTAGGTGCACTTACTTTCCAGAAGACACATTCATCATTATCAAAGTGTATATAAATATACCAATCTGTTAGTTAAGGCACCACACCACTCCTCCCTCATCAATGATTCCCTCTTTATTTCTCTTGGATATATGGATTCATAATCATTCCATCCCTCCAACTCATGATTCTTTGACCTTCAAGTCATCTAAAAAGATGCCCTTTTCTCCCTTCTCATTATGAACCCGTTTGACAATTTCGTTCCCAACAGGCGTGTGACGTTTACTTTTCTCTTTTTTTTTTCCTTTAAAATACTTATAAAAATGTGTGCATAAATTCAAATTGAGGTGGAGATATTGAGAGAAAATGGGATCTGAATGTGGAAATAGGGAAGAAATGGTTAGTTCAGACAATAAGGGATTAAGTTGTTGTGCAGCAGTGAAAGAGGATATGATGATGTCTGATTCTGGGGGAATTAGGATTAGCAGACAGTTGAGTGAAACTTCTTGCTACGAAACTGAGGATGATGAAAATGTGATGGAACAAGTTCATGATTTGGGACCAAAATTGAGTATACAAGAACAACTCGAGAAAGATAAGGTTTGAATTTGATCATTTATTGGTTAGTGGAAAACTAAAGTATTATTTTGGTTAGTAGTTACTTGCATGCATTAACTTTGAGGCGTTCATATATTTGCAGGACGATGAGAGCTTGAGGAGGTGGAAAGAACAGCTCCTAGGAAGCGTCGACGCTGATCCAGTGAAAGGTACTTGATAGTGTTTTTAGTTTTGATTTGTTCGTCTCCTATTAGTTTTCATGAATTAGGAAAAGTTTTACAAGTATTGTTAGAATTTTAGGAAAGTATGCTAGATACTGTCGCCATAGTTTTCTACTTTTGTTGAATTTTATGGGCTTAAAATCGCCTGTTTCGTATTCATATTTTATTTCGTATTCGTATTTTATTTATATTTCATTCACATACACGCACTATGTATATAATTAAGGTGAGATCTCAAGTCATTTTATTTCTAATAAATATAGTCTCATAATTATATTATATAATTCAATATGTGTCAAAATTAATATAATTAATTTTTAATGGAATTATCAGGAATCATAAATGGTTATTTATAATTTTAAAATTTATTTGGATGTCCTATATTATTTAACTGGGAAAATTATATCTAATAACTACCCTGCTAGATAGGATAATTACAATATAGTTCATATTTATTCGAAAATTACAATTTAATCCCTGGATATTATAAACCGTTTGTGATCCCTCATTTTCATTAAAGTTCCTTCAGGGTTGGGTTTATCCTTCTATTAATTTAATGAATAAAATAATAAATTCATACCTTATATATACATATTCCAACAAAACGATCTCTGTGTATTACACATATAACAATGCAGTCATTGGGGATCTAACGGAACCCTAACGGAATAGAGGGATCACAAACGATCTATAATATTTAGGGACTAAATTGTAAATTTTGAATAAAAATGGATTGCATTGTAATTACCCTATTTAGCTAGCAGTGTAGTCAAATGTAATTTTTCCTATTTAATTTATACGTAAGGGTATTATGTTATTTAAAAACTCATTTTGACTTTAGAGATAAAACACCCTTTTATCATTAAAATATTTTTGTTAGAAACTAAATTTGGATATAATATTAATTATATTTGAATTTAGCCTCTATTTAAAAATACGAGGGCGATTTTTCATGTTATGTGGTTTTCGATAACTTAAAATAATATATTCTCTAATAGCTAGTTTACTTTAGAGGTTAGCAAACCATCAAGAGATAATTAAGAAATATAAAAATTTTGGGCATATTACACATATTTCTTTTCACTTTAATTGATAAATTTCTGCTTAAATAGTCTTAAATTATTTTATTTTTACTTTTTTATTTTATGATCATTATTTTTTCATGTTTGCCTTTATGTTGTTTCACTAAAGTAGCGCTACTGATATCTAAATAATCTATGATATTGAACTAATTTAATGGTACTTTAACGTTCTTTTACCAACCACATCTCCCACATGCTTGATTTTTAAATTAAAATTTATAAATAATAGTAATTAATGATGCCCAATAATTAATAATAAAATTATAAATAATCTATACTATATATTAAGGGAGATAAACAGATAGTAACGCTTGGTCTCTTATCAAAGTCACTTCTAACCCGCTTTGAGGGGGATTTCTTCCAATTGCCTTGTGGCTGATGGAAGATGCTTACAATTTTTGTGTCTAGGATTCGGCCTTACCCACCCTTTTGTGGTAGAACCTGATCTACGACCAGCCTCTCCTTTACAGTCGAGCTCCGTTACATCGATCCTCGGCAATAGTCTATATATACGTAGTGAAAGCCTTCTCCGTTTGGGTCTCTACCCTTTCTTTTCTCTTTTCGTCTTTCTTTTTATTTACTAACTTTTTTTAATCCATTGTGTTTTCTTGCATTTTCTTCTTTCCTTATTATATATTTATTTTTTTTCCGCTCAAACAACATTTTTGTTATATCCCTTTTCTCTCACCTTATTTCGATTCTTTCTATTTTCCTATATAATTCTTATTTCTTTTCTTCTTACATTTTATATTTTTTATTTATCATGATTTAATAATTATATTAAAATTAATTAAAATAAATATTAATATGAAAATTAGTTTTAATATATTTAAGTAATATTATTATTTTTATCTGCACACGCAACGAGTGTGTGGCATTTGCCAGTAATAATTAATTGTGCTTAGCTTTATCTTTTCCAGTTTTGATACCTGATAATGCCGCGAAGAGAAACAGTTGTGGAAAAAAAACAGATTTAAAATACTCACTAACCTCATAATGTCGCGGAGAGAAACTGTTGTTGAAGAAAAACAATTTGGGAATCGGGGGAGAAGATCTAAACTAGCGGGAAAATTATGCGGGAAGTAAGTGGGAAAAATTTTGAGTGAAATTATCTCTAAAGAAGAACGTGATATTTAGATATGAGAAGAAAAAAGGGGTATTACAATAAAAAAATCTCTCAAAAAAAAAAAAGTTGGGTATTTAACTGTCACTCTTAAACCAGATTATATACTCAAGTTTTCGATTTTAAATTTGAGCTCCAAAAAAAGAGCTGATTTCTTTTCTATTAAAATAAAGTGTGTGTCTTTATTTTACCAAACTCACTTATTGTTTAAAAGAAAACTCGTTCTAATTGCAGTATGTTCATTTCTTCCTGAATTAATCATTTTACATGGTATTAGAAACATCACAATGTTTTAAACTATGATTCACGTCTGCCACTTTAATTATACCTTTTCTAATCAACAATTTCTATTGCGTTCTTGACACGGGGTTACAACGATACAAATTACAATTTCAAATCATAATATACAATTGGTAGTAATTCTTATAATAATATGTCATATATATTATTGAAATATCAGAGAATTACGAAGCTGATGTGAAGATTTTGAGGCTGAGCATCTTGTCTCCTGGGAGACCTGATATTGAGCTTCCAATTCCTGATGATGGGAAACCCAAAGGACTGTGGTTCGTTCTTAAAGAAGGAAGCCACTATCGCCTAAGCTTTTCCATCAAAGTCACCAATAACATCGTCTGTGGACTCAAATACATTAATACCGTATGGAAGACTGGAATCAGAGGTACATATAACATATGTATGTATATAAGTTTTATAATTATGCGTTTGTCGCGTGTTTTCTGTCTTAAGAATTATTGATAGTTTCTAATTCCTTCCGATGAAACTCGAATTTGCATCTGTAAGTAGGTGCAAATACTTGCTTCTAACGATGAGCATGACGTTTTTTGAATTTCATTTTGTTCGTATTATATGGTTAATTTGAGTTATGAGAATTGTAATCACTTTATAATTTATATGCATTTGATATAGTTGATAGCTCGAAACAAATGCTGGGAACATTTAGTCCTCAGGCAGAACCTTATACACATGAAATGGCTGAAGAGACGACTCCATCAGGGATGCTTGCGAGAGGATCATATTCAGCGAAAACAAAGGTATGTAGATACGGGAAATTTTAGTCCAAATTTTGCTAAATCAAATCCTAATCAATTAAAGGATGAGTGTTTTATACTTGCTGTTTAATTTATCTTTCTTTTAAAATTTTTCATCAACCATATAACGAGTGTAAAACACTCACCTCTTATTATACCAGTTTGATCGAACCAAACCTGGATTAAAGTTAACCTATAACTGCATACTATTCCTTCCCATTAACTTTTCTTCATTGATCTCGTTAAAACTTCGAATTTATGTTTCCTCGTAATGGGAATCCAAACATGTTACCATAAGTAAAATAAATTGAGGAACTTATGTGCAGTTTGTTGACCTATAGAAAGGCAAAATTAATTAGGGGCAAAAAAGATAAAATAAAATAAAGGATATATATACACAGCGTGTTGATGAACATAATTTTCATGATTGATGATGATTGAAGAAAACACTTAGAATTATTCAAGAAAGTTATATATATATATATATATATATATAGTAAGAGCGGGATAGGATTATTAAGAGAAAATGTCTTTATACTAATAATAGTTATTTATTCAAATAATTGAATACGAAACTTTTAATTAAATTATATCAAACTGCTAAATATACACAACCTGGTGATACATTAAACATGTTTCATCATGAGGCAGATTTTACCTAATGAACAATTGTTTGCTTAGTTCAGAAATGATGGTTTTCAATTTCCTTTTATTTTTATTATTATTTAAAACTTTGAAAAATCGTTAAATTTAGTACAAGGTACTTGAGTGAAACAAATGAGAAAAATAGGAATTTTAATGTTGATACAAACACAATACTAAAATTTTGGGATGAAATATGACAATTTTTCTAATAATTATGAATTCTTAATCATGTAAATTACTGTTAATTCGTTCTAGACAACAAAGTGTAAATACGATGATAGTATCTTGGATTAATTGCATGATTGTTCAATAAACAAACTAGTTTCTAGATGGTAATTAGAACACACACGAGAAAATAATAGAGGGAGAGAAATAGGATTAAGCGAATACTCTATTAGGTTATCACCGTTAATGATTATAGGTCTAATTAATTACTAAGGGTGAATGAGTTCTCAAATTAATTATCCATTTCTTTGTGAATAGTAACAATATATGTTGCAAACTTGCAATTGCTTTCTCACTGTTTCTTTGTTGGTTTTTCAGTAACATAACAATTATACAAGTTCTTGTTATTATACATTCTCCTTCTCCTTACTTTATAATGAACAACATATTTGTGAAGAATAATAATTCTCCATCTTACTCCTTTTGATAATGTGTACACAGTTCGTTGATGATGACAACAAGTGCTACCTGGAGATTAATTACATGTTCGCTATTCAGAAAAAATGGCCGAACTCTAAATAGATTCAACTATTTCTCCTCATACATTTGTGCTAATTTTCCCATTTGTTTTGAAATGCTTCCAAGAGAAACTCGATATGCTTTCTTCCTTCTAATTAACCAATTTTCATTGATATCATGAGATTGAGTGAGTTTTGGTTAGTTGTTGTCATGATTGCTGGTCTAATTTATCGATCCATAAAGGAAAATCTGGCAGAGAAGTGAAAGACGTTGAAGATTTAACCATAGGAACACCATGAGATGTTAAATACATATTCAAGCATATTCTGTAGGGTCAAAATGGTGTGTTTTGTTGTGATTCGATAGACTTGAATAAAGATTGAGATAAGATTTAATTCTTTGCTCTTAAAATGAGGTTGGTCCATAGTGGTGTTCCGAAATCTAAGATAATTGTCTCCCAAAATATAATAATCACTTCTCATATAATGACTCTACAAATTATGAGAACACCAAATTAATCTAAATAGTTAGTCGTATTTTAAATGCAAAAACTTAAATATTCTTTAATGCACAATCTGTTTTAGGCATTTTTGAAATTAAGTAAATAAATAACGAATGTGGTGGTAAATTTATAATTAACGGAAAATTGCACAACAAATCGCAAAATGTTTTAATTTCATTTATTATTTAAAAGCAATGACTTTTGATCTCAAGAATGTTGGAGCTATTTATCATTAAATGATCAATATGCGGTTTGAGCCCGAAATTGGGAAAAAGAAAACCATACAGTTGTACCTTAATGACATGATCGTTAAAAGTGAAAAAGCACCGAGACACGTAGAGCAGTTGGGTCGAGCATTCGACCTCCTACGAAATACAATCTAAAGCTCAACCCCATAAATGCACCTTTGGAGTTGCAGGGGGCAAGTTTTTACACTACATAATCAACTAGCGAAGGACTAAGGCCGATCCTGAAATGATCAATACTATCCAACATATCCTGAAACCCACCTCGATCTAAGATGTTCAACGGTTGGTGGGACATATCATCCTCGGGGATCAGTATCCTGAAGCCATAGTCGCTATATGGAGATTCACAATAATGCAGTTTATAGCTTGCATGAAGACTCAGATCCCTCCCCTTCTTCCCCTACTTTTTTGGCCACTTCCTTGCAACAACTGGTAAGTTGAAGGAACATCATCTCGAGCACCCCCTAACTCGACAACTTTTTTCAATTCCTTTTCTAGGATGGGATTGGAGATGACCATGATATCTACATGCTCATTCACGACTCCTGGCTCGGATGATTCAGAAGAAGCCTCGTTAGAATCGCTCTTCGAACCTAAACTGGAGTCGGTCTCTGAATTGGAATCCGAACTTGAGCCCCAGTACTCAAGAAAGCCCGATATTCATTCTTCACTATCCAACTTGATGTCTCCGACTCACCTTGATTTCTTGTCATCCCTTCAGGGGAATGCCCTCTTTCCTCACGAAGTCAAATAGGACAGAGGTTTTTACCAAATCGGGGAGTCGAGTCTCACATGTCGATATGGGGATCTCCTTTTGCAAGACAATAATTTCAAAACAAAATATATAAATTATTGTTGCGAGTCTAAAGAGTTACGTTAGAGGATATCTAATAGGTTGAAGTTAATATAGCTTGAAACCAAATAAAAGTTGCTTCCTACAGACTCCTAACTCGAATATATACTAGCTATAATGCTCTGAAATGCTCGGATTTCTCTTCTCGTGTAGGTGGAGAATGAGATTAACTGTAAGTCCTATTTATAGGAGGTGAAAAGACGGGAATCGGAAGGTGAAAAAAACCGATGATTACAAGCAGGGCCCACCTTGGAAACTTGAAAGATCGCCGCCACGTTAGCCTTGACCGACTTTCGGAGGGCTAATGACACGGCGCGTCCTCTCTTGTCCATGTGATTTTTTTTCCTATACAGACACATGACTATCTATCGCCACCTATGTGACCTCTTTGGAGCCAAATATTGCATCAATTCCCAGCCGGAGGTATACCTCTTGAAGAGTGGCCTCAACCCTCGCCAGTTCAGTAAGTGGCTACGTGGCTACTAACTATTCTGCGAGTGAGTGGTCGGCGACACATTTAATGTACCGGCATAGTGCACCAACTGTCAGTATGAGAACGTTACACAGGGTTACCACCACTCCATGGTTGAGAACATAAATGTCCCTCATTTATTCCGGTAAGTAAGCACATTTATAACACTCTTGTATTCGACTTCATGCATTCGATCTTGACTAGATCACTTACTTGAGTATTGGAGTGTCAACCTCGAGTAAAACCTCACCTTATTCCAGGATCCCAAATTCATGTTTGCTTCTTCTTTCATACAACTTAAATTAAATAATTTTTTAAAATATAAATTATTGAGTGATCGATCAACTTTCGATTTGAATCCTGCTCCCCGATTTTGGCTGTTTAGTAGGGCAACAAATTTTTTTTTATAGATTTATAGGGGAAATATTAGCAAAAGTGGCTTTCTTTATTTTATACGCTTAACTGGAATATTTTGTTGACGATAACGGACCCCAAATATTGTTGGAGGAGCCGCCCGGGGTCGGTGGCCGGTGGTCCAAAAGGGACGGCATTCCACTAAAGTACTAAAATAGAATTTCCATTCCTATATTTATTGATTTATTATCATTTGGTCCAAAACAAGGTAAAACTTCTCCACTAATTTTTTAATTGAAAACATGGGTGGCGTGCAATCCATGCCCGCAGTGTCACAACCATGAAAGGAGCCGGTGGGTATGGAGTGGCTCCCCTTTTCATACATTTTAATTATATATATATATATATAATTTCTTTTTTTAATTACTTTGTTTAATTTTTGATATTTTAAATTTTATCTCGTTTTATGTTAAAAATATAATCATGACTCCGTTTCTTACGCCAACTTAATAAAGACGATAAGAATTCATCCCTCAAAAACACAAACTAAAAGTCAAGAACTTAAGATCATATATGTAGGCACGGATGGAAATAGAACAGCTCTGGGTAGGCCAGATGACCACCCATCGTATTAATCTTTTTGAGATGTATAGCATGAACATTCTATGTTACTAAAATTAGAAGAATGTTGATTCAATTCTCTTCAAAATTACAAATAAAAATAGGGTTAGGGAAACAATAGCAACGAATTTTATATATAATGCATATAACGGTTGGGTTTGGAGTGGGTTTAGATGGACCCATTACCGTAAAGTCACATAGGCCTAAAAAATCCTACACCTGTCTTAGGGATTTCAACGGATTGAATTCAAATTTAATTGGGAAAGTTCATATCTAAAATAAATAAAAAAAATAAAATTGAATTTGTATCTAAATACTGTAGGATTCAGACTCTTTTATTTTTTTGGTCCGAAGACTCTTTAATATTGAATATGAATATAATCAATTTAGATCATAACCAATAGAATACTGACACTATTAACAGGAAATTATAACTTTGATAAATGAATATAAAAAAAAATTAACATATAATATTTATTCAAAAAATTATTATATAAATAGTGCAAATTTTATTATCAACAGTGATACATTTATTAAAAGGATATTTTAATGATACTTTATTAGCATTCTTTATTAATAAAAGTAATTAATTTAATAGAATATTGTAAAATATCGAAATTGGATTACTTAATTAAATATACAATCTGTTTATTTAGATAGTTTTATAATTGGATATGATTCTTTAGACAATTGTTAAATATTTTGATCCGTCAAACTTTTCAAAATGAAAAATGTTAGAATTCCAATAGGATTTAGATTAAGATCCGTCCGTGTAACCGCCTTAACAAGTCTTATATCCGGTTATTGAACCGAAATCCGTCACAATTAAAGGGATTAAGATGTCGGACCCATTGTCATGTCTATAATTGATAGAATGAATCAAAAATTAATAATTTATCTAAGATCTCAATCAAGATAAATATAAATTTATGCCCATCATAAATCATAATCTATAACACATTGCTTTCCCTATTATAATTATTATAAAATTAGAGCTGATTTGAGCGACAAATCATGCATGACCATATTTTGCAACTTGTCTAAACTCTTTGTATCGTGCTGGCTTGAACTTGAACCCTAGTCACAGAACTTTCAGATTAGAGATTTAATCCCATTCTAATTATTTATTTTTCAAAAAAAAAAAAAGAAAGGAAAAGGCAATGCCTTAGTTCATCAAATCCAAGCATTAAATAAGGGAAACACTTAAAGGAAACAAAAAAAAAAATCCAAGTATTTATGGTGTCTGGTATAGAATTTTAAAATGAAACTATATATGTAGGGGTTATGCAGATAAATCAATGCAATATTTATTATATTTATTGGTATAACATTACTTACACGACATATCTTGTGCTGTCCTGCTTACCTAGTCTTGAAAGAAGCTTTTTACAATTTCCCATAGTCATTTACAAGGAACTTAAACTTGTTTTTATTGTGATGCAGACAAAATACAGTGAGATAAGTAAATTTTCGGACAATTTAAACTATAATTATTTGGTAATTTACTCGATGCCATTATCGGCAATTAGTGAAAATTAAATTTTACAACTTTTGGTGAACGAGCATAATTTGATGCTAAATTATTGAAAAACACTTTTCAGATTAATTAACCTTTAGGGAAATCCATGGGAAAATAAGTATGCTATTTTTTTAGTAACAATTATATTGGGATCAATATAATGGGAACTGATGTTGTCAGAGTAAACTAACTCTAAGAAGGAGTTTTTTTTTTTCCGCACACACCTTAAGTGATTGTAGGGATTCGAACTTGGGTCTCTGCCTTCAGGAAGGAACCCTTCAACCACTTGGCCAACCCCTGTTGACAACTCTAAGAAGGAGTTTGACTAAGTTTATTTTAAATAGCTTATATACTCTTAATCTTAGAATGGAGTTTTGATATCTCCAAATGTTTGGATAAAAACATGATGATGAGGTTATATGATGTTAGGAATAATAATTGTATGACTAGTTACACTAGAAAGAAAGAAATGTGTCGAGATATTACATTTACTAACTAATTTTAAGTGGGATTTGATGTTGTTTGGAACTAGTTTTGGTGACGTGGAATATGAATAGATAAAGAAGATAAAAATATGGGTTTGACCTACAAGTCAAATGAAATGAGAGGGTAGAAATTAGCAAGGAGTTTCTTTTCTTTTCTTTTCTTTTTTTATTTTTAATCTTGAATATTTCAATTTTAAGTCAGATAATAAATTATTGAAAATTGGAAAATATAAAAGGTAAGGTGATGACATGATTGGATCTCAACATGCCACATGGCATCCCATCGCAACTGAGTTACCGTACACGTAAAAAAAAATATTATCATGTGGAGTATAACATATCACTAGTTCGTGGGCGTATGATACATCAGCAACTCCCGGGGCCAATTAGTATATCCTCATGAAGATGACTGACCCAATCACCTCTCACAGCCTTGTACATAATTGATTTATCACTCCGCTCAAAGCGTACAAAACTACAAATCAACTAACACACTACTCCAACCATAGGGACCAGGGAAAATGCGGCTAGAAAGCCACCTCGATTGACTTCAGCTCGACTGGGCTGCTGAAGTTTGTCCCTCTGGGGTCGACCCATCAGAGGGGATTGAAGTCCTTGGGGAGAAGCATATGACATTGTACATGTGGCAATCTTTCTTGTCCGCCAACCTCTATTTGTGTTCAATTAATGTATCGTTAATGTGTTGACAGATGTCACATATACTTCTTAATCATATAAATATTAGTATATGTCCCGTGCCATGCACGGTATCACTAGCTGTATATAATATAATTTATAATACTTGTATAATTTTAGTAAATTAAAATAATTTTAAAATGAATAGTTAAATCATATAGAATGAAAATAAATTAATTACTATTAAATCAAATTCTATTATAAATTGTATATTAAGTTAAGTGTTTTCTTTTTATAAATAGTAAACAAATAAAACTCATGTAAATATCATAGTCTAATTAGATATGTTAAAAAATGTGGATAGTTAAGAAAATAAATAATTTAGATATTAAAATAATATATATTAAAATTCTAGTATCTCATCATGTGCTATATACATACTTATTAAAAATATTATTATATTTTTTAGTATATAAATAATGACTTTTGTATAATATTTTTTACAAAGTAATAAATATTAAATTGGTGCCAAACTATGTTCAAATTTTAATTTAATTGGTATTAACTAATAAATGAATATTTTCTTTTCAAAACATCTTATGAATTCGAATAATGATAGATATATCTTATAATTATGACATAATAAAAAAAACATTAGTTGTTGAAACTCTAAAGAAGATTCTGAAAGAAAGTCTCACACAATTATAGTCGTTGAAACTCTAACAAATTCTTTAAATATAATAAAAATATATGAATAAATTATTAAAAAATCAAAACTCAACTAAAATAAATGAACCTTGAATAATAAAATAAAGATAAAAATAAATAATGAGAATGAAGATATGTAAATGAACCTTGTAAATACGATTTTATTAATAGTAATTCATTTATTTTCATTCTATATGATTTAGAGAATAAAAACTCAAAATCGAATTTACATATTTAAATAAAAATTGAGAAAACTTAAATTCATATAGACCTAAATAATTAAAATAGACATTATTCTCATTAGTAATATTTATTTTCATAATAAAATAATTTAAAAAATAAATATTTTAATTTTAATTTTTTTATCAATTATTTTAACACTAATTAATAATAATATTAAATATCACCCCAATTTAGAGGTGGATGTCTTAATATATTAAAGTTATCAATTCAATATTTCTTAACTTAGACCTCATTAATTATGACAAAAATTCATACATAGAAAGTATATTAGAAATATTGCCAAAGATAATTATTTTCCTTATTTAATGTTTATTTTTATGATAAAATAATATATAAAATAAAGATCAGCCGATCACATTTTTTATATTAATTAAAAATCTCAAAAAATCTCGTAAAATTTCACATCATCAAAATACACAATAAAGTCAAAAAATAAACGTCGTTTTTAAATATATAATAGCATAGATAGATTAGAATGTTCTAATATAGTATTTATATCGTATTATGTTGTATAAATTTTTAGAGATTAAAATAAAAATCTCCAAATTGAAGGAGATTTATTTGAAACTGTCCATAAATTTGTTCCAACTTTAGGACAATAATGATTAAACTAGACCCAATGTATCCAACCTGTCAAACTACCATTTTAATAATTAAGTTCTATTTGCTTCCAATCTTTGTAGAAATAAGTGAATAAGATTATTATATCGTTTTCTTTAAAATGGATAAAAGTCTTTAACATTGGTGGTTACTTAGTCGCACGTAGTTTAAGGAATAAGGATGTGTGGTATTGAGGTTTGATGTTTACTTAAGCCGTTGGGGCACGGACTAGTCTATACGGTCAAGGAGCAGAGTACGTTTCAAACCAAGGTCCATATATATATATATATGACGAATTACAAATAGGTCCCCTGAGGTATGATCTAATTATAAATCAGTTTATTCTATTTTAAAAATTGCATATAGACCCCTAAAAGCACTGTTTCAATTACATATTAACCCCCGATTCTGGAATGATTTGTAATTGAAACAGTTTTTTAGGGGTCTGTATGTAATTTTTGAAACAGAAGGGACTGATTTGTAATTAGAACATACATCAGGGGAACCATTTGTAATTGCCCCTATATATATATATATCAAAATATTAAAAAAAAATTGGTCTTCACATTTTTCTTCCTCTAGATGAGGTTGGAATCTTGAGTAATACCGATCTCTATGAGATTAATTAATTTAAGTTTTAGCCCTATTGGCTAAATATATATTATTTCCATTAAATGGAAATTGTCGTTTTTTACGGGTAATATGGGATAAATTCCCGATTGAATATCATATTTTTACTTAACTTTTCATTTTGGTAAAATATCGTATGATTTTCATATAATATCGTAATTAAAATCAAAATATATTATATAATTTTCATAAAATGTAGTACTAAAATATTTTAATGCAGGGTTTATATCCAATTATATTGTATAATTTTATTGGGAGTGAAATAATAATATTCCAAACTGATGGGGATTTATTTTAAACTTTCCATTTCTTTTATACAAAATTATATTTCATTTCTAAGTACGTAGGAAGCTAAATAGAAATCAAGGGGGTTGATATGTACTTGTATATAATTGCACGAGATGTAGGACTTTAGATAGCATAAATAATTTCGTAGGTATTTATTTATATCAAGACTTGACCCAAATGAACTCCCAACTAAGACTACTGATTAATGCATTTATACAAAAAAATAAAAATAAATTGTATATCAGCAACTAAATACATTTTCAGAGATATATATAGATAAAAAAATAAGTAATAAAGTAGGTCAAATATAATTTAATTATTGCTCATAGTTACGTACAGCCGAAACAATGGGTGATTTATTAATTGTTACTGTTCAATATAAATCACAGGGTTCACGTGGTTTTTGAGACACACACTATTGCCAAGCATGCGGCCCCTTAAAGGCATGACTTACCTATCAAACTCTACTGGCTTTCAACTTAACTCATCATAAACCAAAGAGTTAATTAGGTAATTTAAACTTTTCCCCAACAAATAAACGATTCTGGCACTTGGGTACTCAATTAACTTTTAAATAATCCTACTTTTCAAGATTCAATGTAGGTCATTACTGCGGCATCACTACATTAATTAGTTAAATAAACATCGTGAATGAAATATCTAATTTGAAATCCCTCTCACTCCGATCATGTGTTTATGCTATTCAAATCGGTTATGAGGAAAAATCTTGATAAATTTATGAATGAAGTCATAATAAAACCTTTTTATTCAATTTTGAATTTAAATTGGGACTCCTTAATTAACATTTGCCAGCAGCCATTTACGTAAACCATGGGAAGAAACCGGGCTGATTTCAGCCCATTTTATTAAGGATAAAGCCCAAATCAAATATACATGCTAAATTGGGTTGCTACACAAACCTTCAAAATGCATGGGCAGATGATGGGCTAACACGATGATTACACAAAAATGAAATCGTCGGATTTGGGCTTCCTCAGTGGGTGTTTACTGTTATTTCTTTCTTATAATGGAAATCTGTTTGATTTGATGGACTGTTGTGAAATTCTATGTTCTTTCTAGTCATGATATAATCTTTTCTTTTGATTCGTTAAGGACACCAGGCACGGTCATTCCAATGAAATGTAAATCTCTCTTTTATTGTAACCCTATAATTTGAAGGCTAGCTAGTATTAAAAACTTAAGGTACACAGCCATATGAATACTAGTAATAAAGTAAACAAACTAAATTACATCTAATAATGATTTTTTTTTACTTGAATGCGGGGAATAAGGCCGTTTCACTAAAACTTATGTTTAGCTATTATTAACCCATTCTCATTAGGGTAATTGCAAGTGTCTTTTGTATTATTCACATTAAATATATATGTTAGTTTTAATGCACCCCTCTCTCCCTATCCCTCCATTTGCAATAGAGAGAGAGAGAGAATTAAAGAGAGAAACATTAATTAATGTTGTTGGTTAGTTGAAAGACAACAATGAGCTCAGTGTTTTGGGCCCTAAGTACTAAGTAGAGTAGTGATAGGTAGTTGCCACCAAACGTAAAAATGACCACACAATCACTAAATATATGGTTCTAATTAAACACTTGGCCCATTTTCAAAAATAACATTTTTCTAAAAAGTTTTTCATAATATAAACCTACTTTTTAAAACTTTAATAAATTAATATAAATTGCCAATGCTATTGGCGTTTTTCAAATAGCAAAATTGCCATTCCCAATGGCGTTTATCCAAACTGATCAA